>CM057809.1:119450946-119615423 GCA_030067965.1 Latrodectus elegans
AATCCTAATGCTTCTTTAGGAAAGTTTCATTTTGGTTGTTTGCCCTTTTTACTAACCCTAATAATTACAAAAAAGTTTTATTAAAATACTTCAAACATTAATTCTTCTTGCTTGAATTTTTTAGTTCAGTTAATTTCTATTTCTTGATATTTATTTTTGTGCAAATAAAATATTCATATTGACACTTTCATGAATTTACTTAGATTTTTAAATTTTTTAAAATTTCTTTTGAAATTTGTTTAGCAACTTTTGATAATATAATGATCTGCTAATTAACTTTTAAACACAACTCCACCATAAAATATTGTTGAGTTCAATCTTTTGACAATGCTATTTTAATATTCTGATTCTTTCTAATACACAATATGTTAAACCTTTATGTTCTTACCTCAACATTTTCTAATAAGTTAGTTTTTCAATTTTAATTATTCCAATCATGTTTAGATTGCTTTTAATTCTTGTATTTACACCCTAGCTTAAATTGTTATCATTGCTTTTAAATATTTTACTATTTGTTTTAACATTTTGTGCTGCAATATACAATTAACTATATTTTAGAGTTAAGAAAAATCAACTACAATTTGTTTTTGGCTTTTTTAAATTTTGGTTAATTTTTACACTTTACCAATTTTTTCATTCCATTAAATTTTTCCAATGGATTGGGAATAAAGTTATTTTTCCTATTCTTCAGAATCTTTACAAAAATGAATTTGAAAACATTATCTTTGTCCCACGACTTAAAAGGACAAGTTTCTATTTCATTCGTTTTTCAATATCTTTTCGTAATTCTCCTACATTTAACTTCTATTTTTATTTATTCTTTTTTCATCATCTGAATGTTTCTATTTATATTTTAAATGATTTTACTTTATCTTAAGGAAAACTTTTTTGAATTGAAAAATGTGCTTTGATAGTGTCAGTCATTTCTGTATATTTATCTATTGTGTTAAAAAGTTTCTATATATATATATATATATATATATATATATATATATATATATATATATATATATATATATATATATATATATATATATATATATATAAGTTTACTTTGTTAGTTACTTAATTCACAATAATCCTTAAATTTTTAAATCATTTAAAATAAAAAATTAATATTTATATCTGTTACACAACCTAAATATATATATATATTTACATATATACTATTTAAGAACATCAGTAATTTAATTACATAAATAACAAAAATAACTGAAATAGATACAGAAATTTTAATATGTACCTAATAATCCTTCACCCACTGTGCCTCCAAAACCATCATCTTTAAGAGGTACATCAAGTGATTTAGTAGCAACACTACAATTGCTATTGCTCTGAGCACCATCATCAGATATGCCTTTAGATTGATCCTCACAAAGTAATAGAGTAGTATGATCAAATACATCAATATTAGTTGTATCTCTACCTGGATCATTATCATCAAACCCCATATCTTCTGAAAATGAAACAAAAGAACATGAGTGTGCTAAAAAAGCTACAAACACTTCCTTACTATCAAATAATACAAAAATTAACCGAACATATACAGAGTCATACCAAATCACTGAGTTATACTTTGAAATGCTAAATTCTTCTGTAATATTGTTGCACAAGAATTAATAAGCTTTGAACATGAAATGATACTTAGAACTAAATGCACATACCTCACGACAATATATTTTGTATTGACATTCTTTGTCAATACAAAATATATTCAAAAGGCTTATTACATTAATATAATAGCATTCCAATTCAGGAAACTCAACATTCCTTAATTCAGACAAGAATTTGTAGTGACTTGATTTCAATTATAATTACATAATTTAATTTTGATTGAATTTAAATTAATTTTCAGAGTGAAAAAAACTTCAAACCATAGTCAATGCAACAGCCAGAATAATCAAATTATTGACTGTAAACAGTGCTATCATTAGAGAAATAGTGTTAATATATTAGTAACACTGAATCAATAAGCAACAGTAAATTTGATGTGCACAAGAAACAAGGGTTTGTACAGATTTCCAAGAATCAAATTCTAGGAATTTTTCAAGAGACAAATCAGAAATTTCTCGAAAGTATCAAGATTTATGTTAAATAATAATTTTATTTTAAAAATTGTTCTAACCAAATATGTGCATATTAAGTATATCCAACATTATATTTGTAAATAAATTATTGTAAAAATTAATATTTTTCATTTAAGTTAGAATTATATTTAATCAATTTCTTCAAAAGCCTTCAATGAATTTCCAGCAATAACAAAAATTTTTTTTAAATAATAATCAATATTCTTTACATTATTGAATTACACATTGTATAAAATAATGGGTAATTTATTATCTATTTTTATAGAGTTTTTAAATATCTTCAATTGGATTTCAATCTATTAATTTATTGAGCATTCCAAGATGTGCATAACAATCTCTTTTCAAATAAATGTACTTATTGAAAACAAAATAAATACAACAATCAGAGGAAGAATCTAGGATGTGACTTTTTACCTAGTTATTATTTAATAAAAGCAACTCTAAATTTTTCTTTTGTATACTTTCAAACTATTTTTAAACTTACAAGTTCACATACATATTCTAAACTCTCTCTTTCTCCTCCTCTTTTTTATTTCTTTAATAATTCAGTAGATTCTCAAATTTCTTGATTATTAATACATACACAATATTGCTAGCAGAAAATGCCAACTTTTTAGTTCTAAAGCTTTCACTTTCAATTCATTATTAATATTGTTTCTTCTCTGAAACACCACAGTGAAATGTGTTTGATTTTGAAGTTATTATTAATTTACCAGTTCTTCCAACTTCTTCAACATTTCCTATTGGAAATTTTTTTAGTTCATACATGTCATCTTCCAAATGTTTCATTTTGATTTTCAGTTTATCAATCTTTTCAAGGAATTCATTTTGCTTTCCTTTAGTTACCAGCTTAATGTGTGTGTGTGTGTGTGTGTGTATATATATATATATAATTTATTTAAATAGAATTTATACATTTGCCTGGCACCAGCAGCAAAACTATGTAGCTCTTTGCCAAATATTATATTCTTGACATCTCCTATGCACCAGGCATGATCATCAACCATGCACATAGTAATACTGTTGTGATTGATTACTTAAATTTTCTGTCTACCACCAAATTAGTTTCCTCAAAAAACTCACATCAGCACAGCTTGACTATAAGAGAGTAGTAAAAATGATTTATTAATATCAATTATTATTATTTTTTTAAAATTACGTCCTTATGTTGGCTCTTTCAAAGCACAATATGTATTGCAGTCCAATAAAGAAAAGTATCTCCAGGAGTGGAGAGAGTCTTGAAATGTGAAGAAAAAGGGGCATCCTGGAGGGCAGAACATTTCCAAAGATGCTCACCATCCATGACAACATGTTCATTACATAAAATGCAGTCGGGTGAAACCACAAGCCCTATGTGATATAGATGTTTCTGGAGAAAATCATGCTCAGTAAGTAACCTGAAGTAGGAGACCCCTATTGATCTAGGTAGGTCCCTGGGGATACTCGAGCTCAGCAGGGTCCTCGAAGAGGCATCAACTGCATTCTCTTTGTAGTGAATTTTTTGCTGGTGATGCATAGCACGTTTTAGAAAGAGTTTGCCATTTCTCAGGCCAGTAGGAGTATTTGGAGGGTTTAAAAAAGCCTCTTTCGTGAGATTGTCTGCTGTTTCATTACCAGGCAAGTGCAAAGGCTAGTGATCCACTGTAAAGTAATTTCCTTTCCCGCAGACAGTAAAGTGTTAATGATGGTCTTACAGTTAAATTTTATAGATGTAGGTAGGAGAGTGTAATTTGCCACTGTATGAATGGCAGCCTGACAGTCAACATTTCTCCATCAAAATTGTCAGAGTTTTTTCCCAAAGACTCTTTGAGTTGGAAAAATTTGGAGAAGACACCAGCTCTGCTCTCCCTGTACTTCTCTCAGCTGCTCCGTCAGTATAAATGTGTACCCAATTGTCGAGTGGGTATCTCTCATTAATAGCAGTAAGAGCAGCAGCCTCGAGTTCTGCCTGAGGGGAGACTACCTTCTGGACAGGAAGGACAAGGTCGAAGACAGGGGTGGCATATTTCAGCATATCTGGGAATACAGATGGTGTGGCTGTTATGGCTCTATTACTTGGAGAGCCAAGTGAGCTGGAAATTCTCTGGAATTCTGATAAAAATGTTTGTTGTATTTTTAGTCTCAGAGTGCTTGGTCGGTAGTTAGTCCAAAAACCATCCCTATGTAGTAACTTTTCACCAAGAACCAAAGTAGCAAAAACTTACCTATCGTGCAAACAGTCAAGGCCAGCCTGAAGTTCCAAAGCTGGTATTGGAGTTGCGAAGGCTCACCCAGTGATAAGTCTAAGAGCACTGTTTTGAGCAACATTGAGTTTCGATAAAACAGTATCTGAGGCAGTGGTTAAAATTTCGGCTCCATAATCGAAGACCTGTCGGATGAAAGAGTTAAAAGTCATGATCAAAACATCCTGAGTGGCAACCCACTTAACACCAGCTTTTTTTTTTAATAAATTAAGTCGGCTTGAGAGACTTTTGAGGCCTGTTTGTTCCAGATGAGCCCTGGGTCTAAAAGAATACCAAGGTATTTTGTACAATCAGTTTTCTGAAGTGGTTTGTCATCAAAGTATAAAATAATCTGATGCTGTTTAGTGCTCAAAGTAAAAAGCTCAAAATTGGTCTTGTCAATGTTGACATAGAACTCGTCATTAGTCCATTTCAATAAAAAGTCCAGGGCAGAATTCATAACCTATATTAATTATTAATTTGTAACTGATCTCTTGTAAAAACAGATGACAGTGCCAAGAAGGATTTCCAAATACAATATAGTCTTAAAGCAGAACATGAACGAAATAGTTTGAAAAACTGAATTTTTGAAATAAAATTTTATTTAATTACACTATTATTAAGATTCTTTTAATCATAAAACTTATTTAAATGACCAACTGCATTTTTGATTGAGGTTTTTATTCAATAAAATGCTATTAAAGAATGGTTGAAGCACATAATAAATCTATTTTAACCTAGTTGGTTGGGTTTTATGGCGCAAAGTCCAAAAATGGACATGCTGCTCCAAGAATAGGGTTTTTCTATTTTAACCTAAGGGAATAAAGAATTTTTAGACATCAACATCCTATTTTTTTCCATTAAATAACATAATCTGTTATTTAACATTTTACAGATTTATGCTATTTTTAATTTTTATTTTAAGCAGAATATACATCTAGAAGTGAAACAATAAAGTTCCTGCTGCTTTTAATAATTAAAAACAACATGACCAACAGTAAGTGTAGCTTATTGCTAGCCCTCAAAGTAATCACCATTGCACCTAGCAACTTCTGCCAATGGATCTCCAGTTGTGCAATCCCCTTGCAGTAAAACTAGAGGGTTTTGTATGCAAAGATGTCTGTCAGTGATTAGCCAAGTCTTTCATTGGTGAAGGATTTTCCACAAAGATCATTGCCCAGGGAACGGAAAAGGTGGTAATCTGATATTACAAGGTCAGGTAAGTTAGGAGGATAGCAGTCTTTCAACCAAGTCGCTGCATGGTATTCCTGGCCAGCCACACAACACACAGCTTTCCATTATCAGCCAAGAACAATACATCCTTGTAATTAACCTATGCTAGCTTCTTCTGTAGCAATGGCTGTTGCACACATTCCAGTTGCTGTGAGTACAAAGCAATAGTGACCGTTTAGCCCATTGGTAGCAGCTCATAGTGAATCACTTATTGACTAGATCACTAGTCACCAGCTTCATCACAAAAAGTCAAATCTATCAATCGTAATTTGTGAAACCAATGATTTGATGTACATTCATTCACAGTACTATGAACAAACACTTGATATATTCAGCAACATGATGCAGTAGCTGATAAGCCCACTTTAAATTCAAAGCAAACACCAAATGAGCTCCTTCGACATGTCCATTTCTCTTTGCTACTCTATGAGTTATGATGGATGAATGTGTACATTGGACTTGCTTTTATAATGACTGATACTCCTACTCTCCACTACCTGATGTCTCAACCACATCATGCATTAATTTGCCTACTTATTCTCACTTCATTCAATAGCAATGCAAAAATAGAAAGAACCTTATTTATCTTATATTTTATATTTATTATTTTCACTAACATTTGGGACTTCTTATCAATCAAAAATATTAAAAATTTTTTTTCAATAACTTAAATGCATTGAAACATTGAATGTTGTATTATAATTTTCATATTTTAAAAAGCATGATTTAATATTAATCAACTATTTTTCTGACTTCAGTAAAAATTTCAGTTTCAAGAGTACTTTCAAAAATGAATTATCATACCAAAGCCATCATCTGTTATAAGACTGAGAGTTCCATAATCTTCCTTCATTGTAATGTCCTCAGCTCGACTTTGATTTAGAGTAACTTGAGCATCCATATCAACTCTAATAAATAAAAAAAATTAACATTATTCATACATCTGACACTCAATTTAACTCAAATTAATAACACTTTATTAGAAAAAATGTTTTAAACATGAAAGCAATCTACAATTTGAATCAGGAATGTGAAAACAAATATCTTTAAAAATTATGTTTTACAAAACACAAAATCAATGAAGATTAGAACTAACTCAAAATTTTATAATTCCTCTGAATATAAGGTTTTAATAATGAAAACTGCTGTGGTCTAAAGATTAATTGCCAGTGTGGGTGATAAAATGTTCCACACTACACTGAAGTTTTTTTTTAAAGGTGGATGCCACTCTGCAGAGTTAATGAAAATTAAAGTTTTCAAAAAATGCATTTTATTTATGTCCTAAATTTATAGATTTAACTTTATTGCCTGATTCAATGCAGCCCTAGATTCTGCTACACTGAAGTTTTTTTTTATTGGATATCAGTGACCAATTAAAAGCTTAGTTTCATTGGCCTGTTGTCATCCATTGTTGACTATATGGCACTTAGTTTATATTTGTCTTTCATTACATAATCTTTATAAAATTAGTTTCTAGTTATTGGCAGTTTCATGTTTCTGTAGTAAGTAATTATAATGAAGTATATGAAATTTTGATACTTGAAATTTAAAATAGCATGCGTGAATGCAAAGCTTAATCTTGAGTGCAATCCATGTTTGGTAAACAGATATTGCGAAAATGAATGTAATTTAGGTTGGAGAGATCTGTGCAGTGCTTAGTGTAAAAATTGGAAATTATGCCAAACCTGTACAATTAACTAGTCTTTCACCCTACAGAACTGATAAATACCTTTGAAATTATGAATGATATCTTAAGTGCTCAATTTAACTATATTTAAAAATGAGTTATATTTCTGTCATTTTAGTAACAAGTCACACCACTATGTTGAAAAGTTATTCAATTAATTTCAGTTCAAAAAGGGAAACTGCAGACAAAACTATTGACAATGTGTGAAATTCATTTTGACAGAAAATAGCAAAATAAAATGTATCTAAAAAATAGAATCAGAAATTTAATCATTTTTCAAATAAAGGACTCGCTCCTAAATTAATTTTGTCCATTTCTAAATCATTTTATTACTCTTTCATTACTAAATGAATTTAAAATAATTTAATCCATTTTTAGTTTTGCTAATGTTGATGACTCTGAACTGAATGTGTCCCTAAGAAAAGACCAATATTTTATAAGGGAGCACATCAAGACTCTCAAAACAGAATTCAAATCAAAAACACATAAATTTGCAGAGCTCATCAAAATTAAACATTCTTAAGAATTTATGATTTTTTCAAATACTAAAATAATATTGCACAAGGCTAATTTTACAGAATTTTAACAAGAACAATTGCAACATTTTTCATTAATTTTTAATAATTTCAATTTTATAAGTCATTAGAGAAAAATGTTTGATGTCATAAGGTGAAAATAGTTACTCATTGACAACATAGTTTATTAAAGATAGAAATGTTCTAAAAGAAGCCCAGTATCATGAACAAAACATTAAGTGAAAGTTAAAATAGATTGAACAGTTCAGTTTCATCATAAAAATAATATAAATACAGAATTATTTACTTAATTATTATTTCATTGTGTATAGTCAGTTTTCTCCATTTTATCCCATTTCTTTAGTCCCAAATTTTACCACAACAAATGAAAATTATAACTAAATGAAAAATAATACTAAATTATTTCTTGCTGCAATTGATTCCAAGCATTAATTTATAAGATGCAAATTTGAATGCATGATAAGTCCTATTAAATAATTTTTTCAAAGTTAAAATTTTATGTAATGGTAATTTTTTTTATAAAAGCTCATAGTTTATTATAAAAATTATATAGTATTAGGATTACATACTTTAATTCAAAAATATGACTGACTGACATCTATTTTTAAATTATCATTAATTAATCAAATAAAAATAAAGCTATGGCTTTGGATATCTACTATTTGACTATCACCAATAATTGAAAATAGATAAAAAATAAATAAATAAAGCCTGAAAAAAAAATAAAGTTTGAAAACCCCAAAGAAAATTCTTTTTAATTTTTCATTTATTAATATAGAAACCACTTTCCCCTTTTATAATTATTATATGTGAAAAAGACAAAAGGAGTATAAATTTAATTCATAATAACAAGACCTTACACAATTACAGTCAATTTAACCCATATAAATTTTCCAACAAGTATGAAATTTATTAAAAATATGTCAATTCTTTACTGTTGATTAGTTTGTTTTTATAAATATTCATTATTTTAAAATATTTATATTCCTTTTATTAAATATTTACCTCCCCTCTCCAGTTTTGTAGACTGCCTCATCATGGTGAGGGAGTGTCACTGAGTGGAACAGAAGAAGTACGTTGGGAGTTTATACGCCGGGTAGGACCACTAACGTCATGAAGGCTATTCCACAATACCCAGCTAAAACCTACAGGCATTTGAGCTAAGTCAGTCCTCTACAATTGTTGTTTGGGTTTTACAACTTACAGAGGCTTCCCTTCTACTCTACCCATGAGACATAAAGCTATTAAATGTAATTAATGCTGGATTACTTGTTGCACAAGCTCAAAAGGGGTGCGTTTAAAGTTTAGGATAATGATCTCATCTGGAAAATAAACTACAGTCTCCAAAAATACAAAACCTTAAGATAATCCAGCGCAATGTTAATGGTATTTCGACATTGGCAGCGAAATCCAAACTTGACCAAATCTTGAAATTGACTGAAGACCACGGAGCTTAAATTATTGCTTTACAGGAAACTAAACTAAAAGGGAATTCTCAACTGAGAGTTAAGGGATACAACATCAAACGTTTTGACAGGTATGACGAGGGAGGCTATGACCTCGTTTTACTTATCAGAGACATTAACTATACATCCAAAAGTTATTATAAGCCCACTGGTTCAGATTTTGAGTTGCAAGGCATCACTGTTATGTGGAGAGGCGAATCACTAAGCATCTTTAGTTTATATCACCCATGCTATACTTCTGGGAGACTTAAATGCTAAACATCCAGTGTGGAGATGCTCCTCCCAGACTCAGAAAGGAATTGATTTTCTTCACTCTGTAGCTGATTATGGTTTTATGATTCTTAATGATGGTACTCAAACACACTCATCATACAGCTATAATACGTTTGAGGCCCTTGAGCTGTAAATAGTAAGTAATACTTTTTTTCCAGTTTGCATCTCAACATTTATGAAGGATATTAGTTGTGACTATTTTCCAATATTAATTGAAATAAAGATGAAACAGAATACTTTTCTTAATTGTAGAAAATATTGGAGTTTTACTAAGGCGGACTGGAATGTCTTAGATGGTCTTGTTGACACTTTAGCTAAATCTGAACCTCACTTAAGTGCCCTTGATACTAATTGACTTTCTTTCAAGTTCATAGTCTTCAAGGTAGTAAAAACTATATCTAAAGGATATGTAAAGCTTTTTTACTCTTTATCTTACTCATAGTTCTTTGGTTTTGTTGCATTTACTCCAGGAAAGAGGGGCACCTGCGTCTTGAATTGAAAAAAAATAACACAGAGCAAAACAGGATGAAGACGAACAAAGTTAATGCAGAAATAAGGCAAACGTACATGTTACTCAAGGAGGTGGATGGATATGAGTGATAGACTCGATGCTAGATATGACATGAAACTGTGAAAATTGATCAAAAATATTGGCAGAGATCAATGAGATGCAACACTATTTTATATACAGATATGGATAACCAAATCTCTAAAGATGAAAAAGCTGGGCACATTATAAAAAAATAAGTGAGCTGACCTATACAGAGGTTGATAAAAAAAAGTAGAAAAAAGGTCTAGGGGTCTCACACATGGTTGTCATAGTGATGTCTCAGGCAATCCTCTTTTCTATAAACCCTTTTCCATGCATGAAATGGAGATGGCATTTGATATCGACATGACCAAAACTCCTGAACCTGTTGGCATCCATTGCCAAATAGCAGGGCATTTTGGCATTCACGCAAGAAAGAAATTTTTGAATATTGTGAATCAGTCTTAGAATCTTGTATGCCTTGCTAAAAAGTGAATGATTGCTACAATTATACCTATTGGGAAACCTGGCTAACTGATGGTTTTCCTGGGAGCTATAGACCTATTGCTCTAATCAGCATTTCATGTAAAATCATGGAAAAGATCATAGGCGATTGCTCTTCCACCTAGATATCCATGACCTTCTACCAAAAGAACAATATGGTTGCAAAAGAGGTCATAGCACTACTGATCAATTAATTTATCAATGTCAGATGATACAATATGCCCAAAATATGTTACCTACCAATCATACTACGGCTAATTTTCTGGATTTATCAAGGGCTTTTGACTGTGTCTAGAAGCAAAAATTAATTATAAAACTCGATAAAGATTCTGATGTCAAGGGTAAAGCATTGACTTGGATAGCAGATTTCTTGAGAAAAAGCTTAATTCCATTATATCAAAGGTCTATAAATTGAGTCAAGGCTTCCTCCCCAGGGTTCTGTATTGAGCCCAGTTCTTTTCAATCTGTATTTAGCTGGGATTGAGAAAATTATATCAAGGAGATGTGAAATCGATCTATTCTCAGATGACATTGCCCTTTGAAGCTCTGGCCCTGATGTGAGTGAAACTGAGACTAACATGAATTTTACCCTTGAAGAAATGTGGAAATTCTCGAAAGACTACAACTTAAGTTTTAGTCCAATTAATTATTGTTAGTTTTTTACCAACAATAAAAGAATGTATAATAATCCCCTAAATGTTTTTATGAATAATTAACTTCTTACATATGAAAAGCATCCTAAACATTTGGGCTTCATTCTCGATCCAGAGATTACTAGTAACAAACATGTGGATGCAATAGTTTTTAAGAGCTTTCTGCTTTTAAGCAAGAAAGATACTAAACATTTTAAAGTATATCTTGGGATGTGATTAGGGAGCTGATGCTTGCACTTTGAGAACTACCTATCTTTCTCTCATTCAGCCTATTTAGGATT
This sequence comes from Latrodectus elegans, assembly GCA_030067965.1. Classification (NCBI taxonomy): domain Eukaryota; kingdom Metazoa; phylum Arthropoda; class Arachnida; order Araneae; family Theridiidae; genus Latrodectus; species Latrodectus elegans. The sequence continues at coordinate 119,462,418 of CM057809.1, forward strand.
ATGGTTCCATTTATTGTTATACCTTCTCCTCAAATCTGCAGAAATTGGAAAGAGTCCAACTTAGTGTTTCTCACATTATTTCTGGCTTATGCAACAGTTGTCCAGATGAAATAGCATGGTAGGAAGCAGAACTTCAACCCCTTCGTTTAAGAAATGCAAGCCTTGTAAAATATTACAATAAACTTTTCAGTTACAACTCCTAAAATAGAGCTTTAGAATTCTTGCAACACTGGAATAATAGCCAAAAATTTAAGAAAACCGGGCCTTATAGTCAAATTGAGTACGACACTTTTATTGACTGTAATATTGAGCAACATTCCTTATACAATGTTTAGATCTCTCTGAGAAATTCCTTAGCGTTGGGTTTCACACAGAACTTTCCTCTCAAGCCTCCAACAAAAATGAAACTTCAGCTCTGTTGAGTCTATCTACCTAGGAAACTATAAACTCACTTTCCGCTGAAGCTACCAGTATTTAGACTGATGGGATTAAAAGTCAAGACTCTCATTCCAGTAGTGGTGTTATTAAATCCACAAATGAAACTGTCAAAATAAAGAGAAGAAATCCTGACTTCAGTTTGGTCTTTAAGAGTAAGCTTATAGAAATCGAAGAGGGACTGAGGGCTATTTTGTCTTATACAGATATTAAGGCAGTGTGGTTTTTGTCAGACAGTCGTAGAGGCATCCAATATCTTTCTAATTGGTGGAGAGTTGGTGATAGGGTCAGAATCGCAATTCTTAGCAGGTCTTGTAGATCTCATTACTTTGTGAAGTGCACTTCACAATGAAGCAGGTCTCGTCACTTTTTAAAGTGCACTTCCAATGAATTTCTTCACTTGTTGATATATGGGAGAATGAAATAGCAGACGTCCTGGCGAAAGAAGGTTCTGAAAAACTTCTACCAGTAACTAATTCACTGACATTTCTTGAATTGTATTCCATTAGAAGATATGCTAATAGGCAAATTTGGCTCATTCTCTTCAGTCTTCCTTGGTATCACGCTGATTGTCTTGGAAGAGGTCTTGCTATTGGTTGCAAAAGATATGTTCAGACCATACTTTCCCATTTCTGCAGTGGCCACCTGAAAGAACATACTTTCAAGAGGTCTCAAAGTATATCCAAATTGTCTTAAATGCAAATGAAGCGGCACACATTCTTAAGTGCCTGGGGTTGCAGCTTGAGGATGTATACAAAACTACTATATTTGTTTTTTGTTTTTTTTTTTTTTAAAGTAAATGGACTCCTAGACACGGAGATCAGTAGCATCAACAAATATTTACCTCAAATTAAAAAATATTTTTACTAGATACCTATGCATCTTAATAAAAAACACAAATGGGATAGTAAATAAGTTAACCCATCATTATTTTTCTTTAAATTTTAAACTAAACTCAGTGGCATGACAGCACCCAAGGAGCCAAAGCCTACAGTGCATATATCTATTTTCTTGACCAAGAGTTGGTTGGTTGGGTTTTATGGCACAAGGTCCAAAGAAGGACAAGCTGTGCCATTCTTGACCAAAGGCTCTGGTGTGTGAAGATTTTGTCTCGGTTAAGTGGTCAGCCTAACCAGTGGTTGTGTTTATTTCCTAAGCATACATGGTACTCAGATTTATCCACTCGCTGAAGGGATTGAAATTTGAGTCGACTTTACCCAGTCTGAGGATTAAACCTCAAACCTGTCTTGGAAATGAAAAACTTCAAAATTTTCTCCAATTACCCTCATTAGAATTTTTGATACAATAAAATAAAACATAAGGATACAAAAATAAATTTTAATCTAGATTGTTTTAAAGGAAAACTATTATTAATAACACCAATATTACTTTAGTAAAATTAGTATAAAATTTAATTTAAATTAAAACAATTTGAAATATTACATATTAACAGACACATGTTGAAAAATAAATTGCTATGTGAAACAAATTTATTTATGTAAAAATTTTTGTTATTTGGCAAATAAACAATGAAATAAATTTGTAAAACACATTAACATTAGTCAATATTTTCACACACATAAATATTTCCTACTACCAAAAAACTTAACCTTATGTCCTAATTACATAAGTTTAACAATTTATAAATATATTTCCATATTTTTGAGTTCTTTGTTTCCAAATCAACAAGATAAAAAATTATTTAAATTAAAAATAAACAGAATTTAAAAATTTATAATTACATTTGAATAATACATAAATTGATAACTGCATCCATTTACAAACATTTACTTAATATATTACAAATTTTGTTTTCACATGCATATATTATCGAAATAGATTGCAGTCATAGTTACGAAAAAATACAAGCCATATTTTATTATATACAAGTAAAACAAAATAAAAAGTAATAGATTATAAAGTTTGAAGATAAGCAATTACTTAATATATAATATTAGATAAGCAACCTACTTACGTGATGTCAGGAAGAGAAGCATCAAAATCGTGAAACACTTCAGGTAAAGTAATAGTTGAAACTGCTGCTTCTCGATTGCCTTCAGGCAAGTCTACCATTCCAGGTCGAAAAGCCATCTTAATTTTAATAAATGCTTCATTGCAGTCAGCTAACAAATACTTAGCTTTTCGAGAATAAATTCTTACAATGCCCAACAATAAATGACCAGATGTTCGTAGAGCCATTTTTACCTAAAGTGAAATAACTTACAATGTAATAAATTTCATGCAGTATATAATTTTAAAATAAGAAACAATACATAATGACCAATGAAACAAATACAACCTAATATAGCAAGGCATTTTAAAAATACACTCATACTATTATAATATATAGTATAAATTACATAAAAAGCAAAGTGACTAATATAGCCCATTATTTATTTTGATTAAAACTTAATATAAATTAGTTTTTCATTCATACAAAATTCTCAAATAAAAGCCAACATTTCCTACACAAAATGTACAATTCTTTGGAATTAAATTACTCAACTGCAAATGGGTATGTTATGACAACAAGTTAGTTCATTTATGCAAAAAGAAAAATCATTTCAAAAAGAAATTTGAGTGAAATATACTTTATAATTCCTACAACAATTATAGACTTGAAAAAATATAAAAATCCAAACTGATGATACAAAGAATAACACTACAAATAAAAGATTTTAACTATGACTTTATAATTAATTGTGAAACAAATTTAAATTATTTTCCCTTACTCAAATGACCTACTGATATTAATCTTACTACAATGAAATAGCAATCTTCTCAATACAATTACATACAAAATAAATTTATTTTGAGAGAAATCTGAAGAAACACACAATCCTAAGCAAATGTGTATACTTCCAATCAAGATACTATGAGTAACAAGTGAGGATTATTTCCTAATTACTAAGTAATGTAACATAATTAATAGAGTTCAAATTAAGTAAATAAAACAGTTCCAGAATATAAGAAATTAAAATAATTCAAAAATTGCAAATGTAAGCATATTTGGAAAAGGAAGGAATTTAGAACATCTTTTAGTCCAAAATATCAAAATTTTAGAAATTCTTACAGTGATAAATGGATTTAAATATAATAAAATACAAACTGCAGCTTACATTTACTATGATATTGGTTATGTAGATTATAATGTATACAAAAATTAAGAGAAACTGAGTACTTATAGCTCTTTTATTTATAATTCTCAGTATTTTCAGTTAATATTGTAAAGTATAAAGAAAGAAGCAAACAACTGGTCATCAGAGGCAGAATGCAAAATTCAATTTGTGATTGATACTAAATGTTAACTAAACAAAAACTTTATAATGTATCTTTATATAATAGTTTATTTGAAAGCAATCTCTCTCAGTAAAATTAAGTTATTTAACTTTAAATAACATTAGAAATATTTGAACCAGTTGAGAGGACGACAATGAAAAAAAATAATCACTAAGCAAGATTTGTAATCATTCTTTTATATACCTTATTTAACATAAATAATCAAAAACAGCTCTCTTGAAAATTAATTTATTGTTAAAAAGATGCAGAATAATGTTTATGCAAGAAAAACACTGTGTAATGATTATGAAGAAAATGTATCAACTGATGAGCAAAACTCAATTCATGCGATTTTTATACACAAGATGCAATATAATCTAAAAAGCCAAATTGAATTTGAGTCAATTGAGAAATAAAATTATTGATTGAAGCATGCTGCAGAGTAATAAAATAAAAAGTAGCTACAAGATTGTAAGTATTATATAGTTGCAAAATTAAACAGTCAATTGCAATGTTGGATTTCAGTTTAGTGTGATAGTTGAATTTGACAATCATTGCACATGTTGAACTTATTCATATTTAAAGACTTGGTTTAATTTAAGATTTAAATTAAATGTTTAACAAGATCTTAAAAAGGCGATTTGCTCAATCATGTCAATATATGTGATTAGCTTATAAAAACTTTAAAAAAATTTTGCTTCTTGAAATGACCATAACTGCCAATAAACACATGAAATGTTCATCATGATATCGTTGAACATGTGTGTGTGTGAGTGTGCAGCTAAAAACATTTTAAAACTAATGTTTATTGAAAAAAAGTTGTTCTTTGATTGTTTGTCAAAAATTTTAGTAGAATAAAAAAGTAGTATAAAATTTATAGAAGTTTACAATTACCAAAAATACAAATTGGATGATTTTATCAAATAGAAATAACCAAAAATGAGAGATTCAATCTCACATTCAAGAGAGGAGGTTGGTTGGTTGGATATTTCTTTAGTATTGATTTACTTCAGAAATAAACTATTGCTCTTTACTTATTAAATTTTAACTTCAATCTCCTTCAGTGAAGGAATGTTATATTAATTTGTTTGCATTATACTTAAATAGGGTAAAAGTTAAATGCTATTCATTAAGCTCAACTCTTGAACATTATTTGAATGCAAATCATAAGTCTGGCTCGTTCAACATCTTTGGTCAAATAATGTTCTCAAATGTAAAATAAGCCTGAAATATCTTCTATGAACGTAGAAATGGCATTTTCAGGGAAACCCATTTTTCTTAGAGGTTCACTTAAAACAGAAGAAAGCATTAAACTTGCCTATAAGAATAGTGAAAAATCTTTTAAAGTATTTCCGATTTTCATGCCATCTATTCCAAAAAACCCTAGAAATGTGAAAAATGAAATAAAAGGAAAAATAATTATAAAGAAATAAAATAAATGTTTTTCGCAAGAAATGGCAGATTATTTCTGGCTACAAATAACCTATTAGTAGTATAGCAATAACTGAAATTTAAAAAAATACAAAATATTCCAGTTGAATACCAAATAGTTTGGCTTACTATTACAACTAGATTTCTTCTATTTGATACTGCTACCTCAATTCTCCTCAAGAAAATAGTGGAAGTAATGAAAGAGAATAAAGTAACGATATTATAACATAAACAATTATAAAAATGTTAAAAATAAAAATATTAAAAATACAAGCCCAATACTAATAATTATTCTCCGCACCACCTTTTCAAAAGAAATCATACTATATTTAACGATACATAAAATTAAACAATTTGCAGATAAACTGCATTAACTGCCTAAACTTTTTGCACTCCTCATTCCAGAGCAAGAATGAGGCAAAGTGTATAAATAGTGGAGACCTAAGGCATGGGGAGTCTCGTCTAAAAAATAGCAAATGCAGCAACTGTTAAGAAAGCTATAAAGCCGTCTTCTCAAATTACATCAAGATAACGTAAGAAAAAATATCTTAATTTATAAAGGCACAAACGATCTATCATACTCTGAAATATGTAGATCTTTTACTTCAAATAGAAATATCAATGCTATGAAAGTGATAACTACTTTTTATCATGAAAGCAATACGATAAAGAAAAATTGTTGATTCTCTAATAAATACCTTAACGTCTCAAGTTCAATTGTCTTATCAGTTTGAAAGATAACAAGTTATCCTTACTCACAACAATAATATATTGACAAATATCTATGAACTGATTCAAACAAAAAAGAAACTTTTCCTAGAAGAGGTCAAGAGAAAAAAAAAGCGCATTTTTGGAGAACCTTTAAGTCATAAAATCCCCTTTAATAATTTAACCACAAAGTATAGCAACACAGCTACCTCAGTAAATAAGCCAGATGGAATACCTTTTTGGATGGCTTTTCCTCAGGGTCAAGCCAGTTCTTGGACACTTTGCATTATATAGTTTCCTTTTCTTTATGTTGTTTAGTTACTCTTTAGCTAAAAACTATCTTAGTGTTTTAACATCAAACAATTTTATTCTTTTTGTTAGTCTAAGAGATACAAGCAGCAAAAATCTATATATATTTATTTACTTATTATAGAAAAAATGAAACTTATACATTGGAATGCCAGAGGCACCAGGAATAAAAACAATATCTTTTGAAGAATTTGTATAATCTGATATTTTAATTAAATATTCAAGAAAGCTTCCTGAAGCCCTATTTGAGTTTTCATATCCCACAGAATATATACAAGAAAGATAAGATGAATGTAATGGGTGGGGGTCTCATGATAGCAGTCTCAACTAAATCTGTCAAAAAACATTGATATTTTCTTCTCTGATGCCTAAATAATAATGTATATTAAAATAGTATTTCATCACCTTGTCCTTCATATTATAAACATCTATTCATTAAAAGGCAAAATAAATATATTTTTCTTAAATTCCCTTCAACAATTAAGGGACCACCTACTGTAGTGGGAGAATTTAATATTCAACACGATTGTTGGGGGTGGCTGTCTAAACTCTGAAATGGATTAAGCAATAGCATCATGATTTGATAATAATTTATGTATCTTGAACGATTCTTAACCAACCCATGTTCCTCCTAGAGGAATATTTTTGTTAACAATTATAACCTTATGTTCTAAAGACATCTTACCCCTAAATTCCTTTTCAGTGACAGAAAATTTGTTTGAGGGTGATCATTTCCCAATAAGTATAAAATTAATTACTGAAACAAAACCTATTAGTTTTGTCTATATAAAAAGATGTGATAAAATCAACTTTGTACTAAGCTCAACAGGCATTTGTTCCTATGATCAGATTCAAAGTAATTTTTTTCTGTTGTCAGGGAAAATAGTTACATAAAAAATGAATATTAAAAATAAACCCCATGTTGAAATAATTATTGCTGTGGTGCCATTTATTAAGAGAAGTCAAAGAACGAATTTCTATGACCCAATTATGCATGAAAACTTCCCAATTTTGATTACGTTGAATTCAACATAAAGCGGTTGTTGAATCAGTCCAACACTATACATCAACATTAGCTAGATTAAGATCTTTAATTATGGATGATAACAGACAAGAACCTATACAGCATGCTAAAAGTTCAAGGCGAGGAATCGTCATGGGCTTCAAGAGAGCTACCCTGGATCTAGCATTAACTAAACTAATTCTGACACCGTTGTAATTTTCGACTCATATAAAAACGCATACACCATAAGCTTTTGACTTCCGTCACAAAACAAATGTAAACTTATTGATTCATCAACCAATTGAATTCCAAAGCATCTGGGAATACTTATTTCTGAAAGTAAATGCAATTTTCGATGCCAATTTTTATATATTTTAACGAAATCATCCGGAAGGTTATCATCCCACTTAAGCTTTAACTTCTGTTTCTTGTAGAATTAATGTTGGAATCAAAATTACTGGCGCGGTATAACCTATTACGTCAAAAACCTGGTTAGCTACAGCTAAAATCATTCTTTTTGTAACTGATTCTTGCGGTTGTTTTTCTTTCTCTATTTTGCATGTCGATGTATCTTTACCAGGATGCCATAGAAAATAAAACATAAATATCTTCCATAGAGGTACTATCTTCGAACACTTCACTGCTTATAATAGAATTCCAACATCTTAGATTAAATGAACCAGAACTTTACTTTAGATTCCATGAAAAACTTTTTTAATTCTATCTCAGAATTTAGACTCGTTAAATAGTTATCTACGTAAAATGCTGTTTTTAAAATTTCTGCTGTGTTCTTTAAGTTTTCTGGAACCTTGTTTAAATGATACTTTAAAGTAGCAGCCAATAAATAAGAGCTACAAGTTAAACCAAATACCACTCTTCGATGCCGATATTCCACTACATGTTACCCATTTTCATTATCGACCACAAAAATTGTAAAAAAAACCCTATCCTTTTCTCTTATGGCGATTTGTAAGAAAGCTTTCTCAATATCCGATGTAATGCCAACGTAATTCTTATGAAACCGATTTAAAATTGAAGGAATTAGTTCTACTAAATTTGACCCTGAGGACAAACAATCGTTTAACGACGGAGAACTGGGTGGGACAGCAGCACAACAAGTGTTAGACCAGTATTCAGTATTTACTAGCATTAAATACCGGTCTAACACTTGTGCTGCTGTCTTTTATTACAGCATGATGGAGTAAATAATGAATTCTTTTTACTTTTTCACTAGAAACCTTTTCAATAATGCCAAGATTCAACCAATCCTTAAAAACTCTACAATATTCTTCTAATTTTCCTCAAGTCATTAATTTTCTTTTTGTGCTTAAAATACATCTATCTGCACTCAAACCTTATTATCAGATAAAAGAGAATTTTCAAGTACCCATGGCAATGCGACCTCATATCTACCCTCTTGAGTCATAGTCTTAAAATATTTGAGTGTCCTCTTGTAATTGAGATTTACTTTTTTCTGAAGAGGGCTCAGTTATTTCCAAAACATCCAACTTCCATAGTTCACCAATATATCTATCATTTACAAGTAGAGATGAAATAATAAAAGCTGAACTTTCAGAGCGTCGTTCAGAGTCAAATTTTCCCACAATGGTCCAGCCAAGTTTAGTATTAACTGAAGTAATTCCTGACTTCAGATTAATAATTTCATCATTTAACAGTTTACAGCAATATCTGCCCCAATTAGCAATTTAATTTCCTTATCAACATTAAATGAATTTTTTTCTAAATCATTTATTTTAATTCCTCAAGACTAGCTCTTTTAACTATGGACCACATGGAATTTGTTTTATTTCAGAAAAAATTTGTTTCTGGCTAAAAATTTCTATCTTACATGTGTGTTTACATTCAGTATCACTTAATTCAATTAAATAATTTTTATACACTTTTTCAGGAGTTTCAATACCTCCAAATAAAGACTAATTTTAGTTTCACCAATGCAATAAAATTCATACTTTTAACAATACCTTCAGATATGAGATTTCATAGAAGCAATAGAATATAGCTCTAATAAATTTTTTCTTTAAACCATTATGAATTTGGACAATTAATGTTAAGTTATGTAATATCTACAGATGCTGAAGAGTGCTTGTTTTGTTTTCACATTTTTCTACATTTGCTTTATGAGATGGTAAATCTGGACATAAAGTAATAAAATGGCGATTTTTACATAAAGGACACTTATGGACAGACCTACATTGTTTACTTATATGATTTTTCTTTAAACAAACAAAACAAGCATTCTTTTTTACAATATCCTTCTTACATTGAAGATTCATAGAAAATGCATCATTACATCTTCTGATAAATAAGATGACATATCACAAAAAATGCATGCATTGTTTTTCAACTTTGTACTATAACTATAATTATAACTGTTATTATTACTATTCATACTTAATAATTCACATGCAGTAGGAACAAATTTAGATTCATTAGACTTATTCTTTTTAACATTTACTTTTTAAGAACAGAAATCATCAGGTGTCATTTTAATTCTAAATTCTGCATCAACTTCAGTTTTAATAAAAATCATTAATAAATCCAAATCACTCTTACCTGAATTACCAGGGGTCACGCTTCTCTGTCTCTCCCAAATTTTTATTAAATCGGTTGGAAGAGCAGATTCTACTAATGGATATAATATATGAGCAAATTTATCTTTTGTGAGCACTAAAGACTCAAGCGCGCGTAGTTGCGTATGCAACTTTATCGTACAGTGTTATTAAATTAACACTTGATTTGTCAGTTATAACTAACTTTAATAACCCACAATCATAAACTTGAACGAGAATGTTTTCTATTCCAAACCGTTCTTGTACATAGTCCACAGCTTTCTCATAGTTAGCTTCAGTGGCTGGAAAACTTTGCACTACTTGTCTTGGAATTGATGCAAGTTTTGTTGATTGAAGCAAGTAATGGAATTTGTCTCAGGAATCAACTCTGCAATCTTCATGAATCTTACTAAATCTATTCCAGAAGTTCAGCCAATTCTTCGGATCTCCATCAAATTGTGCGAGTTCTATTTCAGGCAATTTCTGTTTCGTAGATGACATCAAAGGAGCAGCGACAGTTGATGTGGCACTGTTCAACTCTGGGGAAGCAGCGATTCCTCTGTGGTCATTTAGTTTCTTTGTAAACTTGCTTACCTTAATTTTATATTCAGTAAATTTATTAAAATATTCTTGTGCAGTTTCATATTCCTTTTCAAACTCTGATTCTTTACAACCCTTCTTTGGAAAAAGTTCAAAATAATTCTTATCAATTGAGCATAATGTTTCGTATTTTTCTGTGAGTTGCTCAAAACAGATTTCTACTTAATCTTTATCTTTTTGTATTGATTTTAATAAACCTTCAAGTTTATTAACAACTTTCATAAACGCAGAATGTAAAGCTTTTCTTTCTTGCTTGATGTTGTCGAAATCCATTCTTAACAATGGAAATCAAAACAAAAGCACTTAATTATCGGTGAGTTGAGTTAAATTATACTTAAAAAATAATATACATATCAGCAGTGATGCCAGAAATGTGGAGAATACTTATTCCAAATCAGGTATCTTACCGATAAAGAAATTAATAGAAGCCATCATAGTACAAAACATTTATTAGACAACAAATACTGAAAGATATCCAAAAACAGAAGTGCGTAAAATATAAAAGTAAAAAAGGGAATACTTAAAGCTCTAAGTGACAGCAGCGGCGCCGCCAATGCACTGTGCATGAGTGGGAGGAGAAGGAGGCGAAAACTCCTGCTGTTGCAGTTCTCCGCAACAATTGTAATAGACTTATTTTTGAAAAAATACTATCTCAGAAGGGACAAAAAGCAAATAAATAATTCCTCTTGCATCCTTTTTAAAAATATTCTGAGCTAAATAAAGAGATGCAAAAAGAGTTGCTAGAGAATATTGGCACAATATTTGCTAAGTTAACAAGACCCATTTCTCCTGCATAAAATTTTTAATAAAATTAAACAAAAAGTCCATAATATCCAAATCTCTCATAAGGATTCTGAATGACCAAGAAATAGGGGAAGTCAAAATCAAAGCAATGCATTTGTATTAAGGTTTAATGACAATTGTACAATATCTTTAGATTAAATTGGTAAAGGAAATTTTGAAAATAATAAAGCAATGAAATCTAGAATCTCCACTCCAGAACCAGATGGTTTATAGGCAAAAAATTTTAAATCCTTCAATTACTCCTCCTGTCTAAAATGGCTCACTTTATTTAACAATATTTTCATGATTAAATTCCAGCTAGTTGGAAAAATTTCACTATTCTATCTATTCATAAATCTCAGAGAAACTCATGCATGACAATTCATCATATCATACAATTTTCTTAACATCAGTTCTTGCTAAAATATTTGAAAGGATTCTATGCCAAAGAATTACATTTATTAAAAACCAAAAACTTTAAAATTATCATTTGGGATTTCTCCTTCATAACTGCTGAACAGCTGTTCAGATTCTTCTTAGCAAAAAAAAGACAAAAATATTATTTAATATAATTTTACTTCTTCTTACACACTTTTACTATTTTGCTTACATTATATATAATATTGTAAGCAAAAAAAGATAAAAATAATTTCATAGGTAATCGGTCTTCATTAGATATTCGGTCAGCTTCCCAAGTAGCACAAAAATATTGGCAAATATTCTATCAATGTTGGCCAATATTGTGAACACAGATGAATGCCAATGATTGATATTAAATAATATAATATAGAAAAAATTAGTTTTTTAAACAATTTAGAAACTGTAATGAAATCAGTTATTTCAGAAGATTACAATTCAGATGTACTTTTAAAAGTTTATTCATGTAAATTGTGTACAATTTTTTTTTTTTTTTTTAAATCCATTGAACACCGAATAATATTATATAATATTCCAGGGGCAATATTATTCAGTAAATGCTATTTAATATTTTTTAATATCTTCATAACAATAATTTTTATGTAAAATTAAGGGAAGATATGCGAGCATTTCTTACAAAATTAATAGTAAACACTTGAATGAGTATTGAGTGTTATGAATTAATGTTTCGTGTGGTGTTAAAATTGTACTTAAATTTTTTATTTTGTAAGATTGCTCCTCTATAAAATTTATTTCATCACACCATACAGAATATTTTTATTTTTTAAAATCAAAGCTAATAGATTGATTTATATTATAAAAAAAAAATAGCAATTTTATTCTTCCATCTGTTTTATTCCTGAGATCATGATACTGATTTTTAATATTAAGGAAATTTCAATTCTTTTTAGTTAGATTAACTAAGAAGAATTTCCTTTAATCTAATTTATAATTCATTTTAGAATACAATTATAATCAACTATAATGATCAATTGACATTTAAGTTATTCAATACTCTTGTAAAATGCAGGGGCAGGAGTACAGAAATTATTTTTTCAGGACACTATTTTCAAGAAATATCAGGACATTTTTCAGGACATATTTTAATAATTACACAAAACCAATGTTACTTTTACATATTAATTTCTGTTTTATGCATAAAACACATTTTAGAAAGGAATAAACTATTTAATAAATTCTGAGTTTTTTAATTTTTAATGCAACAATATGAAAAAATATACAGACGTTTAAACTTTCTATTACTGAACATTTTTTGAAAATTTTTAATTTATATGATAAATGCTTTAGTTTAACAGTTAATTTATGTATAATTGAATAATGTTCATTTTGAACTGGATGCATTAGCATTTAATTCCAATAATTTAATACTGCACTTTTTTAATTTATCATTCACATATGCAATCTCTGCATTAGCAGTAGACAGCAACATTTTTCTAACTTTCACATCACTGATAGCACATGCTATTTTTTTAGTTGCACCATCCAAGTTTTTGAACTACACACTGACATCAAGGAAATTTTTTTTCTTTCTCAAGTTCATTAATTTTTTTCTAATAGGTGCGATTGTTTAAACTTTTTTTCACAAGTACCTTCTACATCTTCCTCATCCTTTTTCTTTTCTTCTCTAATTGTGTTACATCTTTTGATTTTTTCCATATACGATGGATATTCTGCGTGAGATTTCTGAATATAATGCATCATTTCTTTGGTATATGGAATGGAGGAAACAGAACTGCCATGCATTCGAATAACATGACAAATCCGTAAACTTTGAACTGTTAATTCCAATAAAGAAGCTCTCCTTTGTCACAACAGAATTGTTGGTTGAAAAACCTCATTCTGGTTGGGAATTTACATTCAATAATGACAGACATGCTTTAACCACTCTAGAAAGAGTAGGATATTTTATATAACCGCCAGCATCTTTTATATTGGAAAACTGCACACCTTCCAATATTTACAGATATTTTGATAATCATAATTATTCACAATCAAAGCCACATCTTCACACATGTAAAGAATCCACTGATAAGATGAAAGAAGATTCATCTTATAAAAATCTGAACAAGTTTTATTCACATGAGGAATATGTTGAATTAATCTGCTAAATGAACTCCTAGACTTTTGCTTTTTTCTAATATAAGGAGACAAACATTGGAGATCCTTGAGTAACGGATTTGTTATAGGAAGTTATTGAAGCAAATGCTTGGAAGTTGCTATGTAGCAGCTTCTGACACTTTGTAGAAATGTTTTGTCAGTAAGCTCTTCCAGTATTGCTGTTGCACCAAGACCTATTTTAATCTTGTTTAAATTTAACCATTTTTTTCCTGAATCAACATTAATTTGTAGCAACTTTACTCCATTTTTTTCACAGATTTCTTCTAAGTTTAAAAATTTAAACATAATACTGCGAACAAGTTCATTTAACTTACTCGCAGTATTATTAGTACATCACATGTACTAAAGGTTTGACTTTTTGCATTAGAAGTAAATATGGTTCAAACGTTTTACAAAAAAATAAAACAAAATGCAGATATGCCAGAGTCTTAGGGTCTTTCAAATGTTTTATAATTTGAAGATGTCTATCAGAAAGAGGAGATTTCGACTCTTTAGGTACTTTAACAATGAAATATTCCTTTAGAACATCATATTGCTCAACAATTCTCTCACAAACTGAGCCCAAAGTTAACGAACAGCTCTCAACATGACGAAGGAAACTAAGTCTAGCTAAAGTTTCTTCCAGTATTTCTAACTGTAAGGAATGATAATCTTCCCTTCTTAAAGGAGATAGTTTGAAAAATTGATGAATATCTATAGCAAATCCATCAATATTACAATCAATTTTATCAATACCCTTATGTAGTGCTCCATGGATTATGTGTAAGCAACATGTACGCAAATCAATTAGTACTGGTAAGCTTTGCTTACTCAGTACACTATTTGCTTTAAAATAGCTAAATTAACTCTTGGTCCACCCATTGACAACTACATTAATTTTTCTAAATTTAAACCATTATTTTGAATAAAACTTAATAAAATTTTTACAATTTTATTGGCTTCAGCATGCCCTAAAAAATGTGATTCGAGGTAACAAATGATATTTTTACCTTGTTTATCAGACCAGTATGAGATGTAAATATCCAACTGCTTCTTTATTTGTTTTGTAGTCATTTCATCCAAAAGTAAAACAAAATATGAAGAGCCAATACTACGAAACAAAAGAGTTTTGAAATGCGGACCTAATTCAAAATTAATCATATACCTGACTTTTTTGTCGGATAATTTGAGATTTTTTGCTATGGAGGAATCAAAAATTTCTCCTTAAATGTTAGCTAAATCATTCAAAGATGAAAAAGAATAATCATTTTTTATTGCCACCAAAACTAAAATGGTTTCCGCTTTAATGGTTTTCTCTGATATCGTTTAGGAAGCCATGATTTGTTATTCACTACTACAGTCGATGTCGAGGATTCAGATGAAGTTGATGACTTGATAGTAAATAGTGTTTGATTCTTGTAACAGTTCACAGCTTTTTTGTGTCTTAATCCATCTGCATGAGAAAGAACTTGTCTAAAACCCATATTTGAAACACTGAATTTGCTTTTGCATACAAAGCACTCCGCAGAATGAACATCGTCAACACTTCTGCACCAGGTCTTGATTAGGCATTTATTCCCATCTTGCAGTTCCAACCAATTGTCAGAAAATTTCATTTTCCTTGGCATTTTTAAAAGAAAATTGTTTTCAAAAAATAAAATTATGAGCTTGCAAATAAACATTCTTTAAAACACTCAAAATCTTTCAAAATGGCGCGATAAGCATTTCACGCATGCGCATAAACGTAGGCAAATAATTCTTACAATTTCGCCATCATTGTAAATAGTTGTGCACAACTAAAACCAGAATCTTTGTCTAGATAATAGAATTTAATAGTAAACCTAAACCTAAATTCTTTTTGACCTCAGATATTCATGAGCAATGGGTGAAAATGAGGCGGAGACGAATGTATGGCAACCCAATTTCCGGTTTGAAAGAGAACAAAAAAGGGGGAAATTTTTCTCTTTCTTCTTGAATAGAAAGCTGTTGAACGAAAAAATATATTCCACTGGACGAAAAGTTTACTACTGAAAAATATAAAATTATTAATTAAAATTAAACTTTCGAAAGAATGTAATAAAAAATAAGGAATTCCAAGATTTATTTTGAAAAATAAGGACACTTCAAAACGTTTTTTAAAAAATCAGGAATTTCAGGAATATTAGGACAACTCCGAGCCCTGTATATAAAACTACATTAAATGCAAGTAATTCTGTGTAAATATAAAAATAGTTTCTCATCATTTCTTAAAATTTTCACTTAATTAAAAAAATTAATTTATTAGGTATACATTTTGAATGTAGATGTTTGAAAGATTGTTTCTTTTTTGATGCAATTAATTTTTCTTTCCCAAATTTTAAATGAGCGTCTAGAAAATATTTATAATTATTTTTTAGCTACTTGTGCTATAAGTGTACTACAGTTGTTAATAAATGATAAATGTTATACAAAAGAGTTTTGTGCAGTTGCAGATTGGAATAAAAAAAATTCCAACTCAACAAATGAGCTTTATTTTTATCTAGTTTTATTAACTTAATAAAGGCCTTCAAATCAAAAAAAAAAAATAAATTTTAATTATTTCTTGATGCAAAAGTAAGCATACATTTGGTAACACTAATCATTTCATTTCAGTAACTTGGGTATGATAAAGTTGCTCTTGGTTCTGCTGATTCGCTGACTTATCAAGAAATCTCTTGCCATTGGAAAATTTCACCATCTCATCCTTGGTACTGTGGCTCTGATCCTGGGGATCTTCAAGTTTCGACGGAGAAAAAAGTGATCAGATTGCATTGTCCATACTCAGATCCTGTCATCATTAGACTCTACGGTTCTCCCAAGGCAAACAAGTCTTTTCCACCTGCACTTTACACTCAGTCACTTTGCAGGAGCCAGTCACGAACACCTACTGAACTGAATTGGCTTTTCAAAGCGTGAACTTTTATACAGCCCTGGAGCTGTCCTCAATTCTTTGAAGGCGAAGGATGTCATGGACCTGGTTTGATTCAGACCAGGGGATAAGAAAGAAGAAAAAATAACAGAAGCTTGTAATATTTAATAGGTAAGAAAGTTTGTCTAGAAATTGATATATTATTCTACTTAATGAACTATTTTGAAAATCATAGAAAGTGCGAAATGTTGTAAAATTATGAGTGCATGAAAGAAGAAATTATATAGTATTAAAAAGCCAAGGGTTTAACTTTCATGGCTTTATTGTTCAATTGATTTCATTGAACAATATGAAATCAATAACCCAAACTAAATAATGCAAATAAAAATTCATACTATTGATATTTAAATAAATTTGATAAACTATATTATATTTCTATTTTCAATTAAAGCCTATTTGATGAATGATCTTAGACGTACTATACGACTTCCACACATTACATAAGAAAAATTATCCTTTTCCATCTTAAATTTTTATTATTAATCATATTTACTTTAAATTTTTATATTTTAACTAATGTAAATTTTTATACATTTATAAATTTTTATAATTTTAGGTGGATGTTTAATGCTTACTAAATTTAAGTGGATTCTTGATTTTTACATTATCAGTGTTCTATAAACAGTTTGTCATTAAATATGTTAGTTGCATTGATTTGAAAGTAAACTGTGAATTACATCTGATTAATTTGAAATAAAACTAAAAAGCATGACTATGCAGTACTCCTTTTCTTTGCATTATAAATATAAAAATATTAAAAAAAATTTTTCAAATCCTAAATTCTAGTATTACATTTTCTTATTTTTTTTCTTTTAATGTTTTGATTTTCATTCTGACTACTTGTAAAATGTATAATTAAGATCTGGGGCTTGAATTTTATCAAAATAAATTCACCAGTGTTCCATTTATAAAACAATGTAGTTAAATATATTTTAAATTACTGCCTTAATTAAAATGTTTATTTAATAATTTAAAAAAATTTTTTTTTCACCTGGAGACAAGAGAAGCATATTTACAAAATGTATTTTATTCCAACAAATTTTATTGAATATAAAATCTATAGTATAAAATATATATAACATAGATAAATAGATAATTGCAATTATGAATAAACTGATACTCTAAGTAACAAGAAATGCTACAGATACCATTAAAAACATTCAAAATTTCCAATCTGTCTGAGATATTTTAAGACATATACAATAATTTATAAATTTATAACATTGCCCCCCCCCCTCTCAAGGACTGCACATCCCAGGCACCTGACAGGACGCCAAATTTAATATAAAAGAATTTAAATTTCAAGAGGATACAGAACACATAACATACACAAACAATTAAAAATGCAAATACAAAAAAAAGACAAAATATTAAAATTATCTATACTATTTACAAAGATACTACGGTATATTAATTTTTACTTTACATTACGATAAGGAGCTAATCTATCATAATGTACTACATTTGGTGTTGAAGATTATTTCCATATACGAACCATGACGTCATCCAGTCTTTTTAGGACTGTGTAAGGACCTTCCCAGTTGGCTTACAACTTTGGAGAAAGTCCTTTACGTCGAATCGGGTTCCACAACCAAACTTTATCACCTTCCTGAAATTCATGTCCTGTCGCTCTTGTGTCATACCTCGTCTTCACTCTTTCAGTCGTCAGGTTGATTAGGTCTTGATCAAAGTTATGGACATTTTCAAGAGGTGCCTGAAGGTCTCGAAGGTATTCCTCTGGTGATGAAGATATATCCGGTGGAGGACGAAACTGAAGATTACTAGGGAGATTAAGTTCGCGACCAAAGAGCATTTGTGATGGAGTATATCAGGTAGTCTCATGGACAGCACTGCAATATGCAAGCAGAAACAGTGGTAGCTTCAAATCCCAATCTTGCTGATTTCTGGAAACCATAAGTGAGAGATTATTTAAGATGGTTCGGTTAAACCTCTCTACCATGCTGTCCGATTGCGGGTGTAAGGGTGTGGTCTGCATCTTGTTTATTCTGAGAATTTGACACATTCCTTTAAACACAGCAGAGGTGAAATTTGTCCCTTGATCTGAATGAATTTGTAAGGGTGCGCTGAATCTGGAAACCCATTGCTGCACTAGAACCTCGGCTATTGTAGTCGCTTCTTGATCAGGGATTGAAAATGCTTCAGGCCACTTAGTGAAGTAGTCCATGACAACTAGAATGTATTTGTTTCCATTTGAGGATCGTGGTAAAGGACCCAAGATGTCCAACGCTATCTGCTCAAATGGTACTCCTACATTATACCGCTGCAACCTTCCTCGGCTATGTTTCTTTAGTCCCTTACATGCCGCACAGTCATCACAAGATTGGCACCATTTCTCTACATCTTGTCTAGTTTTGCTCCAATAGAAGCGTTCTCGAACTTTCTGTAGAGTCTTCATTACTCCAAAGTGGCCTCCAGTTGAGCTACCGTGCAATTCTTTCAAAACATCTGAAATTCT
This sequence comes from Latrodectus elegans, assembly GCA_030067965.1. Taxonomy (NCBI): domain Eukaryota; kingdom Metazoa; phylum Arthropoda; class Arachnida; order Araneae; family Theridiidae; genus Latrodectus; species Latrodectus elegans. The sequence goes on from CM057809.1 coordinate 119,481,494, forward strand.
TGATTTTGGAAGCACAAGCTGCCATTTGAAATTACGTCCATCATCGGACTCCCATTTCCTGTATAACATGCCATTTCTAATATGGAGCATGTCCCAAAGAGCCCAATATTGTTTAGCAGCAGGACTGTAGGTGGAGATGTCCTGCCAACTTGGTCTCATACTGGAAGATTCTTTAAATTCAAAAATTGGATTTATATCTGGGTTTTCTTTTTGGGCTTCTCTAAGTCCTTCATCACTCCATGGGTCTGGTTTCGATGGCAGTGAAACAGTAACTTGGCGTACCGAAGAATTTACTAATTGATAATTCTTCTCTACTCTAGAACAATATTGGCAGCTTCCATTACACGGTCTCCTTGATAAAGCATCAGCATTTCCATGAAGAGTTTCTTTGCGATGACGTATTTAAAAGTCAAACTCCTGGATTCGTTGAATCCATCTGGCTACCTGTCCTTCTGGATTTTTAAAATTTAAAAGCCAGGTTAAAGATGCGTGATCTGTCCGGAGCAAGAACTTTTTTTCATAGAGATAATGGTGGAAATGTTCTTTGGCTTTAACGATTGCCAGCAATTCCTTCCTGGTTGTATAATAATTTTGCTCCTGTTTTGACATACATTTACTCCAATAAGCAATGACACATTCTTAATCATCAATTTCCTGCGACAAAACAGCTCTGATATTTTCGTTGCTGGCATCTGTGTCTAAAATGAATAATTTTCCTGGCTGGGTATATGCAAGAACGGGCGAAGATGTCAACGCCTCCTTCAGTTGTTTAAAAGCTTTCTCACATTCATCTGTCCATAGAAATCTCTGTTTAACTTCTGTCAACTTGTGAAGGGGCCTGGAAATACTTGAAAAACCCTTAACAAACTTCCTGTAATACGTGCATAGTCCAAGAAAACTTCTTAATTGGTGGACATCTTCTGGACGACTCCAGTCCTTAACTGCAGAGATCGTTTCAGGATCTGTTCTTACACCTTCAGCTGAGATAACGTGTCCCAAATAGCTTACTTCACGTCAATCTGTATAGATACAGTATTTTCAATAAGAGCTGGATTGTATTATTTATAGATCATGTTTAATAGCAACAGCTTCCGCTGCATACACAGAGTATGATGCATGTAGTTTATAGCTGTTAACTGTATTTCCAACAACAATACCACAATCAACATGACCACTTGATTTTGAGCCATCTGTATATACAGAGATGTGGGAAGAATAATGAGAATAAATGTGTGTTGTTTCCAATCTCCATGATAAGCAAAGCTAGATCAGGCCCACGAGTCCATTCACCTTAAAATCAAGCACCAGAAGGGGATCCCGAATCAGGTCTTGCTTGGTAAGCCCCAAACAAGATAAAATGTGGTCATGAAAGGTCTGCACCAAAGAACACTTAACACAGGTCTTGGAATGTTTGTTACCACCTACGAAAGTCATGGAAAGCAGATAGCTGCTAGGAAAATTTGCAAGTGCAGTTTGATCTCGTGTACTGCAGCCTGGAGCCACCAGGATATATCACCTGGTACCAAGGATGTACAGCTGGAACAATCCAGGTAGCCATGGTAGTTGCTCTAAATTTAGAAAAAAGCTCCATATGAGTAAGAAAAGCAGAAGTCGTGGTGAAATGGCTAGCACTGGCTCTAGCCAAACTGCCCACAATTTCATTACCAGCAACATCCACATGGGACAGAATCCACTGAAAGTGGACATGCTGACCATAGGAAAGATATTTTAGTTTCCTGAGAATGTCTGCACTAGTAATATCCCTCACATGATGCCAATCAACCAAATGCTGAATAGCACTTCTATCGGAAAAGATCCAGATATCCTTAACTGCAGAAGCATCATGATGGAGCCCAGACCTTTTAGAATTGCATAAGCTCACTTCGAAAATCTGAGTAGAAGTCTGGATTTCTTCTCTGGATTTTTATTTCTTTATCCCAAAATCTAATATAGATGCCACTGCCACTAAAATCTAATATAGAACAGCTATTATCAAGTCTACTGTCGTCAGTGTATAATTGAACAGCATGCATGGGGACATTGCTGATTTTCTCCAGAGCTAACTATTTCAAGTAGTCTGGAAGATCCAGTTGTTTCTTAACTTGGACAGAAAAGTCCAGATGAAAATAAACACCATCAAGACCCTCAGAAGGGTCGATAATCTGGGATAAACTGTGGTGTACAGTTGAGCTGGCAATAAAGTGATCAGAAACAATCTGTCCAAAAGGACTCCACATTTGAGCCGCTAGTTACTGCTCCAGGAACCCAGAGATCTAGAGGTACCTTTCTGAAAGCCAAAACAAGAGCTTATTGTAACATTTCACCAAACATGCATTTCTCCTAAGACTCGAGGCTGTAGATTGGCAAGGATCGCGAAGACCAACAATATTCTTTGCAGCGCTAAGTTGTGTACATTTAAGACCCTGCAGGTTTGAATGAGAGACACAATAGTAGATGGGGAGGGCGTACTTTAAGATGGGATGAATAAGAGAAACATAGGTGTTTCTAAGGGTATTGGCATCATCACAACAATCATAGCCCGAGATGTATTTAATAATGTTAAGGCGTTTTCTAGCTCTTAAAGCAAGGTGCTCCAAGAGACAGTTACTCAGGATCCAATATGAAGCCCAGATACTTTAGATATTACTCAACCTCAAGGGGTTGATTGTTGAACAAGACTTTTAGTCGAAAATAATATAATTTCCTATTAGTTGTAAAGAAACCTGCAATAGACTTTGAAGGGTTAAAACTTAATTTGTGGTCCACAGCATAGCTCCACATGTCAAAGCTTGATTCACATGTTCCTCCACCTTTTCTATATCAGAGCCAGAAGTCCAAAGTATGATATCAGCGAAAAGTTCTACCTCAGTTCTCAGGAATGACTTTTTCAATTCCCGCAACAAAAAGTGTGAACACAGGAGGCTCAAGATTAAGGCTTGAGGAATGCCTTGGCTTATTTTAAAAACTAGCCGAGGTTGAATTGTTGAACTTCACCTTAATATGTCTATTTCTAAGAAAATCGAAAGGTCAAGGAAGGCAGCAACAGTGTGATTGGTAGGCTTTTTGTTATGGGCATCTCTAACACATTGGCTAAAACAAAGCACCTGATCTATCATGCTGTGACCCTCTCTAAAACCATATTGCTCCCTCAGTAGGAGGTTGTGAGAATTTAGAAACATAGTAAGTCTCTTTAAAATCATTTTTTCCATAATTTTACATGATATACAAGTAAAGGCAATGGGTCTAAAACTCTCAACAGAAGCAATGTCCCTGCTAGGTTTCCTGATAGGCACCACAACTACTCTTTTCCAATCTCGAGGAAGACAACCCAGTCTCCACGAGTAATTCACGATGTCAAGAAGTCTGTCTTCAACGAGGACCAAAATGGATTATCATTTGATCACGAATACCATCTGGTCTAGCCAAAGTATTTAATTTTGAATTCAAAAACGCAGTATCAAGCTCCTGTGCTTAAAAGGCTCTGCTAAAAACAGCAGGACCCACACGAGGATTACTACGACAACCATGGACAACATTACTCAACATGGTCTTTACAGACCTATCACAATCAGAAAAATTCATGTTACTCATAAGTTAGTAACAAATGCAAATGCAACAATGCAAACATTCATCAAATGCAATGATTTTCATATGGCAATGAATCAGTAGATAGGAAACCACCTGCTCCCCTACAATGTTAGCTGCCAGCTCATCATTTTCAGCCAAGATTCCATCTTTAGAAAAAATAGTATTGCACTTTTTAAATTGGAGCTATTCTTTACTAATGTTCTTCACCAGCTTCCACAGTTTACTGTTAGATTATTTAGAATTTAGACCAGCGCAAAATTCATTCCATTTGTGTCTCTTGATCTGCACATACATCTTTTTTCAATTGAGCATCTACTATGCTTAGTTTAATTCTGTTAGTGTCACTATAGTCAGAATTCAGATCATTTAGAATCTTCCCTCTCTCAGTAATTAAAGACTGAAGAGCAAGCATTTTACTGGTTAAGTAAGGCCTTTTCTTTTTAAATTTGCCTTTGAGAATAAACTGGCGAGCAGCACTGTGGACAATCAACTAGAAGGACAACCAATCAGCATCTAGATTATCGGAAACAGGATTCTCACATACCAAACTCTCAATTCGATCAGTAAAAGCCTGCCAATCGCCACATCTGAAGTTCTAGCATTTATTATTGAGCTTATAAGTAGGTTACCTCTATCTCAACTGAAACAAAATTTGAAGGTAATCACTTCCTATTTTCTCAAGTACTTTCCAATTACAGGCAAGACCAAGATCAGGGCTAACTATGGTTACATCCAGGGCTTTCTTGGATTTATAGCTATATAAATAATAAGTGGGAGATTCATCATTAAGAATCATAAAACCCTTATCGACCATGTTCAACAACTTAATACCTCTAGAATTAGTACTAGAAGAGCCCCACATACGATGTTTAGCATTAAGATCGCCTAGACAAACAGTACTAGGTAAAAACAGTTGTTGTAAGTTAATGGGCATTTTATTAAGGTCTGGAGGTTGGTACATATTAAGTATGTAAAGGTAATTACCTCTCCAGTTGATCTTTATACCATGTACCTCTAGAGTTATCAGTGATATTGCAACTAATATTTAAATTTTGATATTTTACATCACAGGTGAGGAACATTGAGCCTCCACCACTCTTATTTCGCCTGTCCATCCGATAAACATCGTAGCCTTTAACTTTGAAAAGAGTACCACTCTTTAGCTTTGTTTCTTGCAAAACAATTTACACACCATATTTCCTGACCAGGTCTAACACTTCATCTAATTTAACTCTGGTGGTCAAAGAAGAGATACCATTTATATTGATCTGGATTAATTTCAAAGAGTTCATATACCTTGAAGACTGCAATATATTTTTCAGACCTGACCCTCTACCCAAGCCAGGAGAGCGATCCTTTTTAAGTTGCACGGTGATCGAGGCAGCATGAGAAACATTGGGTGATGGTTGGTTTGTTTGTCGCTCAACGGTCATTTTTTGCTCACGATTCCTAATTAGACTGAGACCTACGGTTTAAAGTGGATTCCGAACCACTACAAACATCCATGCCCAAGGTGGGATTCGAACCCACGAACTGTTGAACTGAAGGCAAGAGCGCTAACCATTTGGCTGCCAGCTCGGTTAAAACATTGGGTGAATTAATGGATGGGATAAGAGGCAGCTTCTATGGTCAGGGACCTTGCTTACCTCTCAGATAAAGAGGTAACTGGTTGCAAATTACATAAAGGCTCTGGACAAGAAAAGTTCGGAATGCTCCAGAACAGATTCGTAAAGCTTAGTGATGAACAGGGTCTAATTTGCTCAAAACTGATGATCTGGCTGATCCATAAACTACACTACCATTGTCAATTTGAAATAAAATAACTGAATATTACACTCGAAGTAATGATTTACGATCTGCACCCCAAGAGGTATTAGAGAACTTCAGAATATTTAGTGATTTTTCACATCTTTTGCACAAATCTAAGATATGTGGTAGGAAGGTTAACTTTTTATCAAATATAAGCCCAAGAAATAATATCTGATAAGCTACAGGAATAGTTGCACTTGATATCTTAGTTTCTGAATCAGGATAAAGCCCAGTTTTTCTGCAAAAATGGATACAATAACTTTTACACAGGAACAAAGCATGCCCATTTTCATTATATCAAGTAACTAGATTGACAGCAGTTTGTAATTGCCGTTCAATCAGTCACATATAGGAACCTTAGAAATTTGGAGATCGTCAACATATGTTCCATGGACAGATAGTTGCAACACATGAAGAATATGTTGCTGATGCAAATATTAAAAACAGTAACACTTAAGACATTCGCCTGAGGAACCTTATCAGAGTGGATAAATGGATTAGATAAAACAGATCCTTTACAGACATTAAAAATGCAAGAATTAAAAAACTTTGAACAAAAATAGGTAAATTTCCTCTGAAATTAAAATTATACAAAGTTCAAAAAATTCCATAACACCATGTCTCATCATATACTTTTTCTGTGTCAAAAAAATAAACACCAAATGATGTCTATGTACAAAGGCATTCCTAATTTGTGTTTCTAGGTATGCAATGTTGTCCAGAGTAGATCAACCTTTCCGGAATCCAATTTGATAAAGTGATATCTACTGATTGTGTTCAAGTACATAAACAAGACAGGCTTTGACCATATGCTCCAAAGTTTTAGCAAGCCAACTTGTGAGAGCAACTGGATGATAGTTTAGAGGATTTGTTGGGTCTTTCCCAGTTTTAAGAATTGGAATAATAATCGCTTTGCTCCAGAGACTGGGATAGACATGTTCATTCCACATGCTATTGAATTGAAAAAGAATGTTTATTAAAGATTCATTATTATGATGGGGGGGGGCACAAAGCGTCTTATATGAGATACCATCTGGTCCAAGACTAGTATTTTTGAGACAGGGCTCTTGGCAGTTCCAGCAAAGAGAAATTGCAATTACATGGATGTATGGCTTTATCATGAAACTTTATAGGTTCTTTTCAGCTTGCTCTTTGGTTCTGAGAAATTTAGGATTATAAGAGTCTAAACTAGATACCTTTGCAAAAGTTTCACCTAAAAGATTGGCAATATCATATTGAGAAGAAATTGTGTCAGCTCCTGTGCGTAGTATTGGGATAGAGAAGTCTCTATATAAACCACTGGAAGCATTAACTTTCTTCCATAACTCTTTACTGGAAGTTGACGATGTGATGGAGGAAACATATCTTATCCCAGATTCTTTTTAACTATTTTGCAGTACTTGACGAGTAAAAGCATTAGCTTTTTTGAAAGCTATGAGGTTTTCCATCCTAGGGCACCTGCGAAAAACAGTTCAGAACTTCTTTGTTTTTTGTATGACACTTGGTACTCATGGTTCCACCATGGTTTATGATATTTGCATGGAATTGGGGAGCGCTTGGGAATAGTGTTTTTAACAGCATCTAGAAGTGTATCAGTCACTTTTTACATATAATCATTAATATTCTCACTTCTAACCATGCTGTGAGTAATCGCAGCTAATTAAGTGTAGAGAGACCAGTCTGCACAATGATGAGAATAAGAGGAGTGGATGTTTGATGTTTGTTTGTCGCTCAACGGTCATTTTTTGCACACGAGGGCTAATTAGACCGGGACCTACGGCTTAAAGTGGATTCCGAACCACTACAAACATCCATGCCCAAGGTGGGATTCGAACCCACGAACTGTTGAACCGAAGGCAAGAGCGCTAACCATTCGGCTGCCAGCTCGGCATAAGAGGAGTGGAAGATTTGTGGTCTGCTTATACCAGTTTGATTTATAATTAGAGGAAAATGATCACTGTTATATAAATCCTTATAAACATTAAGATTTAATGAAGATAGAATTGATGAAGAGCAAATAGATAAATCTAATGAATGAATGAAAAGTTCTTGATGGTTGATGGAAATAGGTTATTTCTGTGGAATTTAGAAGGCAGGTATTGTTATTAGAAATGAACTGTTCAATTATGTTGCCACAAGGATTCATATTATCACTACCCCATAAGGTGTTATGACCATTGAAGTCACCAAGCAAAGTAAAGGGTGTAGGTAGTTGATCCAGCAAATTGTTTAAATCGCTTTCATGGATGATCGCATGGAGAGATAAGTAAAGGCTACATAATAGAAAGAGATCTTGAATATATGTATACTGCAACAGCCTGTAATGAAGTCTTAAGGGATTGTATAGAACCAGGAATGTTACAAGACACAAGAATGCATACACGTCAAGAAACTGAATCATAGTTAGCATCTTTCCTCACACAATTATAACCACAGTTTGAAACAGTACTGTGATTCCAAGAATGATTCTTGGATGACAAAACAAATTGGATTATGTAGGTTTATAATTGTTTTTATAACTTCTATATGAGTGTGAAAGTCTCGATAATTCCAAGAAACAAAGTTTCCCATTAAGCTAAGCTGAATATGCTCTGGCATTGAGCAAGCCATCTGGGATTCAGATGAATCTTCATTTAGGAGTGTTTCATCATCTGATGGATCTACATTCTTTACACCTGTCTAAGAGGCAGTTAAGCTTCTTTTACTCTTTAAATATGATTTATGAAACCCATCTCTTGCATTCTTTGATTTTAGAAATCTTTGAGACTTAGATTTTGCGAAAGATTGCGGAGAAACTCCTTTCGAAATAGGTGAGAAATTTATATTAGAAATATTTGAGGATAAGCTTGGAAAATTTAAGAAATCTGTTTGGGTACTACAAGATTTCGTGACTTTTTTATTGCTTGTGAATAGCTATTACCTTGATGAGAGGTTCAGGATGACATTGTATCCCTGGCTTCAGGGTAAGATAAGTTTTGTTTTATTTTCACAGTAATAATTTTTTTTTCTAATATCCAAGTTGGGCATGACCGGAAATACGAGGGATGTTCACCACACTGCAGTTGACACATTTTTCTTGTAATTGACACTGACTACTGTCATGTCCAACAAATACGCATACAGCACAAGTCAAATGTTCCCTACAAGTAGTTTTTGCATGGCTGAATTGCTGACATTTATAGCAACGTAAAGGATTTAGATTATAGGGTCAAACATTACAATTTAGGTAACCAGCTTTAATAGATTGAGGTAGTATAGGAATAGCAAACATGAGTATAAGGTGCTTAGATTTTATAGTTTTGCCCTCTCTTCTGGTTGTAATGTGCTGCACATGTTGTACTTTTTGGTCAATGAGATTATCCAAAATTTCTTCCTCTGAAACATAAAATAGATCTGCTGAAACTACTCCCCATGTAAAATTTAACCTACAATGAAGAGATACTATAACATCTATATTACCAAGGCATTTTAGTTTTAGCGTAGCTTCGGCTTGCTCAATTAATAAAACTTCAACTAAGAGATCACTAGATTTCATCTTGCAAACATTTTTGACATTTCAAACAATACCAACAAGACTCTTATTAATTAAGAAAGAGGAAGCATTATCAAAATTTCCCTCCATTCTTTTAACAAATATTTCTGATCCTGTATCATGCTGCTCCATAGGGAGTAAAGAATTAGAAGTACATTCCATAGAAATAGGTTAATTACTTCAAGGCTTGATTGCACCACTCACCAGTGCCCAACAAGGGGATGCAGTATAACTGCATCAGTGCCAGCCAGACCTAATACACTTTCAATACATCTTTGATGTGGCCTCCATCCTTATTGTGTCACACAGCAGATATATGATCATTTAATCCATGGAAGCCAATTGATGTACTGAGGACCACAACACACCTCCCGCTTACCTGACGCAGAGGCCAAAGCAATATGTTGGTCTCTGGGAGCCTCAATCACCAGGATCCTCCTTTCCAGGGACATGAGTATCCAAGCACGGCAAACACGTGGGTGATTTAGTCCCCAAGAGAAGCTAATAGCGAAAGGGTGGCAATAGCTACTCAAGGGGGGCTCTCAACCTCTTACAAGACAATCAAAATGAGGGAGAAAATGCAAAGGAGAGAAGAAAAGAAAAAAGAGGATAGTTCACTAGGGTACCTCGGGATAGTGACACCCGTGTTTACCTAAAGAAGGTAAACCCCAGAGGGGCTCCAACCAAAACGAATCAAATTAAATGTAGTGAGTTTAATGCTAGATCTCTCAAAAGTATGTAATTACAGTTTTTAGAAATTTCAAAGCAATCTGCCAAAATAAAGAACATATCCTCCAGACTTGTTATACCATTGAATTATAATTTATGCCATTTATTTAAAAATATGCTTAAGCAATGAAAAGGTAAAAAATTACTTGAAGAAGTAGTTTGCAAAACAGTTTATTAATGCTAAACAAGGATAAATTTTGAAATTTTTGAAACAAAACCATGACAAGTTGCATTATAAACAGTTAAATTTATGTTTGCATGCTACTCTAATAACTATGGCTTAAAATCTAAATAGTATTCATTGCAAAACTGAATAAGAGGAAAACATTTGTTTTCTCATAAGAATTGTAAACATGGAGAAAATTCTTAATTACAATAAAATTATGCAAAAATGATGGGTATAACATGCAAACTTCTTAGAAAAATATAATATTCTTCAAGTAATTTGATATAAAGAAAATTATAAACTAATACCATATATGAACAAAAGTATTACCTATAAATAACTGAGAAATTATAAACTTATTACTAGTCCTTCAAATCAGAATCCACTGCAAATGAAATAAAATGAAAATAAATTATTCCATAATTTCCAAGCAAATTTGGGTCTAAAACTGGGACAATGATAAGGATGTGGATAACGCTAAATATTTGAAGTTTGCAGAAGACACTAAGAATAATCTGTTTTTGTAAAACCATTGGGCCTGCTTATCCAATTCACACTGAAGCCTATACAACTAAAAAAAAAAAAAAAAAAAAAAAAAACTATGAATGAAGAAATTTATCATAAGATCAAGAAAATTTAGTTTAATTTTTAACATTGTGATATTTGTTTGACAGACTCAATTTTGCACTAACATGAGATACTCACATTGCTCATAACACTTAGTTCTTAATGCACATTTGTTGAAAAAATAATCTTAATTTTTTTGGTCAGAGATTTAACGGAACTAGATATTTGTTAAGTAAATTATGGAAAATTATTATTCCTATCTTAGGTTATATCAGCCAACAGTAATATTATAAAAATGAATCCGGGTTTTCTTTAAAAAAATATATACTATTTCAAATAAAATGCACTAATCTATTCGAGGTAACTCACTTCATGAAATGCTTGCTGTTATTAAAACAAATCTGTCAGTCTTAATTTTAAATATATATGCATGAGAAGCATTAATTTTATAATGAAAGGATACTTTGCACATAAATCATTTCTGATATTTCACACTGATGTTTTCCATATCAAAAAAAATTACTCGTTATGATGAATATTTTAAATATTTTTTAAAGAAAATTTTAAATTTTATATTAATTGCACGTTAACTTTAATTTGAATTGAAATTATAAATATACTAACCAAACTAATTTAATAAACATTATATACTGTAATTTTCAAGAATTGATTTGCAATATTCTAGATGCATTTAGATTTTAAATGCTGCACGAAAAAGTATTAAAACAATATTTTGTTTTATTACTTCCAAAATTCTAAACAAAAATATTAATTTCTAAAATAAGGAATAAATATAATTTTTTTAAGATATCCAAATTTAATTTGACACTAAAAATAGGAATAAATAAATCTTTTTTATGAGAAATTGAAACAGGCGTTGAAAGCAACTCTGAGATTATCACTACTGATAAACTGCAAACATTAGTATCAAAATAACCAGTTTTTATCAATTTCAATGTCTACTGTCCCCAAACTGCCAAATTATCTACAATATAAGTAGTTTGCACTCTACATTAGAAATTTAGCGACACATTAAAAAAGTAAGGGAAGACATTTCTTCCCATAATAAGCAGACATACATTTTCAGTATATTCCTATCAGATATAAATAAGCCAAGCAAAATTTTTATTTATGGTTATTTAACAATTTAACATATGATTTTTATTCAATTTTTTTCAATAAAATTTACTTTAAATACAAAGAAAATAAAGTAAAATCACTTTAAGTGCATTAAGTATTGATAAATTTTAATGCAGTAAGAAGTAAAAAAAATAGCTTTATTTATTAAGTTTTAATATTGCTTAACATGTGATGCAAAATGTTAATTACTAAATGTATGCATAAAAACTTAGCATTTAAAGTAACGAAATAGCCAATAGTACATGTCAGATATTCAGTGAAAAAGACAAATTATCCATGCTATTATTATGTGAACAAAAAATTCAAATAATAGAAAACTATGGCAGAGAGAAAGAAAACTAGAAAGTCGATTATTTACTTTCACAGAAGACTTAGACTTACTTACACATTTATAAATACACTTTCATCTTTAAATTAGCTCCATAGTAAAAATAGGAATACTTCAAATTAAATTCAACACTTTTTAACACCTTCCAAATACTAAGAAAATTTTCTGAGCGACAACCGTTTTTATCTTTCCAGTAAAATAAGATGAAAAGGAAAACATTTAAACAAGGGAGAAGATAAAACTTAATCCTCATAAATGCAACACAAGACCAAATAGCCAATCATTACATAAAGCATTAGGATTCAAGTTTAAGAATAACAGGAAAATATAACATGTAGAATACAAAATGAATGGAATATACAAATAATTTATACACAAATACTATGGATTCAAAACTTAAGTTGTGATAAAAATGGGAAACCACACAGTAATCTGACAGTGAATTATTAAAAAAGAGGCAATTTGTGAGATTAAGGCAATTTGCTTTATTTTTACCATAAATAATATAATTATTTTTATTTAAATTAAGTGGATGAGAATAAATGAAACAAAATATATACATATTTTAAAGAATTTAAATACACTGAAAATTTATCAATAATTTCAAATTATTTCCATTCAAATATCTGTTACAAAGTTATCAAACTAACAGTTTAAACATTTTTACAAAAATAAAAGGATGTTGATCTATTCTTCAAAATAATCTATTTTCTTCTCAAATCTTGATCTATTTTCCTCTCAAAATATGTTTTTTCAAATAGCATTCTAATTATTTATAATAATTTAAGACACACACTCATGTTTTCTATTTTAATTTCTAAAGAGAAATACATGAATTTTATCTTAAAATACACAAGACTTACAAATGATATTATTTTACTAGTTTACTAAGTTATTTTATCAGTAGATAAGTTATGTTTTATCACAAGATAAATAAAAAAATATCTGTATCTAGATAAATTGAAAAATATATCGATCATGAGAGAGAGAGAGAGAGAGAGAGAGAGAGAAAGAGTTTATAACTTATTTCCCCTCCACCCAGACTTACTATGTTTTCCATCTTTTTACTGAAAACATAAATGGCAGTTTGCATGCAAATATTTATGAATCCTAAATATTTTAAGTACAAATTTTACAGATTTTGCAAAAGCAAATTTTTCTAACACATATAACTGCTTTCAATAGACTATTGCAAATTTTCTCAGAAAAACAAATTAAATTATACAATTTGTAATGATATAATTTTTTATATTTTTTGTAACACAAAGTTATAGTTAACACATGCAAATTTAAAAGAGGAAACTCAAATAATTTTGAAAATACAAATGATTTTGGATAGAAAATAAATTCTAAGTTTATGTAACAACAAAATTAAAAATACATTTACTGTGTGAAACTAACTCCCTTTTTAATCATTTAACGACTTATTTGAAAAATTGCATTTTATTTAAATTGCTTCAATGATTGAAAATTATTCACTTTATGCAGTGTGCTATTAAAATGTATGATACTTTAGATAATCTCATAATTTTGCATCATATTGTAGAAATATGGATCAATACCAGTTTGAGAGAAGTGTGACAAAGGTAATATACCTCATGCTTTCAATTTTGAAGAATCAACAGAAATTAAAATAATAAAAATAAAGGGAGTTAAAGAAAGGTTTGACCTAAGGGGCTCACAAAAGTTCTGAGACAACTCTAAACACGATCTTACATCTTATATAAAAGTTAAAACTTATATTTTAATTCCATTTTTTGTCAAATAATTTATCATATTAGATAACATCATGAATCTTAGAAACTAGTACTTTGTTATTCTTAAAAACACAATAATTACAACTATCTAAAGTAAATACATAAAGCAACTTAAAATATACTTTTAAAATTAAATAATGAGCATTTTTTAATTTTAATTATTATGATTAAATGAAACATTCAATTGCTGTATTCATTTAAAACTATAGAATTCCTATTACAATATGCATATTTTTAAACAAAAACACATATATGTATAATTTTTCACATATTAACACCTACCTTTGGTTGCAGTATACCTTCAACACTACTTTCAATATTTGTTTCAAATACATGGGCTTTAGTCAGTTTTTTGTCCCAATGGGCAGCTAACCATATTCTGGCCAGTGGGCCCTTTTTAGCCAAAACAAAATGAGCATAAAACATTTTAACAATCTGTAATAAAATAAATTATGTTAATTCAAACAAATGTGAAAGAGAAAATATAAATAATTTTTACAACGATGTAATAAAACAGATTGTATTAAAACCAATGACGCGGTTCTAATGCAATCTATTTTTTTTATTTTATAATTTTTACGGTTTCTTTTACAATTACAGTATTGTGTGATGTTATCCAATTATAAACCAGAAATTAAGCAGCAAAAAGCTAAACGAATGGACAGTGCAGACAAAATTTTAGGAAGAATCGGTCACCAACAAGACATACTGTGAAAGAGCTCCAAGATAACTGAAACTGGTGCCATAAATGGTTTAGAGACTTGAATGTTTATATAGACATATCAAGTTAAAATTATTCAATGGGTGCACAGAAAGAACTGATGGGACATAGTTGTATGGAAACTGTGCTGCAAGAGTACCGTGTTATAGGAGGGCTGTCGCAATTTCAGCTCCGCATTATTAACTGTACAACTATTGGATATATTTTCAAGGTTAACTAATTTTCCCAATTATTTAATAAAAGCAATTCTAATTTTTTCTTCTGTTTAATTTCAAATTTAATTTAACACTAAAATTTCACATCCATATTCTAGGTATTTCTATTTCTTTAATCATTCAATAGATTTTTCACACTTCTTGGTTATTTAAATTTGCAAATATACAAAATACATACTCATATGACTTCTTCAGAGTCTACTAGGTGTGTATAACAATCTCTTTTTAAATAAATATATTAATTTAAAACAAAATAAATACACTATCAGATTAAGTTTCTAGGACGTGATTTCTGTGGCCAACAATTATAATTTAATAAAAACAATTCTAAATTTTTCTTCTGTTCACTTTCAAAACTATACAATTTCACATCCATATTCCAGACTTTTCTATTTCTTGAATAATTCAACAGATTTTTCATTTCTATATATATATACATAAATTTGCTGTAAGAAGATGCTAACTTTCTATCTCTAAAACTTTTGCTTTCAATTCATTATTAAGACTCAGTAAAAAACTGTTGCTTCTCAGAAGTACAATAATGACACATTTGATTTTGCAATTAATGTTAATTTACCAGTTCTTTCAACTTTCTCTACATACTCTATTGTCAATTTTACAAGATCATTTATATCATCTTTCAAACACTTCTTTTTGATTTTTAGTTCATCAATTTCTTCAAGAAGTGCTTTTTGCTTTACTCCTGTTATCGGCTGCGTTTTTGGCTGTTTTAATTCATCTAATTAAAATTTATACTTTTCCCTTGCACCAGCAGCAAAACTAATCAGATCTTTGCTAATTATTTTATTGTTTATACCACCTATATTTTGGATGTGATCATCAATGATGCATTTAGTCACAATTGATCATTTAAATTTTCTATCATTAAACTTTTGTTCAAAGAAAACCCACGTCCAACAGATACTTGACTAAAAAAGTAGTAAAAGCAAATTACTTTCCATACATGACAATTATTTTGCCTATTTGAGAGTAAGTTAACTTTTTAAATGACGTCCTTATGTTGGCTCTTTCGAGCATAATAAGTCTTGCAGTCCAATAAACAAAAGAAGTATCTCCAGGAGTGGAGAGAGTCTTGAAATATGAAAAAGAGCAGGCTTCCGGGAGGACAGAACATTTCCAAAGATGCTTGCCATCCATGTCAACATGTTCCCTACATAAAATGCAGTCGGGTGATTCCACAAGCCCTATATGATATAGATTTTTCTGGAGAAAATCATGCCCATTAAGTAACCTGAAGCAGGAGACCCCTGTAGATCTTTAGGGATACATGAGCTCATCAGGGTCCTCCAATAGGCATCAACTGCATTCTCTTTGTAATAAATTTTTCGCTGATGGTGCATAACCCGTTTTAGAAGGAGTTTGACATTTCTCAGCATAGTAGGAGTATCTGGAGGGTTTAAAAAAGAAGCCTCTTTCGCGAGATTGTCTGCTTTTTCATTACCAGAAAAGCTGCAATGGCTAGGGATCCACTGTAAAGTAATTTCCTTTTCCGCAGACAATAAAGTGTTGATGGTCTTACAGTTAAATTCTATAGATGTAGGTAGGAGAATAATTTGCCACTGTATGAATGGCAGCCTGACAGTCAACATTTCTCTATCAAAATTGTCAGAGTTTTTTTCCCAAAGGCTCTTTGAGTTAGAAAAATTTGGAGAAGACACCAGCTCCTGCTCTCCCAGTACTTCTCTCATTAATAGCAGCAGCCCTGAGTTCTGCCTGAGGAGAGACTCCCTTCTAGACAGGAAGGACAAGGTCGAAGACAAGGGGTCTGGCTGTAAGGGCTCTATTACTTGGAGTCCCAAGTAAGCTGGAAATTCTTTGGAATTCTGATAAAAATGTTCGTTGTGTTTTTAGTCTCAGAGTTCTTGGTTAGTAGTTAGTCCAAAAACCATCCCTACGTAGTAACTTTTCACCAAGAACCAAAGTAGCAAAAACTATCCTATCATGAAAACAGTAAGTTAACATAAAAAATGTATTCTATCTTTAATAGGATTTAATTTCTCATCAATACAATTTTAAAATCTTACAGCCGCGCGCGCGGTTGTAATGATTTAAACTCTTTTACAGAATTACGAAATCCTTTTAAAACAAAATTCCATTCAGACATTTTAGATGCATTAGACAAGTACACAAGAAGTTTCTGCATTTCATTTAAATTACAGGATTCATTACATACCAGAGTTTGAGGATTTAAACAAGATATCTTGTACTACAGAATATTGCTAAGGACATTTTTCTATTAACTTTTATGTCATTGATTCAAAAATTGATCTGCAATTTATAAAAAATTCCATCTTCTGTTTTTCCATCAAAGTTTTGCTAATGCACAATTCAATGATGATTTTTTTGTTAAGAAATCCAACATCTAATTGACTAGTATCTTTTTGATTGTTTTTATCTGTTACATCAATCCTTATAAGTTTAAATGGAGAAACAGATGATAAAGATTCTTTTAAAAAGTTTTTGCATCAAACTTTTCAACGATGCATGAAAATCTCCAGCAATAATTGGCAACATTGGTTTATCAGTTTGATAAAGTGGCAGAAAAGGCTCTACTTCCTGAGAAATAAATATAAAAAAATTACATTTAGCAGAAAAAAGTACATCTTTTGTACACTTCTGCACAATATCAAAAGTTTTGGTACTAAGATAAGAAAATTTTTTGTTTTCAACAAATGGCATATATGTTTTAAGATACAGTAACATTTCAAGCAATCTGCTGAAAACACTTGTATTTTCTAGCCATTAATGTTTGCAAAACTTTAAGAGAAATTTTATGTATGCGCCAAGGCTATAATAGTCATCCCTACGAGCAGGTGTGTCCTTAAATAGTCTGTCAACTGCAATTGCTGTTCTCAACTTCTGAAAATGAGAAAAATCAATGGTTGTAAGCATTATCTAGAATGTGTAGGCCGCAGCTTCTGACATTTACAATACTTGAATAATGTTCACTTTTGAAAAATCAGCTATTTTATTCAAAACAGACCAGTTCACATTTGGAGCATCCATTGACAAGTGGAGCAATCCACTTGTTCCTAATTCTAAACACTTCTCATTCACTTTTTCAAACAAAATATCTCCAGTTGAATGAAATAAAAAATTGGATGAGTAATATCGTGTTTTAACTGCATCATTATCCTAAAATCTTACATGGCAGTCCAGCTGTTTTGTCTGCAGATGATTATTTAAGGCTTTCATCAAAGAGAAATACATAATTTGAAACATTCACTTTTTCTTTCAATAAGTTGGAAAAATAAGGTGCAATCCCAAAAACTGTTAAATAATCACACTTTTTTTCAGTACACTTGAATAGCCTAGCAATAATACTGTCTAGAGACATTACTTGAAAGAGGTAATTTATATTGTTACAAGAACTGTAGCTAATTTCACTGTTTAAAACTTTAAAGGCGCATAGAATTCCAGTCTTTAAAACTTCTTTTGAAGAAACAAATGAATCTAAAGTTATAAAGCATGCTTTAGGTTAACATTTTTCAACTGGATCATCAGAAGTGATAAAATATTTTAAATGAGTAGATTTTTTAGCAGGTATAACTTGTTTGAATAAATATCTATGCTTTTTACCTTTTATGTGGGATTTAATTGCCAATTCACCCATATTTGAAGTACAGAAGTCTTTCTTGCATACCAGATAATGGGCATGTTTCTGTTTTTTCTTTTTAAACCACGCAAAAGCCAATCTTTGTATGGCTTTTCCAGAGTCCATTGGTGATTTAAAAGACACTTTCCACCAGGTACATTAAATAATTTTTATTTCAGTCTTTATTTCATTAATAAAGAAATTCATCCCGATTCAATTGAATTATACGTAATTATCATCAAGGGATACAATGAAAAATATGTTTTAACTAAAACTTCAAATTTAAATATGAATATTCAAAGAATTTTATAAAATACCAGGAAAATAGTAGCATATAGAAAAAGAATCAATTAAAATCACTGGTCTTAATTACGCAACACATTTATTTTGTTTGGTAATTACTTCACTTCAAATAAATTTAAATATTACTCAACCAAATTATCATGAGATTGTTGTAGCTGAACTAGATCCTGAAATGTTTAGGCATGTAAACAGTTAAAAATACAAAAAATTTAATATCGATCATGCTGCCATCTAGTGGCAATATTAAAACCTAATACTGAATTAAGTTTTCCGACAATTTTATTGAAAATTTTAAAATACTAAAAAAAAAGTTCAAAAAATTATGTTTTGTAGACAAAATTAAATGCATCAAGGTAAGAAAAAAGTTCCAGGAGTAATTCACAATTTTCATGGAGTCAAGTCAAAACTCCAGGAGTTTCAAGTGTACATAAATTTATTTTCGGAATTTAAGGAGTCTCCAGGAGTTGCGTGAAGCTTGGTGTATCAACTTTTGTACCTCCCTCACAAAATCCTATTCTGTAACCTTAAAGTGGTGTGAGGGTGTACACAGGTAGCACAAGAGAAGAAGGCTGTGCTAATACACCTGGCTAATACAGAAAGGTAACCCAATCCAAGGTGTTAAGCTTTGTGCTGATGGATGATTTGATTGATTGTTGATTGTTTGTCGCTTAACAGTCATTTTTTGCACACGAGGGCTAACTAGACCGGGACCTACGGTTTAAAGTGGATTCTGAACCACTACAAACATCCATGCCGTAGGTGGGATTCGAACCCACAAACTGTTAAACCGAAGGCAAGAGCGCTAAACATTCGGCTGCCAGCTCGGCTGTGCTGATGGATGAATGGCACCAAGGTTATGGTGTCGATAACAGGCCCCCTCGAGGAACCAGGCAAAACCTCGTTGTATGTTTGCTTTCCACATGTACAGGGAGGCTATGCAGGTGGAGACTTTATATTTCCTCCCAGTTTTTTGGGTCACATATGAATGACAATAACAAAAAAAATAAAAATGCTAAAAAAGAATTGGATAAATCACCTGGTGTTATCCAATCAGCCGGCGAAACAGTTTCTAAAGAACAGAATTCAGGCAAAAAGGAGAGCACTGGCAATCTGGCTGCTGGAGGAAGTGGAGTTACGACAAGGCAACACACAGACACCACAGTTGGAGAACCAGGAGTTCTCACAAAAACACAAAGACGCAATCTAAGGCATCGCAATAAGGCAAGGGATAAGGCAGGTGGAGACTGCTGAGTGAGTGAGTGAGTGTCTTTTTTCTGGCGCAAAATCCAAAAAGGACATACTGCACCGAACGAAAGTTTAAAATTCTATCAGATCAGAATAAAATATCCATTATAAAAATGGTGAAACAAGTTTCTTGCATTAAAAAATCGTAAATTTGAATCTTACTTAAAATTTAATTTGGAGTAAAGAGAATGCGTTATAAGCAGTGCAAAATTCTGATAGTCCTTAAGAAAGCAAAGAGATTTGAATGAGGTATTTCCCCAATCAAGTCCAATAAATTTAAGACAGTGTTGTGGAAAAACGTAAGACGAAGATGGTTAAAATTAGGACATTCAATTA
Source organism: Latrodectus elegans (assembly GCA_030067965.1). NCBI lineage: Eukaryota > Metazoa > Arthropoda > Arachnida > Araneae > Theridiidae > Latrodectus > Latrodectus elegans. The sequence goes on from CM057809.1 coordinate 119,501,546, forward strand.
AGATATGATATACAGTTAAAACTATTTTACAGCTCGAACATAGAGGTGCGCAGGTTCCTTAAATAAAATATAACTATGTGTCAAACGAGTATGACCGATTCGAAATCTGGATAAAATGTCAGAACGTCTGTATGAGATATTACTCCAGTTCCAAATGAGAGGTTTAACACAGAAAAGTTTGTTTGTTACTTGCGTATTCCAAGAATTCTGCCAAATAGAATGCATATATACAAAGATTGAATGCTTGATATCAGCGTAAGGGATTGCTTGGTCTATAGGGTCTTTACCTTCTTTAGCAGCTAAGTCTGCTAATTCATTGCCAGTAATACCGACATGACTAGGTATCCAGCAAAACAATATTTCGAAACCATTATGAGACATTTCATTTAACAAAGCTAAGATTTTATAAATCAGGGGATGAAAGTGTTGAGGAAATTTGAGCTGTTTCATAATGCTCATACTGTCAGTATAAATGCCGAATTTGCGGTTTCGAGAGCACTTGATTATGTTAAGAGCTTTCAAAATGGCAACAATTTCAGCAGTATAAATAGAACAGATTGATGGAAGACAATAACTATAGATATTAGTGCCATAAACTATGCCCCAGCAGACGTGTCTTTCTGTTTTTGATCCATCAGTAAAGATTGGGAAGTAATCCTGAAATTGATTCCGATGAATAGCATAAATTTGTTTGAAAATTATGGGATCAGTATATTCTTTGTTAAACAGAGCAAAGTTGCTTAAACAGCGTATTTGTGGAAAAGCCCATGGGGGGAATACTATTGTAGTCAGCAATCTCAACTGGAGTTAAAAGATCAGCTTCCTCTATAAGAGTTTGAATCCTAGCATAAAAGGGAGGAGTGCAAGAAGGGCGAGCGTTAAAAATTCTCTTTAACGTAGAGTCAACTCAAGCAGACCTTAGTGGATGGTTTAGAGTAGAAAAACTCTTGAAATAATAATTAAGGGAAAGCTTGATGCGTCGAAGTTTTAAAGGAGGTATGTTGCTGTTAACATAGAGACTGTCGACAGGTGAGGTGCGAAACGCTCCACTACAGATACGAAGTGCAGCGTGATGAATCGGGTCTAACCATTTTAGGGCAGACTTTGAAGCTGAGCCATAAGCCACACTCCCATAATCGATACGGGATAATATAACAGACTGGTATATTCTGCACAATGAGGTTCGATCTGCACCCCAAGAAGTATTGGAAAGAACTTTTAGTATGTTAAGAGATCTTTCACACTTCTTGCGCAAATGTAATATATGGGGCAAGAAGGTAAGTCTTATCAAAAATTACCCCAAGGTATCGTAACTCTTTAACAACAGGAATGGATACCTCCTGAAGTTGGATATTGGGATCAGGCTGAAGGCAACGTTTCCTACAAAAATGGATGCATCTGCTCTTAATTCGTGAAATGGTATAGCCATTTTTGTCACACCAGTCAGTAATTTGATTTATAGCCATCTGTAGCTGTCGTTCAATTGAATGTATATCTGAACCTTGACAGGAAATCTGCAAGTCATCCACGTAAAGTGTACTTTTAATATAAGAAGGTAATACAGATAAAATCTTGGAAATATAAACAATAAATAATGTTACACTAAGTACACTATCCTGAGGAACGCCCTCAGTTTGAACAAATGATCTAGATAAAACAGACCCAATGCGCACTTTAAAACTTCTTTTTTGTAAGAAGTTTTGAATAAAAAGTGGTAGGTTACCACGGAGAGTAAAGCTATGTAAGGTCCGAATAATTCCATAGCGCCAGGTTCTATCGTAGGCCTTCTCAATATCTAAGAATATTGATACAAGATGGTTTCTACGAATGAAAGCGGTTCTAACGTCATTTTCCAAATTAATAATATTGTCTAACGAAGATCTAACCTGACGGAAACCACTTTGCTGCTGAGGTATGCACCTATTGTTTTCTAAATAAAAAACAAGACGGTTATTTACCATGCGTTCCATTGTTTTACAAAAGCAGCTTGTTAAGGCTATAGGACGATAACTTAAAGGGTCTTTAGGATCTTTTCCTGGTTTTAGGATGGGGATAACTATTGCTTCTTGCCACATAGAAGGGAAAATATTTTCCTGCCAGATTCTGTTGAAGAGGAACAGGATATTGGTAAGAGACTGGGCTTAGATGGCGGAGCATTTGATAAGTAATTCCATCTGGACCTGGGCTGCTATTATGGGTCTTGGATAGAGCCTTTTGTAGCTCATACATGTTAAATTCGTAGTTGTAGGGCAACTGTTCAGAATTATTAAAATTTATGCTGATCTGCTCAGTACGACTCTTATACTCTTGGAAAAAAGGTTTGTAAGAGTCAGATTTGGACACACCAGAGAATGTTTCACCAATTTTATTAACTTCTTCGGGAGAAGAATAAACTGCAGTGTAAGTATTCAATATCGGGAAAGAGAATTCTTGGTACAAGCCATTAGCTGCTTTCACTTTTTTCCAAACAAGCTTGCTAGGAGTGCTAGATGTAATATTTGATGTATATCGCATCCAAGAGTCCCTTTGACTTTGACGATTTAATCTTATGGACTACAGCCTTTGCTTTCTTAAAGATAATTAGATTATTGGTAGTAGGATGTCTTGAAAAATGTTCCAAAACTTTTTTTGTTCATGGTAGGCTTTTGCGCAGGTTTCATTCCACCAGGGTTTCCGCAATTTTCGAGGATGAGAGGAATATTTTGGAATGGATATTTCAGCAGCTTTCATAATAGTATTTGTGGCTTTAATAACAGCATCATTTATATCAGTGTTTGTAATCATTTCTTCTGTAATAATTGCCAGTTCTGCAAAAGAATGCCAGTCTGCCTTATGATACTTAAAGGTAACAGGTTGTAAGTCATTAGAAGGTGGATCAGCAAAAGTAAGGATTACAGGAAAATGGTCACTGTTATACAAATCATTCTCAGTGGTCAGGTCTAGATGAGGAAATAAAATAGGAGAGCAAATAGCCAAACCTATGGAATGAAATGTTTTCATAGGAGCATGAAAGTGAGTTTTTTCATCGTTATTTAGCAGACAGAGGCAGAGATCAGTTATCAGTTGTTCGATCTGTCGTCCTCGAGAATTTGTATTAGTACTTCCGCATAGAGCACTATGTCCATTAAAATCACCTATTAATACATAAGGAACGGGAAGTTGTTGCAATAGTTTATTTAAGTTGCTTTGGGAAATGACATTACGTGGTGGTAGGTAAATGTTACAGACAGTGATTCGAAAATTAATGTGTATCTCAAGTGCCACAGCCTGCAGCGAAGTACGTAATGGGAATATTGTGTGGGGGTAGTTATTCGAAGTAAGAATGCACACCCCACCTGATATAGAATCATCAGGTATGTCCATTCGATAAGGCGTGTAGCCTTTTATTTTCCAAGTAGTATGAGATTTCAAGCTGGTTTCTTGGAGTGTTAGACAAGCAGGAGAGTATTTATTATGTCTTTAATGTCAGATATATGCGTGCGGAGTCCATGTCAATTCCAAGAAATAAGAACCACCATTATGAAGGGTTCTTTTTACCGCGACGTGATCTGTTCTTCGTAATCAACTCAAAGTTATCAATATCAGTATCTATATCGCTATGGCTGTCAGTAGGAAGGCTGGCTTTGAAAGCAGTTACATTTGATTGATCTTTAATCTTAAGTTTTTTTCTGTTATCAGAGTCACTCGTTTTTTGTGGCTTTATAAATGTGGACTTCTCTGTAATAGGTTTGCTTTGCGTTTCAGGTTTAAAAAAGATAATTGATGAAGTGTCTGTTTGTACAGCAGTTGATACTGTTTTTTTCAGTACACGGGCATATGGTTTCTTGAAATTAGTTTCTGTATTTTGCAGTTGTTTTTTAGCTTCTAGATATGAGATCTTTTGCGTCGTTTTAATCCGTAGAACTTCTTTTTCATGTTGCCAGTGTGAGCAGGTCTTAGAAAATGCGCTATGGTTTTCTTTACAGTTTATACAAAATGGTTCAGATTTACAGTCAGATTCTTGGTGTTCCAGACTTGAGCAACGAGTGCATGTAGCTTTTGATCTGCAAAACATTTTAGAGTGTCCAAATCTGTTACAATTAAAGCATCGTATGGGGTTTGGGATATAAGGTCTTACGGGACAGTTCATGTAACCTGCTTTTATTGATTTGGGAAGATTGGGACAGTCAAAAGTTAGTATCAAATTTTTTGTGGGGAAAATTTCTTCACCTCGATGGATGATGATTCGACGGACATTGCAGACTTTTTGATCTTTTAATTCTTCTAGGATCTCAGTTTCAGATACTGATAAAAGGTCTATCTCTGAAATTACACCACGGCATTGATTAAGTGATTTATGACTTGAGGCTATGATTGGAATTTCTCCAAAAACTTTTAAAGATAAAAGAGATTTTGATTGTAGAGCAGATGAACTCTCGATTAGTAAATCTCCTGATCTTAGCTTTTTTACATTATTAGGTTCTCCTGCAACTGCCTTAATCTGTTTGAGAATTTTGAAAGGTGACATTTGCTTAAGCATGCCCTCGTTGTTCTGTATTAATATGAATTTTGGGTAACCATTTCCAAGTCTGTCAAACTTATTATCAATTTGTGACGAGTTAAGGCCCTCGCCGTGGCCAGAATTTTTGGGACCCATGAGAAAGAGAAATGTTCATCCCAGTGGGCCCCCACCCATCACAGAGCCCAACAAGGGAAGGCAGTTACCGGCTCTGGCAAAAGCCAGCCTCGGCACTTACCTTAGGGGTATCACCAGGATATAGTACTACAAATTGGGTTGAGGATCTAGCGAACATGTCCGCACAACCCAGAATGCAGGACTAGCCCTACAGCACCATGCAAGGAGTAAAATAAAATCCTAACATAGCACCAGCCGATTGACTGAGAGCGGGCTCACTCCAGCCACCTGTCTACAGAGAAGCCTGGGCCAAAGGGAACGCTAAGGGACCCCAGGACACCAATTTCCCCCTTACGGGACGCCATACATGGCTAACATATGGGGTGGAAGACCAAAGGGAAAAAATGGACGTAAAACCCATTGAAAAGCAAGATGCAACATAAGCAAGAAGTCTTGATCTCGACGACGACAAATAGGAAAAGAAAGAAAAGTAGAGGACAGGAGGGAAAAAAAGGATAAAGATCGCTAGGGTACCTTAGGATAGCGACACCCATATTTACCTGAAGAAGGTAAACCCCTGAGGGATGGAAAGGAGAAGAAAAGAAAGAAGAGGACAGATCGCTAGGGTACCTTGAGATTGCGACACCCATATTTACCTAAAGAAGGTAAACCCCTGAGGGGTGGAGACTGCTGAGAAGGTGGGTGGCACCAAAAAACTTAGGTCTGAGGTGTCAACCCCTCCTCCCAGTAACACTGCCTCCAAAAAGCTCAGGGATGATAATCAACCTGGAACTTTTGCTCAGGCTGTTAAAAGCCATAAAGCAGCTATTGGGAAGGATGGTTTCCCAACCATCAAACTCAACAAGAAGGATGTTGACTCTATACAGATTGAGATTCTGATCAGGACAGATGAGGTCCCCATAGGAAATTATCTGCCTAGGGTTCAAGGCTTCAGCTTAGTATCTGGGGTACTAATTCTCGTATGTAATGACCTTGAAACTGTGGAATGGATTAAAAAATCCTTCCATGTTAACAAGAGTCTGTTTGGTGGTGAGGGGCTCAGTGTTCTGGACCCGAGTGATCTACCTAAACCAGTAAAGGTGGCCTTTAAGACGAGGGACACTAATACCAGGGATCCTGCCGTCTTTCTGAAACGGCTAAATAGACTCAACCTGGAGTTGAAATCTTTAGAATGGCGTACTCTGCAGAAGTCTGTAGAGACATTCTATTAGATAGATCTTCGAGGTTGATATGGATGCCCAAGAAGACATTAAAAAAGCAAATTACGGTGCCTTTACTGGTTTGGGTTGGGGAACCTTAAAAATTCTTCGGAACCCAAACCAGAATGATGTATTGAGCATTGAAGAGATGGAAGTTGTACAAGAAGGTGCAACTTCCTCTCAAGTAAGTAAATCCTTTTCTACTTCTAGTAAAGAAAGTAAATTACCTAACATTGAAGAACTGGATTTAGATTCTGGTTCTGATATAACCCTACAACCTAGCTCTCCTCTATCTGAGACTGAGATAGAAAATATTCTGCAGGAAACTCAAGTAAGTCCCCTACTTACAGAGACTTGGGAAGCACTGCTTCTTCTTAGCTTCTTTGGGTGCCACAGTGGTAAGTATCATCAAAGTAGAACAGATCAACCTTCATCATAGTCAATCAGCTTCAGCTATTCTTAACAAGAAGATGACTAGAGAGGAGGTTGACATTGTTTTAATTCAAGAGCCATGGACTTGCAATGGTTCTGTTTTGGGCCTACATGTTCAGGGTTTTAACATATTTTATGATAAATGTTGTTTGAGACCAAGAGCATGTATTGCTATAAGCAACAAATTAAATACCCTCATTCTGGTTAATTACCTAAATGGGGATAATGTTGCTGTAAAAGTATCCTGCTTATTGCAAAGAATCAAAGATGAAATCATCTTTATGTCTTCATATCTTCCTTTCGAAGATAAAGACACATACATTTAATGTGCAAATTGTCAGTCTTCTAGATTATAACAATTTGAGTAAGAAACTCATCATAGGATGTGATGCAAATGCTCACCACACTGTGTAGGAAAGTAGTGATTGCAACAGACATGGTGAGGATCTTTTAAAACACATTTTGTATTATAATCTATCTTTGCATTTGTATTTTCAAAACATACATATTTCAATTTTGAATATTTTGTTCTATATATAAGTGTTCCCAAATTTACTTTTGTTTTAATCCCAAAATTCAAGAGTATTTAGAATTCCATTTAACAACAATTACAAACTCATATTTCAGCTTATAATAAAATTATCTAATATTCAAGAAATAAACTTCTTTGCATTTGAATTTCATTTTGCAAAGATTCCGTAACATCTAAGCATTTAAATTAAGGATCACTATGTCAAGATGCAGAAATTGAAGTGCAGCTAAATTTATTATTTCCTTTCAAATATTTTTTTATTTCAATTCATAAGAATATATTTTGTATAAGTAATATCACTTAAAAGTTTAGAAAATGTTAAGACAACGGTGACTCAAATAAATGCTTTATATGCAATTTTGAAATTTGTAGATGTAAAAAAAAAATTATTTGGTTAATGATACATTATTATTGACTGTCACAGCTAATAATTTTAAGTAAATTAAAAATAATTTGAATCAAAGAATTTACTCCCAACATTAAGTTATATTTGAAAATTACAATTTGATACCAATTATAAAGGATAAATTTTATCACATCAATATACAGCAAGGATTGTATGAAAATTTAAAGATTTCACTGCTTGTGTCAAAAACCTTTCACAGCTTATTTTGAACTCGCATGGTATAAAAAATTTTAATTCCACATTAAATTTATCCCTTTGTTATTTTTTCATTCTTTTTTCGATTGTAATAATTTTTAATATCTAACATGCCACTTAGGCAACAATTGTGTTACTTTAAATAAAAGTGATTCTTTTTATGGCAAGTTTATTATGCGCTTAATATAATTACAAATACTGCACATTATATAATTAGCATGTTTAACTGATTTACTATAAAAACGCATATGAAAACAAGCTGTAAGAAATTTCATGAAAATAAATTTTAAGATTTTATTTTCATGTATACATTTAATCATATTTTTCTCACAATAGTTTGATATTTCAAAACATAAATTTTACAAACAGTAACTCTTTTTCAGTAATAATGTTTTGAAGTTCTTTCATAATTAAATTCAATTAACCTTTTAGGAACTGAATCATCCAAAGCTAATAATTTAATACCTTTGTTTCAAGAGTTAACTTAAAGGGATAAAATAATCAATTTAAGTTTTTCAATGAATTTAAGATAACTTCATAATTTATGGTAGAAGATTGAAGACAGTCATCAAAAAGATATTTAAAATAAAACAGTGTAATACGTAAAAATAATAAAAATTCCATCATACTTTTAACACAAATTTACTTAATTTTAAAACCTTTTTAATCTATCAAGTACAAAATCATATTCAATGACTTCACATATAATTACTTGATAAAAATATATTTTAGAAGCATAACAAGATCAAATTGTTAGTGAAATACTTAAATGGTAATTAAACTTAACAAAAGTTTATCTTCATTACAAATAATTAACTATTGTTCCTGAATCTTAACACATTAGCTGTCAAATGCATAAACCTTGTATACAAGCAGAATCAGGTTTTTACTGTTTTATTATAGATTAGCACTCCTGTTACTCAGTTAAGCATTCTTACTTTTTTCACATAAATTACAATTAGATTAAATCCTACAGTATTTCTCATTGATAAAGAAAACAGTAAAATATACTAAGCCATACTGAAAGTAAGATTTAGCAAAGGAGTGCAATATCAATTTTCTAACACACAAAATATGTGAACATTAATCATTTAAAATTTCTTCAAAAATAAACATGAAATTATGCTTAAGCTTTTCTTTTTATTAAAAAATATTTTAAAAGTCAAATGTAATTCTGTAATTCAATTTTGGATGTCATAATTTTTCACTCAACTATAAATAATTAATATTTTAAGAATGTAGCAATGTGTTTTTCTTACAAATATAGTTCCAACTCGAAAATATTTACTGTTAAAATTCATTAATATAGAATTTTTATTTAAAAATAGTCACGAAGAAAAAATATAAGCATTATGTAAGTAAAATAATTTTAAAAACATTTTTATCGGCGTGAAAAAATTGTTTCTAAAGTATAAACAAAGAAAAAACTACTTAATTAAAACATGCATTTTGAAATGGAAAGAAATATCATTTCTAAAGAATTATTCTAAACGAATGCTTAATGAGATGTGGTTACAACAGCCTTACAACAGAATATTCTGTTTTTGATAAATTGTGATTATCTTCCATAAACTAAACTTTTCTTAAATAAAAATATACAAAACAGAGAGCGTTACATAACTAACTTAAATGTATAAACATGGAGAAATGAATATAGAGTTGTAAAGGAAATAACAAAACCTCACACAACACATCTGCTAAAAAATTTTACAATGACCTTTGTACATGCAATGAATACATTTTGCGACCTATCTATCTAAAATAATTTACATCGATCATAACGTATAAGTATATTAATAACACTTAGAGGATAAAATAATTGAGTAGCACCAAAAAAGAAAATTTATGTTTAGAGAAGAGTGTCACATACGGTCACTCTTACAATAAGAAACATCATTCATGTAGAAATGCTAAATACATACCTAAGAATGAAACTGATGATTTAAAATACTGAATAAAGAAAATATCTTGTTATTAATTACATCATTAATTTTTCAGTTGAATGTTGTAATACACACTTCATATTACAAAATGGCGGCAAAACTGTTTACAGGAACATAGAATTCAAAGCAATGCCGTTAACTCACAAAAACTTTTTTCGTAGTACAGTATTTTACAATGTAGAGTTAAATTATTCTTTCATAACTAGGAATGAGCTCTAGTTTGAAAAACAAAACGGTCTTTTCTAAATCTGAGCATGAAATGTGCCTAAATCTGCACCAAAACTACAACCACGAAAAGACGTCTGCACTCCTTTGCGTATGTGCGTCATGTGATCATTTTGGCAAACAGCCAACCTATTAGCCGTTTTCCGGATACTACTTTTGAAAATTAGCATCTGGAGAGAATGAAAGCGTTGAGGATTCATAAGCAAACAAATCATTCAACACATGCGCAGTTACTTAGTATGGTTATAAATCTGCGAATGCGCTATTGTTTTAGGAAAAGCGACGATGGATGTGTTTATTTATAGCTAAAATATTACTCAGTGTAACAGAATAAATAAGTAAATAATAAATTCACATCATGTAGAGCTTTATATTAAAAATATTTTTCATGAAAAATAAATTCCATAAAAAAACCTGTGATATGATATATGGTTTTATTTAGCTGTATGGTTGGCTATATGGTTAATGGTCTCACTTAAATTAATTTTATGAAAGAATTTTTTCAAATATTTGTACAAGATAAACTTTTTAAGTAATAAAATTTACCATTTTATGAGTTGTTAATTAAGTAATAAAAGATACTTTCAATTTTTTTTCAAGATGTGAAATTTTATTTCTATTATGTATGGAAAAAATTTCAAATAGTAATGAGATGTTGTGATTTATATGAATTCTCTTGAAATACTTTAATGATAAATTTTTTTAGGCTTTGCCTCAAAGAAAGTAACATTCGCTCATGAACATACTCTCTATTCTTTATATAATGATAAAAATCATAGAAGAAATTAATTAGTAATGCTGACATTAAAATCTTAACAGTTGATAAAACAGTCAACAAATTTTAAAGTGAACTGTATTTAAGAGAAAATTTTATATATAAATGACTAAATGATGAATTATGATGTGGTTAGTTAAAACAGAAAATATTAGCTATCTAAGTAAGGTAATAAAGACTTAAAAGAAAACTACAGATTAGTTATAGAGGAAAATAAAAATTTAGATGATTGGAAAACCTAAATTTTTGATAGAATGTGTATTTTGTTTTATTAAGAGAATGCTCCTACAAAAACTTTGAGACAACCTTTCTGTTAATACAACTTTTATGAAGAGATAACAGAAAGATCGTCAAACATATTTTTTTCGATATGATAGTTAATGTGCCAAAAATTATCTATCATAACTACCTTGTAATTTCAAATGACATAGTCCTTTACTTTTAGAAAAGAAGTCACCTGAACGGTGGCAGATAAAGTTCACGTTTTTCTTATCAGCAGAATTATGAGATCATAAATGGCGAAATTTTGTTTTTGTAGACTCTTCTATGTTTCTCTTCGACAATTCAAATTCTTCAGTTGATTTGAATTTTAAAATTTCTTTACCTAAGTCAATATTATGATCTTTCAAATATTCTTCTATAGATCTTTTAGGTATATTAGCTTTGCATTCTGGACACTTATACAAAGCTTTTTCATATACAACCTGATTATGTTTCCTTTTCATGTGCTATTTTAAATATTTCTTCATTTTAAAACTAATATTACAAACTTCGCAAATAATATTTGAGTCAGATTTAATTTCAATGTTACTGTCTCTGGAAACATTTTGTAACTTTCCATCAATAGCTTTGGATGTACTTGTAAACAAATGGTGTCTATCTCACTGTTTTTTAAATGAAAATTTGATTCTATTCCAATATCGCATGATTTTTCATCAGAAAAAGCACTTAAAGTACTTTCGGAACCACTTTCTGGCCCGGAAAAGGGCCTTTTTTTATGATATGTAAGGCATTTCACACCAAGAAATAGCAACTGAAATCAAGTCAAAAGTATAAACACAAATAATGGCGCTGAACTCCGTAAAAACCTGGACATGCGCAAAATGTCTGAACATTTTACCTAACTGCGCATGCATTTGTTTATTAATTCCTCAAAGCTTTCTTTCTCTAGACGCTAGTCTTTTGAAACTTTCGAGGATTCAGCACCTCGGCGACAAAGCTGAAAGTTCAGGCACTTGCGCCAATGATAGAGAACGAAATCAGGCAAACATGCTTTTTTATCCCTCTAAGCTAAGCAATACGTGTTTTAGTAATGCATCAAGCTTACATTATTTTAAATGAATTGTTTGCGTGAATTTTTTATCTTTTGTGAAATGAAAATGTTCATGACAGGATATGAATAATAAAAAAGGCAGTAGAAAATTAATGTTTAGTTTTTTTCTTTTTGTTTAGGATTAATTATCTCATGAAAATGAGGGAAAAAATTAAGCTTTAAATATAATTTATAGTTTAAATTACAGCGAGTTATTTGATGTTATTTTAATACTTAGTTAAATATCAAAATAAATACATAAATGTAAACATTATAAAAATAAACATGTAAGCTCTTATTTTCCGAAATGTAAAAAATTTCTGATTATGAAATATATAAATTTTCATAATCTAAGTTTGACTTATTAAGTATCCATATTTATTAAATGCTTTGACTTTAAAAGAATTTTATTTATTCATTGGATTACAAAAATTGAAAATTTTCTTTAATATATAATTTAAACCAGAATTGTATTCAGAATCTTTACTGATAGGATAAAAATTTTGATATAGTAATTATGTTTATTAAAATGTGGAATAAAGTATAAATTCTTCTATTATTTAGAAAAGAGAGAATATCCCTTCTGTAACACTAATTTTTTAACTTGTAATTTTGTAACACTGAAGAGAATATGCATTCTCTTTAGCAGAAATATCATGTGTATTATTGCAATAAACATTTTTTAATTGAAATTTGTGTGTTTAGGTTATACTAATACTCTTATTAGAATTTAAACAATGTAATTTTAACAATTAAATAAATGATTATGGTATGCTTATATGATTATTATTATTAAATAAATTATATTTTGAAAATAACTTATTAACAATTTTTAAAATAATATTGATTTCAATATTAAATTCTGATAAAGTTCCTTTTTGCAGCACATAAAATGCATTTTGAAAATTAATACAAAATAAATTAAATTTAACTTTGAGAAATAACTTTATAATTCGAGTGGTGAACTTTTAAAAAAATCATGCCATTTTAAGTAGTAGTGTGAATTATATTTTGATTACCAACCTCTAAATGTAATCTAAAAAGTTTTGATTAAAGTAATCAAACTATATACTTGAGAATATTTTTTTGACTAAGTATTCTCGTTGAAAAAATCATTGACCCAAAAATCTTATACATATCACTCATAAAATTAATGAATGTAATAAAATAATTAGCTACTTTAGAATGTCTTAATCTACTTATATAAATTAACAAAAAGTTCCAAATAAGCCATTAATGCAACACAAGTTAAACGATCGAACAGGCCAACGAAATTAGTATAGCTCATATTAAGAATTAAAAAATATTTGAATGAAGAGAGACCCTCGAAAAGGATTATCGAATGCTAATGTTCGATGTTGAAGATATCGCATCAAATAAAATTTAAGTTCTACAACAAAATTGATTGGGGAAAAATTAGCATGACTTAAAACAAGGAGAGAAAATTTACAGCATTTAAAATTATTTTTGCAAATAATCGATTCAGTGACAAAAGATTTTCAGTAGAAAAGTTATACACTATTTTCAAAACTATATATAGTAATTTTTTAATAACAATTTTTAAAGTAGCTTCTCTGCATTTCTTTTAGAATTCTTTGATTTATTCAACTTGCTATGATGGTATTTCCATAATTTACTAAATTACATTCAATAAAATATAAATTCTTTTTAGCTAAATTTAATTTAAATAATTAGAAATACTAAAAACAGATGAGAATATCAGAAAAAAACTAAATTTTTAAATGCTCCATTGTCATTTTTGTGTTAAGAAACACTCATTAAAGTAATGAAAATGATTTAAAAACATGTATCATGAATATTAATATAGTAAAAAATAGTTATATACTTAATATAACATCATATCATCAAAATATTTACCTCTGAATATTGGTACTGGAAAATATGTTATACATTCTGTATTGGCTATTTGCGAAAACGCATTTTTAAAATCCTCGGCTTCTTTTTCATCTTGTATGTTAACTCTAATAGCTGCGATTTCTTTCGAAGATTTCCTATCATTGACAATGAAAACTCCATATTTCTCTTTTAACTTAGGTCGTATTACATTGTTTAAAAGATTAATTTCATTTATATTTCCTGCCATATTAGAAAAATGGTAGCATACGATTAGTTACTTATATAAGCACAAAAAATGAACACATTAGATCGCGTAATTATAAATAATCATTTGCAACCTTTTCTTTTAGGTTTACTTCATAAATTTGGCGCAACTACTTTATTGGCGACTTTCAGCGTTTTCGCCAAGATGCTGAATCCCCGAGGGTTTCAAAAGTCTCTTTCCGGATTGGAAGATCTAAAACGTAATAGCAAAATCATCTAATATATTTTCAGTTGTGATTTTCCCAGAAAAAGTTTTAAGTTCATAGTAAATTTATTCATTATGACTGATGAGTAATGAGAGAAAATGAATGATTAATATTTTTTTAAATGAAATTAAATCGCATTTATTTCCAAATGAAATTGTAGTGAGTTAAGGCCTCGCTAGATCTCCGTTGGAGAAAATCGAATGCTTTGTTAATCCTATGGATAATATTTTAATGTTTCACAAGTGCTATTTTCATGATAGAAACCTCCGGTCTTCTGCAAATTACAAAAAACAGAGCTACTGTCACTTCGACGTCCATTTTTAGTGTTAAAAATTTTTTCAAATATTTTTAAAATGTCAAAATATCTCCATCCAAGTAAATTTTAACCAATTTCTAATTTCATTGAGGTTGTACAAAATTTCGCTTAAAGATATTTCATTTTTTTCTCCGTACAGTTACAAAATGAACATTTTTGTTTTTTTTTTTAAGCTAAAAATATTTTTGATTGCATTAATATTTTGATACGAGTTTTAATTACAAATCAAACTCATTCTTATTTCTGAAAATCCACCTCTGTACACAACGCCACCTATGAAACTGGAAAATTTTTAAAGCCACACTTGACTGAGATTTCTACTTCACTACGGTAAACTAAGGAAGGAGGAATTTCTGATAAAAACTTCTCTTCATATAATTCCCGCTGTTTTACTCTGTGGTTGGCAAACAATTCCAAATCGACCAAGACGAATTAGCTTTTCTCACTCATGAAATAGAAAAGGCATCTGTAAATAATGCATGTTAGATTTCTGTTTATTAGCGTTGAAAAAGTAGCTATGATATGTACTTTTAAATCAACTTTGATTATTTTCATTTAAGTAAATTTTCAAAATGAAATATTATAAACTGTTTTGTGTTACCTTGTTCAATTATATTATATACTACGATTTTGAAATAAGACTAACTATGTATTAAAAATTTAAACTACTTTATGTGTGAAGATGTAAAAAAATGCATTTTACAATAGACACACACACATACATATATATATGTGTATATATATATATATATATATATATATATATATATATATATATATATATATATATATATATATATATATATATATATATATATAAACACACACACACACACACACATATATATATATATATATATATACACACACAAACACACACACACACACACACATATATATATATATATATATATATATATATATATATATATATATGTCTTATAAAATAAAATATCTAATAATAAGAACGATAAGTTTATTAGAATAATAGTGAGACAAATATTTTAATTTGATTTTTAATCATTTTCCAAAATTATTGAGTTTTTACCTTTACAAACATTTGGACATTTAATTTTATTTTCAACTTATTTCATGAAAAAAAAATACATTATAAGGTATGATTAATGAGCATACGATACCAGCATATTGCGTCTGATAAGAAATTAAACACTTTAAATTTGAAAAATTATATATATCTTTGAAAAAAAATTGGGTTTATAGTATATCTTCAGCGGAAAAACATAAAAGCATTTCAATAACCAAACGAACGATAACAAAACACACTACAATACAGATGACATCAATGCTCTTAGGGGAATCATTTTATACTCACGAAATTTATTTGAGAAGAATATTGTCCTGCGCAACGCAAATGACATTATTTTTGACAAAAAAAGAATAAAAGTAATAAAATATCAAAAGAATGAATAAATATTCTGTAGCACTTAAGGCGATATAAAATATGTAACTGAAGTTATAGTATTGATGTTCGAGTAGAAATGCTTGAGAGAGAATATCAGGAAGGAGGTTGAGAATCAATTAGATATGCTCAAAGTGACTAGTCTAGAAATAGTGTGATTGAACGACTTTTTTTCTCTGTATGGCTACAACAATAATTAAATCATCAATCACCTTGTTGTCACTAAGATGGGAAACGCAGTACAATACCGTCTCCAAACAACTTTCTAATGCAGCCATTCCAAACTATTCAACCGCAAGATTCTGTTGAACATATTATTCACTTAGACGCGTTTCTCAATTGATGTTGAATGCTGTTTTCCGAAAATTCAAAATTCTCGTAAATTCATTTCAAAACTTTTACCATTTAAAATGTATTTGGATATTTTTCTCATTAATTAAACTCTGTAAAATTAGTCTATTTTAAACATGAAAAAAAATTATTACAGTACGAAAAGAAAACTTCATCTTTCCAATACAAGGAAATCGATGAAAAATCGAATGAAATATATAAGTCAGTTTAATATATAAGTCACCAGGTAAATACTGCAAGCAGTTTGAAAATAAAAGAATAAATAAATTAAATAAAGCAAAAAATAAGTCAAAGCCTAGGAAATTAGCAAATATTTTTCCAGGTCCAGACAAAAATTATGGCCCAGCTGCTGAAAAGCCAGATTTATCATCTAATGAATACGAAGATAAAAAATCGAAATTATTGACTAATCTAGCTCTTACTTTGAAAGAAAGAGAAGATTTAGAAAGAGCTACTGTACTTCAAAGTGAGAATGCTGTTTGGATAAAGGAAAGAAGAATTCGATTGACAGCGTCGAATTTTGGTGATGTATGTCGGAAGTTACCCTCTACAGGATGCCAAAATTTAGTAAAAACAATACTATACTCTAACGTAAAAAATGAAGCAATTTTATACGGGATTATTCATGAAAAAACTGTCATTCTTGAACTAGAAAAAAAAGAAATAGGACTTAAAATAGAACCATGTGGGATATTCATAGATAAAAATTTGCCTCATTTAGCTGCCACGCCAGATGGAATAATTGACAGAGAGGGTATTGTTGACATTAAATGCCCATATACATGTCGCGATGTACATCCCACAATGAATTTATAAAGAAATCTAAATTGAATTTCTGGCAAAAAGATGGAAAAACAAAAGAAATTAATGTCATAAATAAAAATCATAAATTTTACTATCAAATCCAAGGAAAATTACATATTAGTGAAAGAAACTTTTGTTGGTTTGTCATTTGGTCCCCAAGAGGAATTAAATCTGAAATTATTTTTAGAAATGATGTATTTTGGGAGACACAAATGAAAACTAAATTAAATGATTTTTATTTTGACTGTCTTTTGCCAGAACTAATCGATCCACGTTATCCTAGATCAATGGACATAAGAAATCCAACTTATATAATTGAGGAGCAAACAAAAAAAAAACAAAAAAAAGCTGAAAAATTAAAATTCAAAAAAATAAAAGTTTAACCATATGAATTTGTATGTTTATGTTTGCATATAGAGTGTTTGTGTGTGTATATATATATATATATATATATATATATATATATATATATATATATATATATATATATATATATATATTTATATATATATATATATATATATATATATATATATATATATATATATATATAGTTTCTGTTTTTCCTTCATGAAATGTGAATTGTTCAAGCATTTCTTTACTTTTTAACAGATTTATTTTAATTACTATTTTACCTCATATATATTTCAAGGTATTAACTAAATTTCCCATATGCTCATGAAATTGTATTATATTTTACTCGTATTACAATGAAATTATATTTTTCTCGTATGCTATAAGTTATATTTGCATTTGATTATTTGTTGACAAATAAACCTAATTTATGAAATTGTATTATATTTTACTCGTATTACTATGAAATTATATTTTTCTCGTATGCTATAAGTTGCATTTGCATTTGATTATTCGTTGACAAATATAAAACTAATTTATATTTCTCACAATTTTACTCTAAATTTATTTTAATCTAATTTATCTGTGTGTTTTTATAAGGCATATTTAGTGCTAATCTAATTTTGTTTTTATCAAGCCAGGGGAAAATATCTAATAAAATAACTGAAGAGTTTTAAAATCTTCAGAATTAAAGTAAATTTCACTACACATTTTACACCAGAATATCAAGTTTTAAAAAACGTGTACTTGTAATTATAACTTAGTTAATTTTATTTATATAGAGGAATAAAGTTAGGGACTTGTGAGATGAAAGATAAGAGATGAATCTCTCTTTCAAGCTCTAAGTAATTCTAATTATATAAAATAGATGTAATGATTATTATATAAATAAGTACAGTTACAATATTTTTATGAAAATTACGATACGGTTATATAGATAGATAGATAGAAAATCGTAACGTTATTTTCATAAAAATATATATTGTAACTGTAATTATTTATATAATCATTTCATCTATTTTTATATAATTACGATATATATACGTGTGTGTGTTAGTTTAAAAAAACTTGAAAAAAATTAAATATTTTTATATTGAGTTAGTTTTGAAAATAATAATTTTTAATTATTTATTGCATTCATATTCAAAAGCATCTTAAGTCAATGGATCAAGTCTCATAAAATCAAATTGAACCAAGGTACTTAAAAAAATATATTTTTAATCATTCATATAGAATTTGAGGTTTTATTTGAATTCTGATAATCATTTTTGACCATTTAATTAGTAACTGTAAAATCACTCAACATTTGCAATTTGTCTTCATATATTTTAGTGCGAATAATAAAAACCGAACTCTAAAATATAAATAAATAATATTTTCTTTAGAATCACTGGCAGCTCATTTTCCATAAGACAGCAACAGGTAATTCCGGTGTCAGTTCGTTGAGCATTTGTACTGACCCAATTTCCCCCACCCCTATTCTAAGAAACCTGAGGGTAATTTGAGGTAAACATCTGTTAGGAGCAAATTTAAAACTCTCTTTTTGGCTGTTTTTATGGCGTTAGTACTTTAATTTTTCACGATATAACGCGCCATTTTTGGCAGACTCCCTAACTTCGAAGGATTGATTGACAAGCAATTTCAACCAATAATAATGTTTGGGATAGTCCCCTCTACAAGCTTTGAGAACTAACACCAGATGGGGCGACAAGACAACAGAAGTTCTCACGTAGGTCTGGAAGAGCCTTAAGAAAGAATATTTCTTAGGCAGTCCGCAAATTCATAATGATCGCATGAGACTTGTCTCGCGAGACAAGCTGAGTATCTCGCAAGAATCGCTTCAGACAAATTGACGTTATTAATGTCTTAGTTACGTCAGAAAAGAGGTGGAACCAACACCCCCTAGAATACAAGGCCTGAGCCAACACCCCCTAAAGACAAGACTTGCGCACCAGAACTCCTTTCTGGAATGAGTCATCCACAGAAGGCTGACCAACGACCCCCTAAAAATGAAATTTCTCTCTCCATTTCCTGTCGCCTGCTCGACGACTCATTTCAGTCTCTGTACGGAGTTGATTTTGTACGTGTGTGTGATAAGCCTAGTCTTAAAATATTCATTAAAAGTATTATATTAATTCAAGAAATTTCATAAAAAGGCCATTCAAGGGCTCAGTTATCCATTGCCGATCGAACTACGATGGAGAATAAAAGGTATCTGTCTTTAGGTTTCCTAAAAATAAAGACATGCTAAAGAAGTGGCTGGCTGTTATTCCTCGAGAAAATCTAAAAGTGACAAAAAATTCTAGGGTAAGTCTTATGTTATTTATTTCAAATAATAATAATTATTAAATCGTTAGTGAAATAAATTTTTTTTAATTTAAAAAACATGCTTGTGGCATGGATAAGAAATAGTAAAGTTAATGTTACTTCAATCAACTGTAATTGTACGGTTTTCATCTTAAATAATTCTCATTCTGTAGTTCATTTGGCTCTATTTGTAAAAGTTGCAATAAATTTGATAATTACTAAAAATATTCACTATTTAATTAATCAAATTAATTATTTTTATCATTATTGGTACATTAAGTTTTACTGTGTTTAGTAAGACATTTTTGCTACATCTGAATAATTATATTTAGGGGGTGTTGCCTGAGCACATGAGTTATGAGTCATCAAAAGAAGACGTGTTGAAATCTTAGCCATCACTGTCACACTGGCAAAAGTTAAACAAAATTTGCATGTGTAAAACCAACAAACATTTACTTTTTTTTTCTTTTTTTGTCGTAAAATATCACATTATATTTAACAAACCAAAAATTATTTTTATCTTTACAAAATATGTTTAGATCTGTGTTTAAGTTAATTACTTTAAGAATTTGTTCATTACTTAAAGGCAGATGAATTTTACTTGATATCCACTTTTTTTATATAAAAAATAAAACTTATAAAAAAAGTAAGATTTTAAAGTTGTTTACTCTTTTATTTGTCATTTGAATAGTTATTTGAAATTTAATATCACAATTATATCAAATAGCATTTCCTCGAATTTGAAACAAGTGCTATAAACTAAAATTAAAACACAAATTTAAGTTTACATTATTTATAAATTGAATATAAATCAAATTGCATATTCTCGATTTTAAAATGGTAAGTAAATAAAACACAACTTTAAGTAAAAAGTATTTATTTAAAAAAATTTGAAAAAATATACAGACATATTTATATACTAATAATACATTATTATACAACTACATGCAATTCAAGAATATACATGAGAAGCACAGTTTTATAAATAGAAATAAAAAACAATATATATATATATATATATATATATATAATATTTATTTATCTATCAGAACTATGATGAAACGTTTGCAGAGATTTATTAGAAAAAAATGAAGCAGTATTTTTTTATATAAATAATATTAAAAAGCTGATCACATATATTTATTACAGCAGTTTTTTTTTAATATCGGATACCGCAAAGGGGCAGAAATTTTTTCACGAGTGTTGTTATCATACACATATGTCTCTCTTTCAATATCATCCTCCTTAAAATGCAATTCGCAAGCCTAAAACAAAATTTGATATTTTGATTTTATATATTTTTTTATTTTCTATTTTTTTAAACTTAATCATATCAGCAATAAATATGCCTTAATTTTGTTTCAAGTAAATATTAATTTCTAAATCGTGTCATTTCTATGATACAATTTTTCAAGAGCAGGCTGATAAAAGTGTTTTGCTGATGAAGTAAATTAACTAACTAATCTATGATTAATATTAAGATAATTTATTAGACAAATATAGCATACTTGAAAATAATTTTATTTCCAAAAAAACAAAGTTAAATAATTTTCTTTTACTTTTTATATTTTTCTCTTTATTTAAAATTAAGATGTTAAGGATTAAAACATGTATATATATATATATATATATATATATATATATATATATATATATATATATATATATATATATATATATATATATATATATATATATATATATATATATATATATATAAGAAAGAAATGTATTTATTTAAATTTATTTACTACTATATATATTTTTTATTTTCTAGAAAAATCAAAATGGTATAGTGATTCATAAATTCAAAAATTTTAATTCATCCGTATAGCAATTAATATTTAATCTATATCTTGGTAATTTCTTTTATTGTATAAATGAATAATACTTCTGTTTATAGACTAAATAGAATTGCTAGCATTTTAAATTTACTAATTGAAATTGTTTTCCACTTTCAATTGGTAAATTTGAGACATTTAATTGTACCATAAGAATGAACGAATATGGTAAATTTACAAGTATATTATTTCTTATGTGAAAAAAAATTCCTACTAACAAATTTTTATTGTTAGATTTGCCTAAGTTCTTAGTTGGAGAATCACAGCACAGACTATAAATAAAATTATTATATATATATATATATATATATATATATATATATATATATATATATATATATATATATGTATGTATATATAAACACATAAACTTACAATTAAATCATAATATTTTTCTGCTTTACTGATATACTAAGTCTGATTATAATGACAATAATGACCTAGATATAATTTTGTCAGAATTATTTTAATTACATTCGGATTTCTTTTTAATGAATTGAAGTTAAATAAAGAAATTAAACATAATTTTAAGCAAAGTAAATTAGTTAGGTATAAAAGAAAAATGAATATGATATGAGAAATAGTAAAAAAGTTATCTGTTTTGTGTTCAGAGATAATTTTAATTTTGAAATTCACTATACAATATCATAATAATAACGAATAATATTCAAAGTATTGCGTTTGTAAACTGCATGTTTATTCTATTGTTTTAATACAGTAGGAATCATTTGGTTAATCTACCATATATATATATCTGATTTGATCTTAAATATTACATATATATATTGTTACAAAATTATAGATAATAATTGTATCTGTCTTAAAATATCTCACACAGAGAGGAAATATTCACATTTTGGGAAAAATTGCAGTATTTAGACGTGTTGTACGTTAAGCGGATTTTCAAATGATTTGGTGATTTGGCGAGAAAATTTGGCGACAGTTTGAGAGTGGGCGAGATTCTTGGCAACTTGGCGAGAAATAGATACTTTGAGAAACATTCATCACCGAAGCACTAGGACCAATATTTAACAGGATAACCTAGAAGCATTCAGAACCTTGGCGAACTAGATTTCTCCATGAAGTCGGGTATAAATACTGTAGCCCGACATACAAGTGAGGCAGATTTTTGTGAGTTAAATTTTGTGTCTTTTTGATCGGATTTTAGAAAATTGAGGAGTGTTACCACTCCCACCTTGGGATCTTAAATATTAGTGCATCAAAACGTTCACAACTGTCCCTTCTACAATATTCAGTTTGGTTCCAGACATTTCTAGTCACCTAAAATGTCCTAATCAACCTCCCCCCTTTAAAAAATCAACTTTGTGTTCTTTTTGATCGAATTTTAAAAAATTGAGGAGTGATACGACTCCAAAAATGGGATCTTATATATTAATGCATCAAAATGTTCGCTACAGCCTCATCTAAAAGAGTCAGTTTGGTTCTAGACAATTCTTGCCTCCTAAAAGTCCTGATCACCACCCCTTTAAAATGTCAATTTTGTGATCTTTTTAATCAAATTTTAGAAAAATGAGATGTGCTATGAATCTAACACTGAGATTTTCAATATTAATACATCAAAATGTTCGCAAGAATCTCCTCAACAAGATTTAGTTTGGTTCCAGACATTTCTAGCATTCCAAAATGTCCTAATCAACTCCCCCTTTAAAGTTATAAATTTTGTAAGCCTTTTTGACGTGATTTTAGAAAAATGAGGAGTGTTATGACCCTAACCATTGGATATAATATATTAATTCATGAAAATGTTCGCAATTGTCTCCTCAACAAATTTCAATTTGGTTCCAGACATTTCAAGTCACATAAAATTTTTTTAACACCACCTCATTAAAATGTCAACTTTGTGTCTTTTTTTATGGAATTTTAGGAAAATAAGGAGAGTTATGATCCAAAACATGGGATTTTCAATATTAATACTTCAAGATGTTTGTAAGAGTCTTCTCAAAAAGATTTACTTTGGCTCTAAACATTTCAATCCAATTAAAAATTCCTATAAAACCAATCTTTAAAAAAGTCAATTTTGTGTGAATTTTTGATCGAATTTTAAAAAAACGACTATTGTTAAGTCTATAACCAAGGGATCTTAAATATTAATACACCATAATGTTCGAAAGAGTCTTCTTAAAAGATTCAGTTTGCATCAAGAATTTTCTTTGCCCTAAAAGTGTCTTAATCACCAAAAGTTTAAAACAAAAGTTTAATACGTTAAAGTTATGGTTATTAGTACATTTTAGAGGACTACAGATATCTGGAATCAAATTGCATGTTGTAGATGACACTGATGCGAATATTTTGATATATTAATATTTAAGATCTTATGGTTAGAATCATAAGACTCTTCATATTTCTAAAATTCAAAAAAACGAGCACAAATTTGACTTTTTAAAGGGGAGGGGGGTGGTTTGGACATTTTAGGTGACTAGAAATGTCTGGAAACAAACTGAATCTTGTAGAGGAGACTGTTGCGAACATTTTGATTTATTAATATTTAAGAACCCATTGTGTTGGAGTCTTATCACTCCTCGCTTTTCTGAAATTCATCCAAAAAGACAGAGAAATTTGAATACCATAAACGGGGGGTTGATTAGGACATTTTAGGAGAATAGAGATGTCTGGAACAAAAGTCAATCTTGTAGAGGAGGCTCTTGCGATAATTTTGATTTATTAATATTTAAGATCCCATGGTTGGGGTCTTAACAATCCTCGATTTTCTAAAATTCGATCAAAAAGAACACAAAAATGACTTTTAAATGGAGGGGGTGCGATTAGGACATTTAAATGTCTTGAAATGTCTGGTACAAAACTGAATCTTGTAGAGGAGACTGTTGCGAACATTTTGATGCATTATTATTTCAGTTCCATGGTTAAGTTATAACACTCCTCAATCTTCTAAAATACAAACAAAAAGACACAAAATTGACTTTTCATAAAGGGGGTGATTACAACATTTTAGGTGTCCAGAAATGTCTGGAACCAAACTGAATTTTGTAGAGGAGACTATTGCAAACATTTTGATATATTAATATATAAGATCTCATGGTTGGAATCATAGCGCTCCTCATTTACCTAAAGTCCGATAAAAAAACAAAAGTTTAATACTTAAAAGAGGGGAGGAATTATTAGTTCCTTTTAGAGGACTAGAAATTTCTTGAACCAAACTGAATCTTGTAGAGGAGACTGTTGCGAACATATTGGTGTATTAATAAGTAGTATCTAATGTTTGGAATCGTAACACTCCTCAATTTTCTTAAATCCTACCAAAAAGAAACAAAAATTTTCCTTCCTTAAAGGGGGGGTTTGGATTGGTGGATTAGGACATTTTAAGGGACTAGACATGTCTTGAACCAAACAGAATTTTGCAGATTAGACTCTTGCGAACATTTTGATGTCTTAATATTTTAGACCCCATGGTTAGAGGTATGAAACTCGCCTTTTTTCTAAAATTCGAACAAAACGAGCACAAATTTGACTTTTATAAGGGGGGGGGGTGATTAGGGCATTTTAGGTGAAAAGAAATGTCTGGAACCAAAGTGAATCTTGTGGAGGAGAATGTTGCGAGCATTTTGATGTATTAATGTATAAGATCCCATCGTTGGTGTCTTAACACTCCTTAATTTTCTAAAATTCGATCAAAAAGAGCACAAAAATGACTTTTAAAGGGGGGGCATGATTAGGACATTTTAAATGCCTTGAAATCTCTGGTGAAAAGTTGAATCTTGTAGAGGAGACTGTTGCAAACATTTCGATGTATTAATATATAAGATCTAATGGTTGGAATCATAGCCCTCCTCAATTACGTAAAATCTGATAAAAAACAAAAGTTAAAAACTTTAAAGAGAAGGAGGGGTTATTAGGACATTTTAGAGCACTAGAAATGTCTTGAAACAAACTGAATCTGGTACAGGAGACTGTTGCGAACATTTTGAATTATTAATATTTAAGATCCCACGCTTGCAGTCGTACCACTCCTCAATTTTCTGAAATCCGACGAAAAAGACAAGAAAATTTGAATTGTGTAAAAAAAAGGGGGGGGGAAGATTAGGACAATTTAAGAGACTAGAGATATCTGGAATCAAACTGTATCTTGTAGAGAAGACTGTTGCGATCATTTTGATGTATTAATATTTAAGATCCCATAGTTTTTTTAAAGTCCGATGAGAAAGACAAAAAATTTGAATTCTTAACAAAGGGGAGAGGACTGATTAGGACATGTTAGATGACAATAGATGTCTGGAACCAAATTGAATCATGTAGATGACACTGATGCGAACATTTTGATGTATTAATATTTAAGATCCCATGGTTAGAGTCATAACGCTCCTCATTGTTCTAAATTTCGATCAGGATATTTAAGGGAATTAGATATTTTGGAATTAAACTGAATCTTTTAAAGGAGACTTTTGCGAATATTTTGATGTATTAATATTTAAGAGATCCCATGGTTGGGGTCTTAACATTCCTCAATTTTCTAAAATTACATAAAAAAGAACACAAAAATGACTTTTAAAGGTGAGGGGGCGAGATAAGATCATTTTAAATGGCTTCAAATGTCTGGAGCCAAACTGAAGCTTGTACAGGAGACTCTTACAAAAATTTTGATCTATTAATATTTATGATCCAATGGTTAGAGTCATAACACTCCACATTTGTCTAAAATTCAATTAAAAAGAACACAAAATTGACTTTTTGAAAGGAAGGAGGTCATGATTAAGAGATTTTAGGTGTCTGGAAATGTCTGGAACTGAACTGAACCTTGTAGAGGAGACTATTGCATATATTTTGATATATTAATATTTATGATCCAATGGTTAGAGTCATAATACTCCTCATTTGTCTAAAATTCAATTAAAAAGAACACAAAATTGACTTTTTCAAAGGAAGGAGGTCATGATTTGGAGATTTTAGGTGTCTGGAAATGTCTGGAACTGACCTGAATCTTGTAGAGGAGAATATTGCATATATTTTGATATATTAATATTTAAGATCTCATGGTTAGAGTCATAACACTCCTCATTTTTCTTAAATTCGATCAAACAGAACACAGAAAGGACTTTTAAACGGGGGGGGGATAGGAGCGATTAGGACATTTTAAATGGTTGAAATGTCTGGAGCGAAACTGAATCTTGTAGAGGAGAGTGTTGCAAACATTTTGATGTATTAATATTTAAGACCTCATGGTTGGAATCATAACACTCCTCAATTACCTAAAATCCGATAAAAAAAACAAAAGTTTAATACTTTAAATAGGGTTAGGGGTTATTAGGACCTTTTAGAGGGCTAGAAATGCCTTGAACCAAACTGAATCTTGTAGACTAGACTCTTGCAAACATTTTGATGTCTTAATATTTAAGATCTCATGGTTAGAGTCATAAAACTCCTCATATTTCTAAATTTCAATCAAAAAGAGCACAAATTTGACTTTTTAGAGGGGGTGTGGAGATGAGGACCTTTTAGAGCACTAGAAATTTCTTATACCAAACTCAATCCTGCAGAGGAGAATCTTACAAAATTTTTGATGCATTAAAATATATGATATCATGCTTAAAGTCATAACACTTCTCATTTTTCTAATATTCTATGAAAAAGGACACAAAATTGACTTTTAAAAAGGGTTGTGATTAGAACATTTTAGGTGGCTAGAAAAGTCTGGAACCAAACTAAAGCTTATAGAAGAGACTCTTGTGAATATTTTGATGATCAATATTTAAGATCTCATGATTGGAATCATAGCCCTCCTAAATTACCTAAAATCCGATAAAGAAACAAAAGTTGAATACTTTTAAGAGGGGAAGGAATTGATAGATCCTTTTAGAGTACTAGAGATGCCTTGAACCAAACAGAATCTTGCAGACGAGAATCTTGAGAACATTTTGCTGTCTTAATATTTGAGACCCCATGGATAGAGTCATAAGACTCGTCTTTTTTCTAAAATTCGAAAAAAATGAGCACAAATTTGACTTTTATAAGGGGGGAGGGGTGGTGATTAGGACATTTTAGGTGTTAAGAAAGGTCTGGAACCAAAGTGAATTTTGTGCACGAGACTGTTGCGAACATTTTGATGTATTAATATCTAAGATCCCGTGGTTGGTGTCAAAACACTCCTCAATTTCTTAAATTCTACCAAAAAGGCACAAAAAAATTTTTTTAATTAAAGTGGGGTGTTGATCAGGATATTTAAGGGAACTAGATATTTTGGAATTAAACTGAATCTTTTAAAGGAGACTGTTGCGAATATTTTGATGTATTAATATTTAAGATCCCATGGTTGGGGTCTTAACATTCCTCAATTTTCTAAAATTACATAAAAAAGAACACAAAAATGACTTTTGAAGGGGGGGCGAGATAAGATCATTTTAAATGGCTTGAAATGTCTGGAGCCAAACTGAATCTTGTACAGGAGACTCTTGCGAAAATTTTGATCTATTAATATTTATGATCCAATGGTTAGAGTCATAACACTCCTCATTTGTCTAAAATTCAATTAAAAAGAACACAAAATTGACTTTTTAAAAGGAAGGGTGGCATGATTAGGAGATTTTAGGTGTCTGGAAATGTCTGGAACTGAACTGAATCTGGTAGAGGAGACTATTGCATTTATTTTGATATATAAATATTTAAGATCTCATGGTTAGAGTCATAACACTTCTCATTTTTCTAAGAGGTGGAGGAATTATTAGATCGTTTTAGAGGACTAGAGATGCCTGGAACCAAACAGAATCTTGCAGATGAGACTCTTGAGAACATTTTGATGTCTTAATATTTAAGACCACATGGTTAGAGTCGTAAGATTCGTCTTTTTTCTAAAATTCGAACAAAACGAGCACAAATTTGACTTTTATAAGGGGGTGGTGGTTAATGACATTTTAGGTGAAAAGAAATGTCTGTAACGTAAGTCAATCTTCTGCAGGAGACTGTTGCGAACATTTTTATGTATTAATATCTAAGATCCCATGGTTGGTGTCAAAACACTCCTCAATTTTTTAAATGCTACCAAAAAGACACAAAAATATTTCTTCCTTAAAGGGGGGTGTTGATCAGGATATTTAAAGAAACTAGAGAATTCTTTGGCGTGATTAGGTCCCTTTTAGGTGGCTAGAAATGTCTGGAGCCAAACCGAATCTTGTAGAGGAGACTATGGCGAACATTTTTGTGTAATAATATTTAAGATCCTAAGATTGGAGTAGGTGCACTACTCATTTTTTTAAATCCGAATAAAAGACACAAAAATTTTAATTCTTAAAAAGAGGGAGGGGGCTGATTAGAAACTTTTAGAACACCAGAGATGTCTAGAACCAAATTGAATCTCACAGAGGACACTGTTGCGAACATTTTGATGTATTAATATTTAAGATCCCATGTTTAAAGTCGTATCACTTTTCAATTTTCTAAAATACAACCAAAAAATGGAAAAATTTGAATTCTTTAAAAGGGGGGGGGGTGATTAGGATATTTTAGGAGACTAGAGATGTCTGGCACCAAACTGAGTCTGATAGAGGACACTGTTGCGAACATTTTGATGTAATTATATTTAGATACCATGGTTAGAGTTGTTTCACACTTCAATTATCTAAAATCCAACCAAAAAGACACAAAAATTTGAATTCTTAAAAAAGGGATGTTGCGGGATTTCTTCATTTTAGTTCATTAGAAATGTTTGGAGCAAATTAAATATTGTAGAGGATACTGTTACAACCATTTTGATGTATTAATATTTAAGATCCCATCTTTGAAATCATAACACTCCTAAATTATTTAAAATACAATCAAAAAGACACAAAATTAATTTTTATAGGGGGGCTGATTAGGACATTTTAGGTGTCAAGAAATGTGTGGCATAAAATTGAATCTTGCAGTGGAGACTGTTGCGAACATAATGATGTATTAATATTTAAGATTCTATGGTTGGAGTCGGTGCAATTCCAATTTTCTAAAATCCGAAAAAAAGACACAAAAATTTGATTTATTAAAAAGGGGGGGTTGATTAGTACATTTAAGAACAGTAGAGATGTCTGGAATCAAAATGAATCACATAGAGGGCACTGTTACAAAAATCTTTATGCATTAATATTCAAGATTCCAAGATTAGAGTCGTATCATTCTTCAATTATCTAAAATCTAACCAAAAAGACAGAAAAATTTGAATTCTTAAAAAAGAGTGGATGGGCTGATTAGGACATTTTAGAACACTAAAGATGTCTAGAACCAAATTGAATCTCATAGAGGACACTGTTGCGAAAATTTTGATTTATTAATGTTTAAGATACCATGGTTAGAGTCGTATCACTTTTGAATTATTTACAATACAAACAAAAAACGGAAAATTTGAATTTTTTAAAAGGGGGGGTTGGTGATTAGGACATTTTAGGAGACTACAGATGTCTGGCAAGAATCTGAATCTTGTAGAGGAGAATGTTGCGATGATTTTCATGTATTAATATTTAAGATCCAGTGGTTGAATACTTAACACTCCTCAATTATTTAAAATGCAATCAAAAAGATACAAAATTTATTTTCATAAAGGGGGAGTGATTAACACATTTTAGTTGCCTAGAAATGTCAGGCATCAAACTGAATCTTGTAGAGGAGACTGTTGCGCACACTTAGATGTATTAATATTTAAGAAACAATGGTTGGAGTCGGTGCACTTCTCATTTTTTTAATACGATTAAAAAGACACAGAAATTTAAATTCTTAAAAAGGGGGGCTGATTAGGACGTTTGTGGACACTAGAGATGTCTAGAACCAAATTGAATAACATAGAGGACACTGTTGAAAACATTTTGACGTATTAATATTTAAGATCCCATGGTTAGAATCGTATTACTCTTCAATTATCTAAACTCCAACCAAATGAGGCAAAAATTTGAATTCTTAAAAAAGGGGGGTGGCGATATTTGTTCATTTTAGGTGACCAGAAATATCAGGAGCAAACTAAATATTGTATAGGATACTGTTGCAATATTGTGATGCATTAATATTTAAGATCCCATGGTTGGAGTCTTAACACTCTTCATTTTTCTAAAATTTGTTCGAGAAGACATAAAAATCTGAATTCTTTTTATGGGGGGGGGGTTTGATTAGGAGACTTCAGTAACTATAAATGTCTGGAGCCAAACATAATCTTTTAGAGGAAACTGTTGTGAAAATTTTGATATACTAATATTTAAGATCCCATGGTTGGAGTCATAACACTCCTCAATTTTCTAAAATACAATCAAAAAGACACAAAATTCACTTTTATAGTGGGGGGTGTTTAGGACATTTTAGGTGTCAAGTAATGTTTGGAACCAAACTGAATCATGCAGAGGAGACTGTTGACGAACATAATGATGTAAAAATGTTTTAGATCCTATGGTTGGTGTCGATGCACTACCAATTTTTTAAAATCCAACCGAAAAGACACAAAAATTTGAATTCTTAAATAATGATGGTGGGGCGTCATTAATTCATTTTAGGTGGCTAGAAATGTCTGGAGCCAAACTGAACCTTGTAGAAGAGACTATGGTGAACATTTTGATGTATTAATATTTAAGATCCTATGGTTGGAGTCGGTGCTCTCCTGATTTTTTTTAAATACTATTAAAAAAGAAACAGAAATATGTATTCTTAAAAAAGGGGGGGGCTGATTCGTACATTTTAGAAGATTAGAGATGTCTATAACCAAATTGAATCTCATAGAAGACACTTTTGCGAAAATGTTTATGTATTAATATTTAAAATCCCATGATTAGAAACACGTATCACTTTTCAATTATGAAAAATCCAACCAAAAAGACACAAAAATTTGAATTCTTAAAAAAGGGGCGTGGCATGATTAGGTCATTTTATGTAACTAGAAATTTCTGGAGCAAACTAAATGTTGTAGAAAATGCTGCTGCAAAGATTTTGATGTATTAATATTTAAGATCCCATGGTTGGAGTCTTAACACTCCTCATTGTTTTAAAATACAATCGAAAAGACACAAAATTGATTTTTATATGGGGGTGATTAGGACATTTTAGCTGTCAAGATATGTCTGGCACCAAACTGAATCTCGTAGAGGAGACTGTTGCAAACAGTTTGATGTATTAACATTTAACATGCCATGGTTTAAGTTGTTGCACTCCTCAAATATCTAAAATCCAAGCAAAAAATAACAAAAATTTTAATTCTTAAAAAGGGGGTAAATCTCATTAGGACATTTTAGATGACTAGAGGTGTCTGGAACCAAACTCAATCTTGTAGAGGAGAATGTTGCGATGATATTGATGTATTAATATTTAAGATCCCGTGGTTGGAGTCTTAACACTACTCAATTATTTAAAATGCAAACAAAAAGACATAAAATTAATTTTAATAAGGGGGGAGTGATTAAGACGTTTAAAGTGCCAAGAAATGTCAGGCATCAAATTGAATCTTGCAGAGGAGACTGTTGCGCACATTTTGATGCATTAATATTTAAGATCCTATGGTTGGAGTCGGTGAACTCTTCATTTTTTTTTAATATGATTAAAAAGACACAAAAATTTGAATTCTTAAAAAAGTGGGGTGGTGGGATTTGTTCATTTTAGGTGACCAAAATTGTCTGGAGCAAACTAAATATTGTACAGGATACTGTTGCAATCATTTTGATGTATTAATATTTAAGATCCCATGGTTGGAGTCGTAACACTCCTCATTTATCTATAATTTGTTCCAAAAGACATAAAGATTTGACTTCTTTTAAGGGGGGGAGTTGATTAGGAGACTTTAGTAACTAGAAATGTTTTGTGAAAAAACTGAATATTTTAGGGGAGACTTTTATGAACATTTTGATGTACTAATATTTAAGATCCAATGGTTGAAATCATAACACTCCTTATTTATTTAAAATACAATCAAAATGACACAAATTTGATTTGTATAGGGTGGCTGATTAATATATTTTAGGTGTAAAGTAATGTCTCGCACCAAACTGAATCTTGCAAAGGAGACTGTTGCAAACATGATGATGTGTTAATATTTAAGATTCTATGGTAGGAGTCGGTTTATTAAAAAGGGGGGGCAGATTATTACATTTTAGAACACTAGAGATGTCTGGAAGCAAATTGAATCACATAGAGGACACTGTTGCAAAAATCTTTATGTATTAATATTTAAGAACCCATCGTTAGAGTCGTATAACTGTTCAATTATCTAAAATCCAAACAAAAAACAAAAAAATTATAATTCTTAAAAAAGGGTGAGGCGTGATTAGGTCATTTTAGGCAGATAGAAATTTCTGGAACCAAACCAAATATTGTAAAGAAGACCGTTGCAAGCATTTTGATGTATTAATATTTAAAGTCCCATGGTTGGAGTCATAACTTTCCTCAATTATTTAAAATACAATCATAAAGACACAAAATTGATTTTTATAGGGGGGCTAATTAGAACATTTTAGTTGTCAAGAAAAGTCTGGCACAAAATTGAATCTGGCCGAGGAGACTGTTGCGACTATAATGATGTATTAATATTTTTGATGCTATGGATGGAGTCGGTGCACTTCGAATTTTCTAAAATCCGACCAAAAAGAGACAAAAAATTGAATTCTTAAAAAAGGGTTAGAAGTGATTAGGTCATTTTAGGTGGCTAGAAATGTCTGGAGCCAAACTGAATGTTATAGAGGAGAATATGGCGAACATTTTTATGTATTAATATTTATGATGGTTGGAGTCGGCGCACTCCTCATTTTTTAAATACGAATAAAAGGACACAAAAGT
Source organism: Latrodectus elegans (assembly GCA_030067965.1). NCBI lineage: Eukaryota > Metazoa > Arthropoda > Arachnida > Araneae > Theridiidae > Latrodectus > Latrodectus elegans. Next base: position 119,534,660 of record CM057809.1, read on the forward strand.
TTGAATTCTTAAAAAAGTGTGGGGGGGCTGATTAGGACAATTTAGAACAATAGAGATGTCTGTCACCAAACTGAAACTTGCAGAGGAGACTGTTGCGAACATAATGATGTATGAATATTTAAGATCATATGCTTGGAGTCGGTGCACTTCCAATTTTCTAAAATCCAACCAAAAAGACACAAAAAATTGAATTCTTAAAAAAAGGGGGGGCGTTATTAGGTCATTTTAGGAGGCTAGAAATGTCTGGATTTAAACTGAATCTTGTAGAGGAGACTATGGCGAATATTTTAATGTATTAATATTTAAGATCTCATGGTTGGAGTCTTAACACTTCTCAATTATTTAAAATACAATCAAAAAGACATAAAATTGATTTTTATAAGGGGAGATCATTAAGACATTTTAGGTGCCAAGAAATGTCAGACACCAAACTGAATCTTGTAGAGGAGACTGTTGCGGAAATTTTGATGTATTAATATTTAAGATGCTATGGTTGGAGTCGGAGCAATGTCTCATTTCTCTAAAATTCGAACATAAGAATACAAACATAAAATTCGAACATAAAATACATCGAACATACATCTAAAATTCGAACATAAAAATTTTGAATCCTTAACAAGAGGGGGCCTGATTAGGGAGTTATAGAACACTAGTGATATCGAGAACCAAACTGAATCTTATAGAGGACACTTTTGCGAACATTTTCATGTATTAATATTTAAGATCCCATGGTTAGATTCGTATCACTCTTCAATTATCTAAAATACCACCAAAGAGACACAAATATTTGAATTCTTAAAAAAGGGGGGTTGCGGAATTGGGTCATTTCAGGTGACCAGAAATGTCTGGAGCAAACTAAATAATGTAGAGGATACTGTTGCAACCATTTTGATGTATTAATATATAAGATCCCATCTTTGAAATCATAACACTCCTAAATTATTTCAAATACAATCAAAAAGACTCAAAATTAATTTTTATATTGGGGCTGATTAGGACATTTTAGGTGCCAAGAAATGTTTGGCAGAAAACTGAATCTTGCAGAGGAGACTGTTGTGAACATAATGAAGTATTAATATTTACCATCCTATGGTTGGAGTCAGTGCACGTACAATTTTCTAAAGTCCGACTAAAAAGACACAAAATTTGAATTCTTAAAAAAGAGGAGCGTGATTAGGTTATTATAGGTAACTAGAAATGTCTGGAGCCAAACTGAATCTTGTAGAGGATACTATGGCGAACATTTTGATGTATTAATGTTTAAGATCCTAAGGTTGTAGTTGGTGCACTCCTCATTTTTTAAAATACGATAAAAAAGACATAGAAATTTGAATTCTTACAAAAGGGGGGGGCGTGGTTAGCTCATTTTAGGTGGATTGAAATGTCAGGAGGAAAACTAAATATTGTAGAGAATGCTGTTGATAACATTTTGATGTATTAATATTTAAGATCCCATGGTTGGAGTCTTAACACTCCTCAATTATGTAAAATGCAATCAAAAACACACAAAATTTATATTTATAAGGGGGGAATGATCAAGACATTTTAGGTGCCAAGAAATGTCAGGCATCAAAGTGAATCTTGTAGAGGAGACTGTTGTGCACATTTTGATGTATTAATATTTCATATAATATGGTTGGAGCACTAATTTGGTGCACTCCACATTTTTTTAGAACGATTAAAAACACACAGAAATCTAAATTCTTAAAAAGGGGGGCTGATTAGGACATTTTAGAACACTAGAGATGTCTAGAAACAAATTGAATTTCATAGAGGACACTGTTGCAAACACTTTGAAGTATTAATATTTTAAATCCCATGGTTGGAGTCGTATCCCTTCTCAATTTTCTAAAATCCAACCAAAAAGACACAAAAATTTAAATTCTTAAAAAACAAAGGGGGGTAAAAATGGGGCTGAGTAGGACAATTTAGAACATTAGAGATGTTCAAGCCCAAATTGAGTTTTAAACAAGACCCAGATGCGAATATTTTGCTGTATCAATTTTGAAGTTCCCATGGTTGGAGTGTTATCACTCCTCAAGTATCTAAAATCCAACCAAAAAGACTGAAAAATTTGAATTCTTAAAAAAGGGGGAAGGAACGTGATTTGATCATTTTACGTGACTAAAATGTTTAGACCCAAAATAAATCTTTTAGAGAAGACTGTTGCGAACATTTTTATAAATTAATATCGAAGATCCCATGGTTGGAGTCATAACATTACTCAATTTTTGAAAATATAGTCAAAATGACACAAAATTGATTTTTATAGGGTGACAGATTAGGACATTTTAGGTGTCAAGAAAAATCTGGCACCAAACTGAATCTTGCTGGGGAGACTGTTGCGAACATAATGATTGATAGGATCTTAAATATTATTATAACCATAGGATCTTAACCATAGGATCTTAAATATTATTAATATTTAAGATCCTATGGTTGGAGTTGGTGCACTTGGAATTTTCTAAATTCCAACCAAAAAGACCGAAAAATTTGAATTCTTTAAAAAGGGGGTGGTGTTGATTAGGACATTTTAGGAGACTAGAGACGTCTGTTACCAAACTGAATCTCATAGAGGACAATGTTGAAAACATTTTGACGTATTAATATTTAAGATCCCATGGTTAGAATCGTATCACTCTTCAATTATCTAAAATCCAACCAAAGGACACAAAAATTTGAATTCTTAAAAAAAGGGGCGTGGCGTGATTAGGTCATTTTAGGTGACTAGAAATATCTGGAGCAAACTAAATATTGTAGAGGATACTGTTGCAAACATTTTGATGTATTAATATATCCATATGTTGGCGTCTTAACATTCTTCAATTTTTTCAAATGCAATCGAAAAGGCACAAAATTGATTTTTATATGGGGGGTGATTAGGACACTTTAGCTCTAAAGAAATGTCTGGCACCAAACTGAATCTTGTAGAGGATACTGTTGCAAACAATTTGGAGTATTAACATTTAACATCCCATGATTTAAGTTGTAGCACTCCTCAACTATCTAAAATCCTTCCAAAAAGACAAAAAAATTTATATTCTTAACAAAGGGGTTGTCTGATTAGAACATTTTAGAAGACTAGATGTGTCTGGAACCAAACTGAATCTTGTAGAGAAGAATGTTGAGATGATTTTGATGTATTAATATTGAAGATCCCATTGTTTAGTTCGTATCACTCCTCAATTATCTAAATTAAAAAAAAAGACTGAAAAATTTGAATTCTTAAAAAAAGTGGGGGGGGGCGTGATTAGTTCATTTTAGGTCTATAGAAATGTCTAGAGAAAACTAAATATTGTAGAAGAGACTATGGCAAACATTTTCATGCGTTAATATTTAAGATATCATGGTTGGAGTCGTATCATTCCTCAATTTTCTAAAATCCAACCAAAAAGGTTGAAAATTTTGAATTCTATAAAAGGTGGCTGATTAGGACTACTTAGGATACTAGAGATGTATTGAACAAATAAAATTTTGTAGATGAGGCTCTTGCAAAAAATTTGTTGTATTAACATTTAATTTCCCATGTTTTAAGTTGTAGCACTCCTCAATTATCTAAAATCCGACCAAAAAGATGCAAAAATTCTTATTATAAAAAGGGGGGTGGCAGACTAGGACATTTTAGATGACTAGAGTTGTCTGGAACCAAACTCAGTCTTCTAGTGGAGGATGTTGCGTTGATTTCAATGTATCAATATTTAAGATCCCATAGTTAGAGCCTTAACACTCCCCTCAATTATTTAAAATACAATAAAAAAGACGCAATATTGATTTTTATAAGGGGGGGGGTTAACACATTTTAGGTGCCTAGAAATGTCATGCACCAAGCTGAATCTTGTAGAGGAGACTGTTGCGCAAATTTTGATGTATTAATATTTAAGATCCTATGGTTGGAGTCGGTGCAATGTCCCATTTTTCTTAAATGCGACCAAAAGAACACAAAAATTTGAATACTTAACAAGAGGGGAGGGGGGCTGATTATGGTATTTTAGAAGACTAGAGGAGTCTGGATCCAAACTAAATCTTGTAGAGGAGAAAAGTGCGAACATTTTGAAGTATTTATATATAAGATCCCATGGTTTGAGTCGTAACTTTAATCAATTTTTTAAATACAATCAAAAAGACAAAATATTAATTTTTTATAGGGGGGCTGATTAGGACATTTTAGGTGGCTAGAAATGTCAGGAGGCAAATTAAATATTGTAGAGGATACTGTTGGAAACATTTTGATGTATTAATATTTAAGATCCCATGATAAGAGTCTTAACACTCCTCAATTTTTTAAAATACAATCGAAAATACACAAAATTGATTTTTATAAGGACATTTTAGGTTTCAAGAAATATCTGGCACCAAACTGAATCTTGCAGAGGAGACTGTGGGGAACATAATGAGGAGTGTTAGCACTCCAACCATGGGATCTTAAATATTAATACATCAAAATGGTTGCAACAGTATCCTCTACAATATTTAGTTTGTCTACTGACATTTCTAGCCACCTAAAATGACCTAATCACATCTACCCCCTTTTTTAAAAATTCAAATTTTTGTGTCTTTTTGGTAAGATTTTAAATAATTGAAGAGTGATACGACTCTAATCATGAGATATTAAATATTAATACATAAAGGTTTTCGCAACAGTATCCTCTATGAGATTCAATTTGATTCGAGACATCTCTAGTGTACTAAAAGTTTCTGATCTCCCTTTGCCCTTTTTTTAAATATTCAAATTTTTGTGTTTTTTTTCGGATTTTAGAAAATTTTAAGTGTACCGACTCGAAAATTCTTATCTTAAATATTAATACATCATCATGTTCGCAACAGTCTCCTCAGCAAGATTCAGTTTGGTGCGAGACATTACACCTAAATTGTCCTAATCAGCCACCCTATAAAAATCAATTTTGTGTCATTTTGATTGTATTTTAAATAATTGAGGAGTGTTCTGATTTCAACCAAGGGATCTTTAATATTAATGCATTAAAATGTTTGCAATACCTTCTTCTTCAGAATTCAGTTTGGTTCCAGACATTTTTGACACCTAAAATGTCTTAAACACTCCCCACTATAAAATTGAATTTTGTGTCTTTTTGATTGTATTTTAGAAAATTGAGGAGTGTTATGACTCCAACCAAGGGATCTAAAATATTAGTACATCAAAATGTTCATAAAAGTCTCCCTTAAAATATTCAGTTTCGCTACAGACATTTCTAGTTACTAATGACTCCTAATCAAACCCCCACCTTAAAAGAAGTCTTTTCTCAAAATGTTTAGAAAAATGAGGAGTATTAAGACTCGCCATGGGATCTTAAATATTATTAAATCAAAATGGTTGCAACAGTCTTCTCTACAATATTTAGTTTGGCTCCAGACATTTCTAGTCACCGAAAATGACTTTATCACGCCCAACCCTTTTTTAAAAATTCCAATTTTTCGTGCTGTTTGGTTGGACTTTAAATAATTGAAGAGTGATAAGTCTCTAACCATGGGATCTTAAATATAATTACATCAAAATGTTCGCAAAAGTAACCTCTATAAGATTCAGTTTGGTGCCAGACATGTCTATTCTATTAAAATGTCCTAATCATCCCCCTTTTAAAGAATTCAAATTGTTCCGTTTTTTGGTTGTATTTTAGATAATTGAAAAGTGGTACGACTCTAACCATGGGATCTGAAACATTAATAGATCAAAAGGTTTTCAACAGTATCCTCTATGAGATTCAATTTGGTTCTAGACAACTCTAGTGTTCTAAAATGTCCTAATCATCCCCTCCTTTAAAAGAATTAAAATTTCTGTGTCTTTTTAATCGTATTTAAAAAAGTAAGGAGTGCACCGACTTTAACCATACAATCTTAAATATTAATACATCATTATGTTCGCATCAGTCTCCTCTTCAAGATTCAGTTTGGTGCCAGACATTTTTTGACAACTAAAATGTCCTTATCAGCCCCCTATAAAATTCAATTTTGTGTCTTTCTGATTGTATTTTAAGTAATTGAGGAGTGTTATGACTCCAACCATGGGATCTTAAATATTAATACATCAAAATATTTGCACTAGTCTTCTCTAAAATATTTAGTTTGGCTCCAGATATTTCTAGTCAAATAAAATGACTTTATCACGCCTTACCCTTTTTTAAGTATTCCAATTTTTCCGTCTTTTTGATTGGATTTTAGATAATTGAAAAGTGATACGCCTCAAACCAAGGGTTCTTAAACATAATTACATCAAAATGTTCTTAAGAGTGTCCTCTATGAGATTCACTTTGGTGCCAGACATCTCTAGTCTATTAAAGTGTCCTAATGTAAGAATCCCTTTTGTAAGAATTCAAATTTCTGGGTCTTTTTAATCGTATTTAAATATATGAAGAGTGCACCGACTACAATCTTATGATCTTAAATATTAATACATCAAAATGTTCGCCATAGTCTCCTCTGCAAGATTCAGTTTGGATCCAGACATTTCTAATCACCTAAAATGACTTAATAACGCCCCCCCCCTTTATAAGAATTCAATATTTTGTGTCTTTCTGGTCGGATTTTAGAAAATTGGAAGTTCACTGACTCCAACCTAAAGATCTTAAATATTAGTACATCATTAAGTTCGCAACTGTCTACTCTGCAAGATTCAGTTTGGTGCCAGATTTTTCTTGACAGCTAAAATGTCCTAATCAGCATCCATATAGAAATCAATTTTGTGTTTTTTGATTGTATTTTAAATAATTGAGGAGTGTTATGACTCCAACCAAGGTATCTTAAATATTAATAAATCAAAATGTTTGCAGCAGTCTCCTCTACAATATGTAGTTTGGCTATAGAAATTTCTAGTGACCTAAAATGACTTAATCACGCCCCACCCTTTTTTTAAAATTCAAATTTTTGTGTCTTTTTGGTTGGATTTTAGATAATTGATGAGTGATACGATTCTAACCATGGGATCTTAAATATTAATACATCAAAATGTTCACAACAGTGTCCTCTATGAGATTCAGTTTGTTGCCAGACATCTCTAGTCTTCTAAAATGTCCTAATCACCAACCCCCCTTTTAAAGAATTCAAATTTTTCCGTTTTTTGCTTGTATTTTGGATAATTGATGAGTGATACGATTCTAACCATGGGATCTTAAATATTAATACATCAAAATCTTTGCAGCAGTATCCTCTATGAGATTCAATTTGCTTCTAGTGATCTCTAGTCTTCTGAAAAATTCTAATCAGCCCCATCTCCCTTTTTAAGAATGAAAACTTTTGTGTCTTTTTAGTCGGATTTAAAAGAAATGAGGATTGCACAGACTCCATCCTTAGGATCGTAAATATTAACACATCAAAATGTTCGCCATAGTATCCTCTACAAGATTCAGTTTGGTTGTAGATATTTCTAGCCACCTATAACAACCTATTCACGCCCCCCTTTTTTTAAGAATTCAATTTTTTGTGTCTTTTTGGTCGGATTTCAGAAAATTGGAATTTCAGCGACTCCAACCATAGGATCTTAAATATTAATACATCATTATGTTCACAACAGTCTCCTCTGCAAGATTCAGTTTTGTGCGTGACATTTCATGACACCTAAAACGTACTCATCAGCCCCCTATAAAAATTAATTTTGTGTCTTTTTGATTATATTTTAGAAAAGTGAGGAGTGTTATGACTAAAACCATGGAAACTTAAAAATTAGTACATCAAATGTCCATAAAATTCTCCCTTTAAATATTCAGTTTGGCTCCAGACATTTCTAGTTACTAAAGTCTCCTAATAAAAACCCCCCTTAAAAGAAGTCAAATTTTTGGCTTTTCGAACAAATTTTAGTAAAAAGAGGATTGTTAAGACTGCAACCATGGGATCTTAAATGTTAATACTTCAAAATGGTTCCAACAGTATCCTCTACAATATTTAGTTTGCTCCAGACATTTCTGGTCACATAAAATGAACAAATCCCGCCACCCACCTTTTTTTACGTATTCAAATTTTTGTGTCTTTTTGGTTGGATTTTAGATAATTGAAGAGTGATAAGTCTCTAACAATGGGATCTTAAATATAATTACATCAAAATGTTCGTATAAGTGTCCTCCATGAGCTCCAATTTGGTTCTAGACATATCTAGTGTTCTAAATCGTCCTAATCAGCCCCCACTCCTTTTGTATGAATTCAAATTTCTGTGTCTTTTTTATCGTATTTAAAAAAATGAGGAGTCCACAGAGTACAACATTAGGATCTTAAATATTAATACATCATTAGGTTCGCAACAGTCTCCTCTGCAAGATTCTGTTTGGTGCCAGACTTTTCTTGACAACTAAATTGTCCTAATAAGCCCCCTATATATATCAATTTTGTGTCTTTTTGATTGTATTTTAAATAATTGAGGAGTGTTATGACTCCAACCATGGGATCTTAAATGTTAATACATCAAAATGTTTGCAACAGTCTTCTCTACAATATTTAGTTTGGCTACAGACATTTCTATTCACCTAAAATGACTTTATCACGCCCCACCCTTTTTTAAGAATTCCAAATTTTCGGGCTTTTTGGTTGGATTTTAGATATTTGAAGAGTGATACGACTCTAACCATGGGATCTTAAATATTAATACTTCAAAATATGTTTGCAATAGTTTCCTCTATGAGATTGAGTGTGGTACTAGACATCTCTAGTAAACTAAAATGTCTTAATGACCATCTACCCCTTTTAAAGAATTCAAATTTTTCAGTTTTTTGATTGTAGTTTAGATAATTGAAAAGTGGATCGGATCTACCCATGGTATATTAAATATTAATACATCAAAATGTTCGCAGCAGTGTCCTCTATGAGATTCAATTTGAGTCTAGACATCTCTAGTGTTCTAAAATGTCCTAGTCAGCCCCCCTTTGAAAGAATTCAAATTTCTGTGTCTTTTTAATCGTATTTAAAAAATGAGGAGTGCACCGACTCCAACCATAGGATCTTAAATATTAATACATCAAATTTTTCGCAACAGTCTCTATTGCAAGATTCAGTTTGTTGCCAGACATTTGTTGACACCTAAAATGTCCTAATCAGCCCCCCTATAAAAATCAATTTCGTGTCTATTTGATTGTATTTTAAATAATTGCGGAGTGTTATGACTTCATCCATAGGATCTTAAATATTAACACATCAAAATGTTTGCAACAGTCTTCTCTACAATATTTAGTTAGGATCCAGACTTTTCTAGTCACCTAAAATGACTTTATCATGTCCCACCCTTTTTTAAGTATTCCAATTTTTCAAGCTTTTTGGTTGGATTTTAGATAATTGAAGAGTGATATGACTCTAATAATGGGATCTTAAATATTAATACATCCAAACGTTCGCCATAGTCTCCTCTAAAAGATTCAGTTTGGCTCCAGATATTTCTAGCCACCTAAAATGACCTAATCACCCCCCCCCTTTTTTAAGAATTCAATTTTTTGTGTTTTTTTGGTCGGATTTTAGAAAATTGGTAGTGCACCGACTCCAACCATAGTATTTTAATCATTAATACATCATTAGTTTCGCAATAGTCTCCTCTGCATGATTCAGACTGGTGCCAGACATATCTTGATACCTAAAATGTCCTAATCGTCCCCCCTATAAAAATCAATTTTGTGTATTTTGATTGTATTTTAAATAATTGAGGAATGTTATCACTCCAACCAGGGAATCTTCAATATTAATACATCAAAATATTTGCAACCGTCTTCTCTACAATATTTAGTTTGGCTCTAAACATTTCTAGTCACCTAAAATGACTTTATCACGCCCAACCCTTTTTTAAGAATTCCAATTTTACGGGCTTTTTGGTTTGATTTTAGATAATTGAAGAGTGATACGACTCTATCCATGGGTTCTTGAATATTAATACATCAAAATATTCACAACACTAAGTTCTATGAGATTCAATTTTGTGCTAGACATCTCTAGTCCCCAAAAATGTCCTAATCACCACCCCCTCTTTTAAAGAATTCAAATTTTTTCCGTTTTTTGTTGTATTTTAGATAATTAAAAAGTTATACTATTATAACCACGGGATCTTAAATACTAATACATAAAAAAATTCGCCGTATTCTCCTCTACAATATTCAGTTTGGCTCCAGACATTTCCAGCCACCTAAAATGACCTAATCACGGCCCCCTTTTGTTAAGAATTCAATTTTTTGTGTTTTTTTGGTCGGATTTTAGAAAATTGGAAGTACACAGACTCCAACCATAGGATCTTGAATATTAATTCTTCATTATGTTCGCGACAGTCTCCTCTGCAAGATTCAGTTTGTTGCCAGATATTTCTTGATACCTAAAATGACCTAATCAGCACCCCTATAAAAATTAATTTTTTGTCTTTTTGATTGTATTTTAAATAATTGAGGAGTTTTATGACTCCAACCATGGGATCTTAAATATTAGTACATCAAAATGTTCATAAAAGTCTCCTCTAAAATATTCAGTTTGGCTCCAGACATTTCTAGTTACTAAAGTCACCTAATCCAACCCCCCCCTTAAAATAAGTGAAATTGTTATCTCTTCCAAAAAATTTTAGAAAAATGAAGAGTTGTAAGGTTCCAACCATGGGATCTGAAATGTTAATAGATCAAAATGGTTGCATAGGTAATCTCTAATATATTTAGTTTGCTCCAGACATTTCTGGTCATCTAAAATGAACAAATCATGCCACCCCCTTTTTTAAGTATTCCAATTTTTCGGGCTTTTTGGTTGGATTTTAAATAATTGAAGAGCGATACGACTCTAACCATGGAATCTTAAATATAGTTACATCAAAATGTTCGCAACAGTGTCCTCTATGAGATTCAATTTTGTTCTAGACATCTCTAGTGCTTTTAAAATGTCTTAATCAGCCCCCCACCTTTTGTAAGAAATCAAATTTCTGTGTCTTTTTTATCGTATTTAAAAAATGAGGAGTGCACCGACTACAACCTTAGGATCTTAAATATTAATACATCAAAATGTTCGCCATAGTCTCCTCTACAAGATTCAGTTTGGATCCAGAAAATTCTAGCCACCTAAAATGACCTAATAGCGCCCCCCCTTTTTTAAGAATTCAATGTTTTGTGTTTTTTTGGTCGGATTTTAGAAAATAGGATCTTAAATATTAATACATCATTATGGTCGCAGCAGTCTCCTCTGCAAGATTCAGTTTGTGTCTGACATTTCTTGACACCGAAAATGTCCTTATCAGCCCCCTATAAAAATTAATTTTGTGTCATTTTGATTGTATTTTAAATAATTTAGGAGTGTTATGATTTCAAAGATGGGATCTTTAATATTAGTACATTAAAATGTTTGCAATAGTCTATTCTTCAGAATTCAGTTTGGTTCCAGACATTTTCTGGCACCTAAAATGTCCTAAACACCCCCACTATAAGTGAGTTTTGTGTCTTTTTGATTGTATTTTAGAAAATTAAGGATTGTTTGGACTCCAACCATGGGATCTTAAATATTAATACAATAAAATGGTTGCAACCGTATCCTCTACAATATTTAGTTTGCTCCAGACATTTCTGGTGAACTAAAATGAACAAATCCCGCCACCCCTTTTTAAGAATTCAAATTTTTGAGTCTTTTTGATTAGATTTTAGATAATTGAAGAGTGACACGGCTCAATCCATGGGATCTTAAATATAATTACATCAAAATGTTCTTACGAGTGTCCTCTATGAGAATGAGTTTTGTGCAAGATATCTCTTGTGTCCTAAAATGTCCTAATGACCCCCCCTTTTAAAGAATTCAAATTTTTCCGTTTTTTGGATGTATTTTAGACAATTGAAGAGTGATACGACTCTAACCATGGGATCTTAAATATTAATACATCAAAAAGTTCGCAGTAGTGTCCTCTATGTGATTCAGTTTGGGTCTTGACATCTCTAGTGTTCTAAAATGTCCTAGTCAGCCCCCCACCTCTTTGAAAGAATTCAAATTTCTGTGTCTTTTTAATCGTATTTAAAAAAATGAGGAGTGCACCGACTCCAACCATAGGATCTTAAATATTAACACATCATTATGTTCGCAACAGTCTCTATTGCAAGATTCACTTTGTTGCCAGACATTTGTTTTAACCTAAAATGTCCTAATCAGCCCCCTATAAAAATCAATTACGTGTCTTTTTGATTGTATTTTAAATAATTGGGAACAGTTATTACTGCATGCATAGGATCTTAAATATTAACACATCAAAATGTTTGCAACAATCTTCTCTACAATATTTAGTTTGGCTCCAGGAATTTCTAGTTATTAAAGTCTCCTAATCAACCCCCCCTCCTTAAAATAAGTGAAATTGTTATGTCTTTTCGAAAAAATTATAGAAAAATGAAGAGTTGTAAGGCTCCAACCATGGGATCTTAAATATTAATAGATCAAAATGGTTGCATCAGTATTCTCTAATATATTTAGTTTGCTCCAGACATTTCTGGTCATCTAAAATGAACAAATCCCGCCACCCCCTTTTTTAAGTATTCCAATTTTTCGGGCTTTTCGGTTGGATTTTAAATAATTGAAGAGCGATACGACTCTAACCATGGGATCTTAAATATAATTAGATCAAAAAGTTCGCACAGTTTCCTCTATGAGATTCAATTTTATTCTAGACATCTCTAGTGTTCTAAAATGTCCTAATCAGCAACCGCGTTTTGTAATAATTCAAATTTCTGTGTCTTTTTTTATTGTATTTAAAAAAAATGAGGAGTGCACCGTCTACAACCTTAGGATCTTAAATATTAATACATAAAAATGTTCGCAACAGTCTCCTCTTAAAGATTCAGTTTGGTGCCAGACATTTCTTGACAGCTAAAATGTCCTCATCAGCCCCCCTATAAAAATTAATTTTTTGATTTTTTTATTGTATTTTAAATAATTGAGGAGTGTTATGATTTCAACCATGGGATCTTTAATATTAGTACATTAAAATGTTTGCAGTAGTCTATTCTGCAGAATTCAGTTTGGTTCCAGACATTTTCTGACACCTAAAATTTCCTAAACACCCCCACTATAAAAGTGAATTTTGTGTCTTTTTGATTGTATTTTAGAAAATTGAGGATTGTTAAGACTCCAACCATGAGATCTTAAATATTAATACAATAACATGGTTGCAACAGTATCCTCGACAATATTTAGTTTGCTCCAGACATTTCTGGTGACCTAAAATGAACAAATCCCGCCAGCCCCCTTTTTTAAGATTTCAAATTTTTGTGTCTTTTTGATTAGATTTTAGATAATTGAAGAGTGATACGGCTCAAACCATGGGTTCTTAAATATAATTACATCAAAATGTTCTTAAGAGTGTCCTCTATGAGATTCACTTTGGTGCAAGACATCTCTAGTCTCCGAAAATGTCCTAATCACCAACCCCACTCCTTTTAAAGAATTCAAATTTTTCCGTTTTTTGGTTGTATTTTAGATAATTCAAAAATGAGGCGGCTCTAACAATGGGATCTTAAACATTAATACATCAAAATGTTCGCAACAGTGTCCTCTATGAGATTCAATTTGGTTCTACACATCTCTAGTGTTCTGAAAATTTCTAATCAGCCCAATCCACCTTATTAAGAATTAAAATTTTTGTGTGTTTTTAGTCGGATTTAAAAGAAATGAGGAATGCACCGACTCCAACCATAGGAACTTAAATATTAATACATCAAAGTGTTCCCCATAGTCTCCTCTAAAAGATTCAGTTTGGTTCCAGACATTTCTAGTCACGTATAATAACCTATTCACGCCCCCCTTTTTTAAGAATTCAATTTTTTGTGTCTTTTTGGTCGGATTTCAGAAAATTGGAATTTCAGCGACTCCAACCATAGGATCTTAAATATTAATACATCATTATGTTCACAACAGTCTCCTCTGCAAGATTCAGTTTTGTGCGTGACATTTCATGACACCTAAAACGTACTCATCAGCCCCCTATAAAAATTAATTTTGTGTCTTTTTGATTATATTTTAAATAATTTAGGAGTGTTATGATTTCAAAAAGATGGGATCTTTAATATTAATGCATTAAAATGTTTGCAATACCTTCTTCTTCAGAATTCAGTTTGGTTCCAGACATTTCTTGACACCTAAAATGTCTTAAACACCCCCCCACTAAGTGAATTTTGTGAATTTTGTGTTTTTTTATTGTATTTTAGAAAATTGAGCAATGTCATGACTCCAACCAAGGGATCTTAAATATTAGTACATCAAAATGTTCATAAAATTCTCCCTTTAAGTATTCAGTTTCGCTACAGACATTTCTAGTTACTAATGTCTCCTAATCAAACCCCCCTTCTTAAAAGAAGTCAAATTTTTATGTCTTTTCGAACAAATTTTAGAAAAATGAGGAGTGTTAAGAATCCAACCATGGGATCTTAAATATTAATAAATAGAAATGGTTGCAACAGTATCCTCTACAATATTTAGTTTGCTCCAGACATCTCTGATCAATTAAAATGAACAAATCCATTCACCACCCTCTTTTAAGTATTCAAATTTTTGTGTCTTTTTGGTTGGATTTTAGATAATTGAAGAGTGATAAGTCTCTAACAATGGGATCTTAAATATAATTACATCAAAATGTTCGTATAAGTGTCCTCCATGAGCTCCAATTTGGTTCTAGACACATCTAGTGTTCTAAAATAGCCTAATCAACCCCCCCCCTTCGTAAGAATTCAAATTTCTGTGTCTTTTTGGTCGGATTTTAGAAAATTGGAAGTTTACCGACTCCAACCATAGTATCTTAAATATTAATACATCATTATGTTCCCAACAGACTCCTCTTCAAGATTCTGTTTGGCGCGAGACATTTCTTGACAACTAAAATGTCCTAATCAGCATCCCTATAAAAATAAATTTTGTCTCTTTTTAATTGTATTTTAAATAATTGAGGTTTGTTATAACTCAAACCATGGGATCTTAAATATAAATACAACAAAGTATTTGCATCAGTGTTCTCTACAATATTTAGTTTGGCTCTAGACATTTCTAGGCATCTAAAATGCCTCTATCACGCCCCACCCTTTTTTAAGAATTCCAATTTTTCGAGCTTTTTGTTTGGATTTTAGATAATTGAAGATTGATACGACTCTAACCATGGTATCTTGAATATTAATACATCAAAATATTCGCAACAGTGCCTTCTATGAGATTCAATCTTGTGCTAGACATCTCTAGTCTCCTAAAATGTCCTAATCACCCTTTTAAAGAATTCAAATTTTTTCTGTTTTTTGGTTGTATTTTAGATAATTGAAAAGTGATACGGTTCTAACCATGGGATCTTAAACATTAATACATCAAAATGTTCGCATCAGTGTTCTCTATGAGATTCAATTTGGTTCTAGACATCTCTAGTGTTCTAAAATGCACTAATCGGTCCCCGCTTGTTAAGAATTCAAATTTTTGTGTTCTTTTGGTCAAATTTTAGAAAAATGAGACATTGCACCGACTCCAACTATAGGATCTTAAATATTAATACATTAAAATTTCCGCAACAGTCTCCTCTACAAGATTCAGTTTGGTGCTTGACATTTCTTGGCACCTAAAATGTCCTAATGACCCCCTCTTATAAAAATCAATTTTGCGACTTTTTGATTGTATTTTAAATAATTGATTAGTGTTAAGGCTCAAACCATGGGGCTTTAAATATTAATACATTAAAATCATCGCAACATTATCCTCTACAAGATTCAGTTTACATCGAGACACCTCTAGTAATCTAAAATGTCCTATGCAGCCACCACCCTTTTTAAGAATACAAATTTTTGTGTCTTTTTGTCGGATTTTTGATAATTGAGGAGTGCTACAACTTAAACCATGGGATGTTAAATGTTAATACAACAAATTCTTTGCAAGAGTCTCATCTAATTTTATTTAGTTCAATACATCTCTAATATACTAAAATGTCCTAATCTGCCCCCTTTTAAAGAATTCAAATATTTCAGTATTTTGGTTAGATTTTAGAAAATTGAGGAAGGATACGACTCCAACCATGGGATCTTAAATATTAATTAAACAATATGTTTGCAATATTCTCATCTACAATATTTATTTTGCTCCAGACATTTCTGGACCCATAAACTGAACTAATCACTCCCCCGTTTTTTAGGGATTCAAAATTTTCAGTCTTTTTTTGAATTTTAGATAATTGAGGAGTGATTCAAACCAAACCATTGGATCTTCAATATTAATACATCAAAATCATCTCAACATTCTTCTCTACAAGATTCAGTTTGGTTCCAAACACATCTAGTCTTCTAAAATGTCCTATCAGACCCCCCCCTTTTTAAGAATTTAAATTTTTGTATCTTTTTGGCAGGATTTTAGATAATTGAGGAGTTCTACAACTAAAACCATGTTATGTTAAATGTTACTACATCAAATTGTTTGCAACAGTCTCCTCTACAAGATTCAGTTTGGTTACAGACATTTCTTGACAGCTAAAGTGTCCTAATCACCCCCATTTAAAAGTCAATTTTGTGTCTTTTCGATTGTATTTTAAAAAATTGAGGAGTGTTAAGTCTCCAACCATTGGATCTTAAATATTATTACATTAAACTGTTCGCAACAGTATCTTCTATTATATTTAGTTTGTTCCAGACGTTTCTAGTCACCTAAAATGACCTTATCAAGCCACCCCCTTTTTCTAAGAATTCAACTTTTTGTGTCTTTTTGGTTGAATTTTAGAAAATTCAAAGTGCACCGACTCCAACCATAGGATCTTAAATAATAATACATCATTATGTTCGCAACAGTCTCCTCTGCAAGTTTCAGTTTGGTGACAGACATCTCTAGTGTTCTAAAATGTCCTTCTTAATGTTAAATAACATAAAATGTATGACTTGGAAAATATATATTATACTTTGAAACTTGATCTTTGTTGTAGTAAATAACAATTATTCAAGTCGTATTCATGCAGTCATTCTCCCATTTTTTGATACATTGAATAAGTTTTTATCATTTATTAAATATTCAACTTTAAATATTGTTTAATGAAATATTCTTCAAAATTTTAAGTATTTTTTCTTTCATTACAGTATTTTAAGCTTCAAGGTTTTCTTCTAATAATTTTTTCACTTTTTATAACAGATTATTTTATTCATTTGCATTTTTTAAGTAACATATTAAATGTATGATTTGAAGTTTTTTATATTTTTTCTGTAAAAGATACTGGTAATAACACTTTATAATTTATTTTGAGATGAATCTTAAAATCTTTTTAAACTCAATTTTTTTATTATTTTGTTAGTAGAAATGTTCTTTACATTACTTTTTCCTCCTTCATGTGTAATTTTTAAATTAACTTTAAAATAATTAATCAAGGATTTTGGTTGGTGCTTGTATTCACTGGAAATTGTAATCCATTATAGTTTGATAGATTGTATTGCTTTTCTCACATATTAATTACACTGAAATTGATTTCCAAATTTTTCATTGGCTTTTAATTAGTATAATTTAAATAATTTTTTTGTCATTACACTCTTTATGTATGAAATATATGATTTTATAATTTTTCACTTTCTCTAATGAATTATTTTATTCATTTTCATTATTTATGTAACATTAAATCCATGATATTAAATTTTTTATGATAGTTGCTGTAAAATATCCTTTTAGTAACAGATTGTAATTCGTGTTGAGGAGATTCTTAAAATCTAGTTTATAGTGGAAAAATATTTTATTTTGATGGTTGGGATGTACTTTATATTACTTTTTTGTTCTTCATGTGTAATTTTTAATATAACTTTAAGATAATATATCAAGGATTTTGCCAGTTCTTAAAAGATGTAATCCATGAAAGTTTTGTGGTTTGTATCCCCTTTTCCTCATATTAGCTACACAAAAATAATTTGAAAATTAATCATTGGTGTTTGATTACTATTCATGTGCAAATCTCTTGAGTTTGGAAAATTATACTTGAATTTGTTAGATATAAACAATTTCTCCAAAATAAGTTGTTACATTTCTCCAGAATATTCTTAGTGTGTGCCAGTATTTTTCTGTCTTGTTCAAGTTATTTAAATAGGTCTTTTGCTTTTATATAATGTTATTGCTGTTTCCATTTTGTAGAATAATTTTAATTTAAATATAGGGCTAAAAAAATGTCTTTGAATAAATATACTGATTTTTAGAAATCCACCTTTTTTATTATTTATTGAAATTATTTTCAAGGTAATTTTATAATATTTCTTTTAAAACATCATTTATATAGCATAATTCTCATTAATTTATCTTATTACTTAGTTCCAACATATTTTTTATTTACTTTCCTTTTTTTTTAATAACATAAAATGTATGACTTAAAAAATATATATTATACTTTGATGTTGCAGTAAATAACAATTATTCAAGTCGTATTCATGCAGTCATTCTCCCATTTTTAAGGTAAATTTAGTAAAATATTATATATTGTACATGATTTATATATATATTGTACATGCTGTTTTTTCTTCCTATTAAGAGTATAGATGATAAATTTGCTTTTTATTATCATAAAAATTAAACCTAATATTTATTTCTGTACAATGTGATCAGTTATGCATTTTTAACAGATTTTAATTTCATTTGTACTACTCTGCCAGTTACTGTAATAATATCTTGAAATTATTTCTCTTCCTTTGCCATTGTTTCGCTATAAATGTTTTGAAATGAAAATTGTTTGATAAAAATACACAATTTATTGTGTTATGCGTTCTTTTTGAGAATAGTAATTTCTTATATTTAATTAGCAGGTTTTATTTGAATAAGTTGTTATAATTTTAAAAATATTCTATATTTAGTATAGTTTAAAGAAATTTAGTTAAAATAATTATAAATTTTCATCCATTGTTTATTACTTAAACCTTCAAGTTTCGGATTTAGTGATTGGCTCTCTTTCTGTAACAGGTTTTTTATTCACTTTCATTTTTAATAACATTATATGAATGATTTTAAAATTATTTATTATATTTACGATTAAAGTTCCTTGTAATAACAGATTGTAATTCGTGTTGAGGACAATCTAAAAATGAGGTTAAATTTGGAAAAATTTTATTTTCATAATAGTGGTGTTATTCATGTTACTTTTTTTTTTTCATATATGAGTTTTAAATTAAATTTAAAGAAATTCATCAAGGATTCTTGACTGTGCATCTATTCACTGGAATTTTTATCTCATTTCCTTTTTTTTTAGCTGCTGTGAAATTAAATTCAAAATTATCCCTTAGTGATAGAATAATATGCATCTGAAATTTCTAAATATTTGTAAAGTGCACCAGTAAAATTGTTCTAAAAATTGTTAGATATAAATTATCCACAATTTGTTAATTTTTTGAATGATTTGTTATGATATTTAAAATATTCAATATTTTCTATTGTTTAGTCAAATTTCTTTAAAAGAAATTATAATTTTTACTCCATTACATCATTTTCAGGTTTCCTATTTTGTGATTTACTCTTTCTTTATTCATTGGTGTTTGATCAACATTCGTCTGCAGTTTCCTTACTTTTGAAAAGTCTTACTGCAAATTTAGTCAACAAAATTGTTAGAGATCGTTATTTTATCAACAATATATTAATGTTTAACCAGTATTTGTCTTTCTCTGTTTCTTTTTATTGAATCTTTTATTTAAATAGATACTATTTTATGTTATGTAAATTTGGTTTGTTTGTTAAAATCACATATCAATTTTTCTTGTGTAGTGAAATACATTGCCTTTAACATTTATGTACTTCCGCAAAATTTTATGATGTTATAAAATAACTTTTTTATATTATTCATAAAATATTTATAAAAAGTGGAACAGTTACTACAACTTTTCTCCATTATATACTTATGTGTGCACTATTAAATAACATAACCTTTAAGTTGAAGTATTTGTTTAACTTTGTTCAAATACAAGAGCATTACATGGTGTATGCTTAAAATAAAAGTGTTTTTAGTTTATCAACAGTTTAGTTTACTTGTCTTCCTTTTACTTTTGTATTTTAGTAAAATTATTCCACACGGTTTATCATTGTTTGGTTATAAATGCTTTTAAATTAGAATACATTTTAAATGTACTGTTTTTGTGATATCGCTTACTTTTAAGTTTAGCAATCCCTCATATTTGATAAAGGATTACAAATTTCAAGTTATTGAAACCTTCAGATATTTCTATTTGTTAGAATTGTATTATTTTCAAAGTTTTCATTTGCTGACCTAATGATGTTTTTTATACGAATAGTGATATCTTTTATTTATTTATTAAGTATAATAATTTAGTTATTTTGTCATCAGAAAATAAATGGTATGATTGTAAAAGCTTGTTGCATAGTGCTGAAATATTTTACGTGGAAGCTTGAGGATAGTCTTAAAATACTGATAGAAGTTTTATTCTGATCAAGGTATTTTAACTGTGATTTTTTAAGTTTTCAACTTTGCAAAGCCTTTTTTTTAATTTTGATTTAAAAGTCTTATTTAAGTCAATAAGAGATATTATTAAAGGGATCCAATTAAAGTTGGAGTATCTTTTTTATATCTTTAAATAAAACAGCTGATAAATATAAAAAAATAATGCAGATGCCAAGAAATATCACAAATACATCAAAAATTATAAAAAGTTTTGCAATGATTTGTGATATGAAATTTATTTCAAAGAATAGCTACATTTTCAACTTTCAATATAAATATTTATTTTAATAATATTTAAACAGAATTTTAAAGAGAAATGGAATATGATTCTAAGATAATTTTTTCTTTGTTTGTTAAATTTTTTGAAATTATCATAACAATCCTTATTGATTGTTTCATTTGAAGTCACAATTGGTAGTACAGAATATTAAAAAAATCATATTTTTGTATGACATAACTTTGTTTGACAGTTTAAACCTCTGAAATCTTTTATAATATTTATATTGATTAGAATTTTATTACTATGAAAATGTGTGCTTTGTGTGATTAAGTCAATAAAGTAGCTTTAATAATATTTATTATGTTAAAATGACTCTTTTTTTCAATGTTTCATTGATTCATGTTGAATTTTGTAACATAAAAGTAAACAGTATATTTATTTATTCAATCAAGATTTTGATTTGTTTCAGTTTTAGAAATTAACTCAGTAAAATTCTGTATGTACTGTATTTATAACACTAATTAAAATAAAGTACAATTGAATTTTTATGTTGAAACTCCAGACGGATCTTGCGATATTTAAAAAATATGGGAATATTCTGTTGAAAGCATAATTTTCATTATTATTGTAAACTTTTCTCTGCTATAATTTACCTTACTTAACTGAAGTTTATTTCACATTTTATTTGTTTCTGTCCTTGAAAACTTATTTCCAATCATGTTATATTTTGTTTTACCTTAATTTTTGAAAATATAGTGCCAAATCTTTTTTAATCACTATTTACTATTTGGGGTAGGTATTTGCTCATGACGATAGAATATGTCTTATTACATTAGTGGGAATTTTCCTGTGTATTCTATTGTCGACTTGAAAATGTCTAAATAATGTGTCAACTTGTGCCAAAATTGTTTTTCATGTGATGACAATTTTGATACATGTTTTGGACTGAATCTTGTTTTTTAATGACTTTTTTGTTGAAGAATGAATTCCTGTGAATTGTATAAGACAATGTAAATCCAAATTACAAATATTTGTCATGTTTTTAAATAATTTTTATATTTCTTTAGCTTACCCTTTGTGTTTTAAGTGGATATGTATCAGTTTAAAAGATTATGACTTTCTCTTCTATGAAGGAAACCTTGTAATACAATAAATATCATTTGGGTAAAAAATTATTTTTCTTGTTCAAAAAATAAATAAATAAATATTCAATTTCAATCCATTTCAGAGTCACATAGTATTAATTAGTGGCTCATTTTCTTTTTAAACTGAAAGGAAATGCCAAATTTTAATATTAGTAATTCGCACTTAAATAATATATGCATGGTCAAACAACCTATTTACATCTATGGTACACAAAAATGTTTCCTTCCAGAACTGTCAAAGAGTTTAGTTGTAAGTATTTCATAGTATTTATGTTGATGTGTCAAAAAACAAGGTAATAATTTATAATGAAATAATGCCTTGTGAAAATGTCAGAAAATGGGAACTTTCCATAATGTTGTGAAATAAAAATATCTTTAAACGATTTCAATTTCAGGGGATATACTGCTGTGAATTGGTATAGCTTTGCTTGGCATTCATACAATAGAAATGAAACAAATATTTAATAGTGTTTGAAATTAGCTAATATATATATATATATATATATATATATATATATATAATATATATATATATATATATATATATATATATATATATATATATATATAATATATATATTAAGACATTTTTAAAAACTATAATCTCATCAAAAAATATTGATAAAATGAGTGTTGATTTAATTGATAAATTTAGATATGGGGAAAATGAATTTTTTCTAATAATAATAATCACTTCTTTCTTTTAGTGACTGAATTTACAAAGTGTATAACAGAGATACACTTGTAGTAGCTATTTTTCATGAAAATTGTTACAAAGCTTTGAAAAAAAGTCTAATGAAATAAAAATTTTCTGTTACCAATTAAATTAATATGTGTGATCTTAAAATTTCTTCAAGATAAATATCTTCATTAAATATTATTGTAAACTCAATATTGATTTTAATGAAATGTGAAGCAATTACTAAAGCCTCAATGATATATTTACTGAATATTGATATAAGGTTTTTTTATTTTTCAATATTTTCTATGCTGGCCATACAGTATTTAATAAAATTCAGTAAACATGGAAAAGTTCACAAATTCAAATACAAGATATATCATTTCAGAAAATACATAGAGTTAGAGGAGTAATAAGTAACACAGATTGCAAGACAATTTTTTTGTGATTTAATTTTATTATTTATGTCGTATTCTATAATTTAAAAATTGCTCAATGTTGAAATATCTGTGACTAGTTTATTTAATTATAAAATGAACTACTACATGAAATATCAGTACATACCGAAAATTCTATTAATGCAGTTTTTAGTATCAAATTTTTTTATGAAGACCATAAGTTTAGGAAATGGTCCTACACAGTTTAAGCTTACGGTAGGAATAAGGATCGCCAAAATAAAAATAATAAATGACCTTTGGATGAAACCTAATTTAAAAAAAATAATAATAAATAAATAAAAACATTCAAAACTTTTAAAGAAAATATTTTTTGTTCAGGCACAGTTATTAGCAGAATTATAATTTTCATTTACTTATAGTTATAAGTGGAAAACACTTGATTTCATAAATACAAAGTACAGTTAATTGATTTGATACCCCATGTACATTTACCATAATTTTTTTTTTAAATGATTAATGCAAACTATTATTCTAGCTATAATTTGTATTCGGAAAGATTTCTGATTTTTGAACATTATCAGAAAATTCTAAATAGAATAACAGGCTATCAAATTTTTAAACTAATCCAAAAAGACACAAAAATTTGAATTCTTAAAATGTTGGGGCTGATTAGGATATTTTTGAAGACTAGATATGTCTGGAACCAAATTGAATCTTGTCGAGAAGACTGTTGCAAACATTTTAATGTATTAATATTTAAGATCCCATGGTTAGAGACGTAGCACTCTTCAATTTTGTAAAATCCAACAAAATACCACAAAAATTTGCATTCTTAAAAAAGTTGGGGCTGATCAGGCCATTTTAGAGTCCTAGAAATGTCTTGAACCAAACTGAATCTTGTAGAGGAGAACTTTGCGAACATTTTAATGTATTAACATTTAAGATCCTATGGTTGGATTCATAGCTCTTCTCTATTTTCTAATATTCGACCAGAAAGACACAAACATTTGAATTCTTAAAAAAGAAGGGTCTGATTAGGACATTTTAAAAGTCTAGAAGTGTCTGGAACCAAATTGAATTTTGAAGAGGACACTGATGCAAACATTTTTATGTATTAATCTGTAAGATCACTTGGTGGGAATCATATCACTCCTCAATTATCTAAAAGGCAATCAAAAAAACACAAAATTCACTTCTATTGGGGGGCAGATTAGGACATTTTAGGTGTCAAGAAAAGTTTGGCACCAAACTGAATCTTGTAGAGGAGACTGTTACGAACATTTTGATTTATTATAATATTTAAAATCCTATGGTTGGAGTCGGTGCACTCCTCAATTATCTTAAATTCTACCAAAAAACACAAAAATTGAATTCTTAAAAAAGGTGGGCTGAATCGGACATTTTTGAGGACTAGATATGACTAGAGCCAAATTGAATCACATAGAGGACACTGTTGCAAACAATTTGATGAATAAATATTTAACATCCCATGGATTAAAGTGTATCATTCCTCAATTATTTAAAATCCGACCAAAAAGACACAAAAATTTAAATTCTTAAAAAATGGGGGAGGGGGCTGATTAGAACATTTTAGAAGACTAGATATGTATGTAACAAAACTGAATTTTGTAGACGAGAATGTTGCGAATATTTTGATGTATTAATATTTAAGATCCAATGGTTGTACTCGTATCAATCCTCAATTTTCAAAAATCAAACCAAAAAGACACAAAGATTTGATATTTAAAGAAAGAGGGTGGCGTGATTAGTTCATTTTAGGTTGCTACAAATTTCTGGAGCCAAAATAAAACTTTTAGGGGAGACTGTTGCAAACATTTTGATGTATTCATATTTAAGATCCCATGGTTGGAGTCATATCACTCCTTAATTTTTTAAAATGCAATCAAAAACACAAAAAAATGATTTTTATTGGAGGGGGTTGATTAGGACATCTTAGGTGTCAAGACATTTCTAGCACCCTACTCAATCTTGTAGAGGAGACAGTTGCGAACATTTTGATGTATTTATATTTAAGATCCTATATTTGGAGACGGTGCACTCCTCAATTTTTTTAAATCGGACCAAAGAGACACAAAAATTTGAATATTTAAAAAAGAGTGGTGGCTGATTCGGACATTTTAGAAGACTAGAGGTGTCTAGGACCAAATTGAATCTCAAAGAGGAAACTGTTGCAAACAATTTGATTTATGAATATTTAAGATACTACGGTTAGAGTCGTAACACTCTTTAATTATCTGAAATCCAACCAAAAGTACACAAAAATTTGAATTCCTAGAAAAGGTGGGGTGTGAATAGTTCAATTTAGTTTACTAGAAGTGTCTGATGCCAAACTTAATCTTGTACAGTAGGCTGTTGCTAACATTTTGATGTGTTAATATTTAAGATCCAATGCTTGGTGTCATAACACTCCTCCATTTTTTAAAATAAAATCACAACACACAAAATTGATTTTTACAGGGGGTGGAGCTTGAGACATTTGAGGTGTCAAGAAATGTCTGGCACCAAACTGTATCTTGTAGAGCGGACTGTTGCGAACATTTTGAAGTATAAATATTTAAGATCTTATGGTTGGATTCGGTACACTCCTCAATTATCTAAGTCCGAACAAAAAGTCAAAAAATTTTAATTATTAAAAAAAGGGGTTGATAAGGACATTTTAGAAGACTAGAGATGTCTGGAGCCAAACTTAATCTTGTAGAGGGGACTGTTGCGAACAATTTGATGTGTTAATATTTAAGATCCAATGTAGGTGTCATAATACAATGTAGGTGTCATAATGTAGGTGTAAATGAGACTCATACAAACATTTTGATGCACTAATATTTAAGATCACATGGTTGGAGTCATATTACTCCTCAAATTTCAAAAATCAACAAAAGACACAAAAATTTGAATTTTTAAAAAAGGGATATGGCGTGACTTGTTCATTTTCGGTGCCTACAATTGTCTGGAGCCAAAATAAATCTTGTAGGGGAGACTGTTGCAAACGTTTTGATGTATTCATATTTAAGATCCCATGGTTGGAGTCATATCACTCCTTAATTTCTTAAAATACAATCAAAAATACAAAAAATTGATTTTTATTGGAGGGGGTTGATTGGGACATCTTAGGTGTCAAGAAATATTTCGCATCAAACTGAATCTTGTAGAGGAGACTGTTGCGAACATTTTGATGTATTAATATATAAGATCCTATGGTTGGAGTCGGTGCACTCATCAATTACCTAATATCCGACAAAAAAGACACAAAGATTTGAATTCTTAAAAAAAGGGGGTGGGGCTGATTAGGACATTTTAGAAGACTAGAGATGTCTGGAACAAAAATGAATCTTATTGAGGAGAATGTTACGAACATTTTAATTTATTAATATTTATGATCCCATGGTTGAAGTCGTAGCCCTTCTCAATTTTCTAAAATCCGACAAAAAAGACACAAAAATTTGAATTCTTAAAAAAACGGGGGTGGCTTATTAGGACTATTTAGGTGACTAGAAATGTTTGGAGCCAAACAAAATCTTGTAGAGGAGACTGTTTTGAACATTTTGATACATTACTATTTAAGATCCTATGGTTGGAGTCAAAAGACTCCTCAATTTTTTTAAAATACAAGCAAAATAACACAAAGTTAAATTTTATAGGGGGGTTATTACGACATTTTAGGAACCTAGAGATGTCTGGTCCCAAATTGAATCTTGTAGAGGAGACTGTTGCGAACATTTTGATGTATTAATATTTAGTATCCATTGGGTAGAGTCGGTGCACTCCTCAATTTTCTAAAATCCGACCAAAAAGAAACAAAAATTTGAATTCTAAAAAATCGGGGGGGCTGATAAGGACATTTTAGGTCACTAGAAATTTCTATAGCCAGACTAAATGAATCTTGTAGAGAAGACTGCTTCAAACATTTTCATGTATTAAAATTTAAGATCCCATTATGGTGAGTCGTAACACTCCTTAATTTTCTAAAATACCATCAAAAAGTCGCAAAATTCACTTTTATAGCGGGTATGATGATAACGACATTTTAGGTGTCAAGAAATGTCTGGAACCAAAGTGAATCCTGAAGAGTGGACTATTGTAAATGTTTTGAAGTATTAATATTTAAGATTCCACGGTTCGAAACATTATACTCCTCATTTTTCTAAAATCCGATAAAAAACAAAAGTTATCTTATGGTTGGATAATAATAAGATCCTATGGTTGGAGTCGGTGCACTCATCAGTTATCTAAAATCTGACAAAAAAGACACAAAGATTGGAATTCTTAAAAAAAGAGGGTGGAGCTGATTAGGACATTTTAGAAGACTAGAGATGTATGGAACAAAACTGAATCTTGTTGAGGAGAATGTTACGAACATTTTAATGTATTAATATTTAAGATCCCATGGTTGAAGTCGTAACACTCCTCAATTTTCAAAAATCCGAGAAAAAAAACACAAAAAGTTGAATTCTTAAAAAAAGGGGCGTCGTGATTAGAGCATTTTAGGTGACTAGAAATGTCTGGAGCCAAACTAAATGTTGTAGAGAAGACTGCTACAAACATTTTCAAGTATTAAAATTTAAGATCCCATGGTTGGAGTCATAAGACTCCTCAATTATTTAAAATACAATCAAAAAGACAGAAAATTTATTTCTATACGGGCCTGATTAGGACATTTTAGCTGTCAAGAAATATCTGGCACCAAACTGAATCTTACAGAGGTGGCTGTTGCGAACCTAATGATGTATTAATATTTAAGATCCTATGGTTGGAGTCGGTGCACTTCGAATTTTCTAAAATCCGACCAAAAATACACATTGAATTCTTAAAAAGGGGGGGGGCGTTATTAAGTCAATTTAGGTGGCTAGAAATGTCTGGATCCAAACTGAATCTTGTAGAGGAGACTATGGTGAACATTTTGATGTATTAATATTTAAGATCCTAAGGTTGTAGTCGGTGCACTCCTCAATGTTTTCAAATTCCGACCAAAAAGACACAAACATTTGAATTCTAAAAAAGTGGGGGGGAGGGTTGCTGATTAGGACATTTTAGAATATAGAGATTTCAGGAACTAAATTGAATCTTGTAGAAAACACAGATGCGAACATTTGATGCATTATTATTTAAGATCCGATTATGGGAGTCGTAACACTCCTTAATTTTCTAAAATACCATCAAAAAGACGCAAAATTTACTTTTATAGCGGGTATAATGATTACGACATTTTAGGTGTCAAGAAATGTCTGGAACCAAAGTGAATCCTGAAGAGGGGACTATTGTAAATGTTTTGAAGTATTAATATTTAAGATTCCACGGTTCGAATCATTATACTCCTCAATTTTCTAAAATCTGATAAATAACAAAAGTTAAATTCTTTAATGAGTGAGGGTTATTTGGTCATTTTAGAGGTCTAGAAATATCTTGAATAAAACTGAATCTTGTAGAGGAGACTGAAAATTTCGGTGTATTAATATTTAAGATCCTATGCTTGGATTCGTAGATCTTGTCTATTTTCTAAAATCCGAAAAGAAAGACACAAAAATTTGAATTCTTAAAATAGAAGGGGCTGATTAGGACATTTTAAAAGACTAGAGGTGTCTAGAACCAAACTGACTCTTGTAAAAGAGACTGTTGCGAACATTTTGATGTAATAATATATAAGATCCTAAGGTTAGAGTCGGTGCATTCCTCAATTTTCTAAAATCCGACCAAAAAGACACAAAAATTTGAATCTTAAAAAAAGGTTTGGGGGCTGATTAGGACATTTTATTATCTAGATATGTCTGATACTAAACTCAATCTAGTAACGGACACTAAGGCGAACATTTTAGTGTATTAATAATTAAGATCCCATGGTTGGAGTCGTAATTCTTCTCAATTTTCTATAATCCGAACAAAAGACACAAAAATTTGAATTCTTAAAAAAGGGGGGTGGTGATTTATTAGAATATTTTAGGTTTTAGAAATGTCTGATGCGAAATTAAATCCTTTAGAGGAGAATGTTACGATTATTTTGTTGTATTTATATTTAAAATCCTATGGTTGGAGTCGATGCACTCCTCAATTTTCTAAAATCCGACAAAAAAGACACAAAAATTTGAATACTTATAAAAAGGGGGGAGCTGATTCGGATATTTTACATGCCTAGAAATGTCTAGATCAAAATTGAATCTCATGGACACTGTTGTGAACATTTTGATGTATTAATATTTAAGATCCTATGGTTAGAGTCGTATCACTCTTCAATTATCTAAAATCCAACCAAAAAGACCGAAAAATTTGAATTCTCAAAAAAGGGTGGGTCGTCATAAAGTTATTTTAAATGACTAGAAATGTCTGGAGCCAAACTAAATATTGTAGAGGAGACTGTTGCTAATTATTGATGTGTTAATATTTAAGATCCCATGGTTGCAGTCGTAACACTTCTAAATTTTCTAAAATTCGATCAAAAAGTACACAAAAATGAATTTTTATATGGGGGGGGCGTTATTAGGTCATTATAGGTGGCTACAATTGTCTGGAGCCAAACTATATCTTGTTGAGGAGACTGTTGGGAACATTCGGGTGTATTAATATTTACGAACCTATGGTTGAAGTCGGTGCACTCCTCAATAATCTAAAATCCGAACAAAAAGACAGAAATATTTGCATTCTTTCAAAGGAGGGGGTATTAGGACATTTTAAAAGACTAGAGATGTCTTTAACCAAACTGAATATTGTAAAGGAGACTCAAGCAAACATTTTGAAGTATTAATGTTTAAGATCCCATGGTTAGAGTCGTATCACTCTTCAATTATCTTAAATCCAACCAAAAAGACTGAAAAATTTGTATTCTTTAAAAGGGAGGGCGTGTTTAGGACATTTTATGTGACAAGAAATGTCTGGCACCAAACTGAATCTTGTAGAGGAGACTGTTGCGAATACTTTGATGTATTACTATTTAAGATCCCATGGTTGTAGTCGCAACACTCCTCATTTTTCTAAAATTTGACCGAAAAGAGATTAAAATTTGATTTATTTAAAGGGGGGGGGATGATTAGGACATTTTAGTTGCTAAAAATGTCTGGAGCCACACTGAATATTTTAGAGAAGACTTTTGCGTACATGTTGATGTACTAATATTTAAGATCCGATGGTTGGAGTCATAGCACCCTTCAATTTTCTAAAATACAATCAAAAAGACACAAAATTCACTTTTATTTGGGTGGTTGATTAGAACATTTTGTATCAAGTAATGTCTGGCATAAAACAGAATCTTGTAGAGGAGACTCTTGCGAACATTTTGATGTTTTAATATTTAAGATTCCATGATTGGAGTCGTAACACCCCTCAATTTTCTAAAACACCATCAAAAAGACGCGAAATTCACTTTTATAGCGGGGGGGGGGTGATTACGACATTTTAGGTGTCAAGAAATTTCTGGAACCAAAGTAAATCCTAAAGAGGAGATTATTGCAAATATTTTGAAGTATTAATATTAGAGATTCCATGGTTCAAATCATTACACTCCTCAATTTTCTAAAATCCGATAAAAAACAAAAGTTTAATTCTTTAAAGAGTGAGGGTTGTTTGGTCATTTTTGAGGGCTAGAAATATCTTGAATAAAACTGAATCTTGTAGAGGAGACTTTTGCGAAAATTTCGGTGTATTAATATTTAAGATTCTATGGTTGGATTCGTAGATTTTCTCTATTTTCTAAAATCCGACTAGAAAGACACAAAAATTTGAATTCTTCAAATAGAAGGGGCTGATTAGGACATTTTAGAAGTCTAAAGGTGTCTGGAACCAAACTGACTCTTGTAAAGGAGATTGTTGCGAACATTTTGATGTATTAATATAAAAGATTCTAAGCTTAGAGTCGGTGCAACCCTCAATTTTCTAAAATCCGACCAAAAAGACACAAAAATTTGAATCTTAAAAAAAGGTTGGGGGTCTGATAAGGACATTTTAGTATCTAGAGATGTCTGGTACTAAACTGAATCTTGTAGCGGAAACTGAGACGAACATTTTAATGTATTAACATTTAAGATCTCATGGTTGGAGTCGTAACTCTTCTCAATTTTCTAGCACCCTACCACAAATACACAAAAGTTTGAATCCTTAAAAAAGGGTGAGTTGCTTATTAAGATATCTTAGGTTTCAGAAATGTCTATAGCCAAATTAAATCTTGTAGAAGAGACTGTTGCGGACATTTTGATGTATTAATATTTCATATCCCATGGTTCAAGTCATAAGACTCATCAATTTTAAAAATAAAATCAAACAGACACAAAATTGATTTTAATAGTGGGGTTATCAGAACATTTTATGTGTCCAGTAATGTCTGGTACCAAACTGAATCTTGAACAGGAGACTATAGCAAACATTTTGGTGTTTTAATATTTAAGATCCCATGGCTGGAGTCGGTGCACTCCTCAATTTTCTAAAATCGAACCAAAAAGACACAAAAATTTGAATTCTTAAAAAAGGTGGGGCGTGATTTTTTAATTTCAGGTGACTAGAACTGTTTGGACCCAAACTAATTCTTGTAGAGGAGACTGTTGCGAACAATTTTATGTGTTAATATTTAAGATCCCATGGGTAGTGTCATAACACTCCACAATGTTTTAAAATACAATCAAAAACACAAAATTTATTTTTACAGGGGGGGCTTACGACATTTTAGGTGTCAAGGAATGTGTGGCACAAAACTGTATCTTGTAGAGGGGACTGCTGCGAACATTTTGATGTGTTAATATTTAAGATCCAATGTAGGTGTCATAATACTCCTCCATTTTTTAAAATACAATCAAAACACACAAAATTGATTTTTACGGGTGGGGCTTACGAAATTTTAGGTGTCAAGAAATGTCTGGCACCAAACTGAATCTTGTAGAGGTGACTGTTGCGAACATTTTGATGTATTAATATTTAAGAACCTATGGTTGGAGTCGCTGCACTCCTCAATAATGGAAAATCCGTCCATAAAGACACTAAAATTTGAATTCTTAAAAAAAAGGGGGCTGATTAGGACATTTTAGAAGTATAGAGATGTCTGGAACAAAACGGAATCTGTTAGAGGAGAAGGTTGCGAACATTTTAATGTATTAATATTTAAGATCCCATGTTTAAAGTCGTAACACTCCTCAATTTTCAAGAATCCGACAAAAAAGACACAAAAATTTGAATTCTTTAAAAAGGTGGGGCGTGATTAGGTCATTTTAGGTGACTAGAAATGTCTGGAGCCAAACTTAATCTTGTAGAGGAGACTGTTGCGAACAATTTGATGTGTTAATATTTAAGATCCCATGGTTATTGTCATAACACTCCTCCATTTTTTAAAATACAATCAAAACACACAAAGATGATTTTTACAGGGGGGAAGGTGCTGAGGACATTTTAGGTGTCAAGAAATATCTGGCACCAAACTGAAACTCGTAGAGGAGTTTGTTGCGGACATTTTGATGTATTAATATTTAAGATCCTAAGGTTGGAGTCGGTGCACTCCTCAATTTTCTTAAATCCAAATAAAAAACAGAAAAATTTGAATTCTTTAAAATGGTGGGGTTATTAGGATATTTTAGAGCACTGGAGATGTCTGGAACCAAAATGAAACCTATCAAGGAGACTCATGCAAACATTTGGATGTACTAATATTTAAGATCCCATGGTTGGAGTCATATCACTCCTCAATTTTCTAAAAGGCAATCAAAAAAACACAAAATTCACTTCTATTGGGGGGGTGATTAGGACATTTTAGGTGTCAAGAAAAGTTTGGCACCAAACTGAATCTTGTAGAGGAGATTGTTACGAACATTTTGATTTATTATAATATTTAAAATCCTATGGTTGGAGTCGGTGCACTCCTCAATTATCTTAAATTCTACCAAAAAACACAAAAATTGAATTCTTAAAAAAGGTGGGCTGAATCGGACATTTTTGAGGACTAGATATGACTAGAGCCAAATTGAATCACATAGAGGACACTGTTGCAAACAATTTGATGAATTAATATTTAACATCCCATGGATTAAAGTGTATCATTCCTCAATTATTTAAAATCCGACCAAAAAGACACAAAAATTTAAATTCTTAAAAAAGGGGGGCGTGATTAGGTCGTTTTAGGTACCTAGAAATGAATGGAGCCAAAGAAAATCTTGTAGAGAAGACTGCGTCGGATATTTTGATGTGCTAATATTTAAGTTCCCATGGTTGGATTCGTAGCTCTTCTCTATTTTCTAATATTCGACCAGAAAGACACAAAAATTTGAATTCTTAAAAAAGAAGGGTCTGATTAGGACATTTTAGAAGTCTACAAGTGTTTGGTACGAAACTGACTCTTGTAGAGGAAACTGATGCGAACATTTTGATGTATTAATTTATAAGATCTTAAGGTTAGAGTCGGTGCACTCCTCAATTTTCTAAAATCTGACCAAAAAACACAAAAATTTGAATCTTAAAAAAAGGTTTCGGGGCTGATTAGGACATTTTAGTATCTAGAGATGTCTGTTACTAAATCCAATCTTGTAGAGAACACTGAAGCGAACATTTTAATGTATTAATATTTAAGATCCCATGGAGTCATAACACTCCTCAATTTTTTAAAATACAAAGAGACAAGAAATTTATTTTTATACTGGGGCTGATTAGGAAATTTTAGGTGTCAAGAAATTTCTGGCACCAAACTGAATCTTGTAGATGAGACTGGGGCGAACATTTTGATGTATTAATATTTAGATCCTATGGTTGGATTCGGTGCACTCCTCAATTTTTCTAAAATGTGACCAAAAAACACAAAAAATTTAATTCTTAAAAAAGGGGGGCGTGATTAGGTCATTTTAGGTGGCTAGAAATGTCTGGAGCCAAACTGAATCTTGTAGAGGAGACTATGGCGAACATTTTAATGTGTTAATATTGAAGATCTCATGGTTGGAGTCTTAACACTCCTCATTTTTCTAAAATTTGTTCAAAAAGACATAAAAAATTGATTTCTTTTAAAGGGGGTGGTTGATTAGGAGACTTTAGTAACCAGAAATGTCTGGAGCCAAACTGAATATTTTAAGGGAGACTTTTATGAACATTTTATGTACTAATATTTAAGATCCCATTGTTGGAGTCATTACACTCCTCAATTGTCTGAAATTCAATCAAAAAGACACAAAATTCACTTTTATTGTGGGGGTGTTTAGGACATTTTAGGTGTCAAAAATTGTCTGGAACCAAACTGAATTCTGAAGAAGAGGCTATTGCAAACATTTTGATGTATTAATCTTAAAGATCCCATCTTTGAAATCATAACACTCGTAATTATTTAAAATACATTCAAAAAGTCACAAAATTAGTTTTTATAGTGGGGATGATGAGGACATTTTAGGTGTCAAGAAATGTCAGGCACAAAACTGAATCTTGCAGAGGAGACTGTTGCGAACGTAATGATGTATTAATAATTAAGATTCAATGGTTGGAGAGGTGCAAATCAAATTTTCTAAATTCCGACCAAAAGCACACAAAAAAATTGAATTCTTAAAAAAGGGGGGCGTGAATAGGTTATTATATGTGGCTAGAAATGTCTGGAACCAAACTGAATCTTTTAGAGGAGACTATGGGGAACACTTTGATGTATTAATATTTAAGTTCCTATGGTTGGAGTCGGTGCATTCCTCATTTCTTTTAAATCCGACTAAAAACACACAAAAATTTTAATTCTTAATAAGGTGGATTGGGCTGATTAGAAATTTTCAGAACACTAGAGATGTGTAGAACCAAATTGAATCTCATAGAGGACACTGTTGCGAACATTTTGATGTATTAATGTTTAAGATCCCATTGTTAGAGCCGCCTCATTTTTGAATTATCTAAAATACAACCAAAAAACGGAAAAATTTGAATTCTTTAAAAGGAGTGGGGTTGGTGATTAGGACATTTTCGGAGACTAGAGATGTCTTGCACCAAAGTGAATCTCATAGAGGACACTCTTAAGAACATTTTGATGTAATTATATTTAAGAACCCATGGTTTGAGCCGTATCACTCTTCAATTATCTAAAATCTAATCAAAAAGACACAAAAATTTGAAATCTTAAAAAAGGGGGCTGGCGGGATTTGTTCATTTTAGGTCACCAGAAATGTCTGGAGCAAACTAAATATTGTCGAGGATACTGTTGCAACCATGTTATTGTATTAATATTTAAGATCTCATGGTTGGAGTCCTAACAATCCTCAATTTTCTAAAATACAATCAAAAAGACACAAAATTCACTTTTATAGTGGGGGTGTTTAGGACATTTTAGGTGTCAGAAAATGTCTGGAACCAAACTGAATTCTGCAGAATAGACTACTGCAAACATTTTAATGTACTAATATTAATAATCCCATGGTTGAAATCATAACACTCCTCAATTATTTAAAATACAATAAAAAAATCAAAAAATTAATTTTTATAGGGGTGCTGATGAGGACATTTTAGCTGTCAAGAAATGTCTGGCACCAAACTGAATATTTAAGAGGAGACTGTTGCGAACATTTTTATGTATTATTATTTAAGATCCTAATGTTGTAGACGGTGCACTCCTCATTTTTTTAAATACGATAAAAAAAGACACATAAATTTGAATTCTTACAAAACGCGGTTGCTGATTAGGACATTTTAGAACACTAGAGATGTCTAGAACCAAATTGAATCTCATAGAGGAAACTGTGTGAACTTTTTGATGTAATTATATTTAAGATCCCATGGTTAGAGTCGTATCGCTCTTCAATTATTTAAAATCCAACCAAAAAGCCCGAAAAATTGGAATACTTAAAAAAGGTGGTGGCGGGATTTGTTCATTTTAGATGACCAGAAATGTCTGGAGCAAACTAAATATATTAGAGAATACTGATGCAACCATTTTGATCTATTAATATTTAAGATCCCATGGTTGGAGCCTTACAACTCTTCATTTTTCTATAATTTTTTCGAAAAGACATAAAAATTTGACTTATTTTAAGGAGGGGGGGTTGATTAGGAGACTTTAATAACTAGAAATTCCTGGAGCCAAACTAAATATTGTAGAGAAGATTGTTGCAAACATTTTGATGTGTTAATATTTAAGATCCTATGCATGCAGTAATAACTCTCCCCAATTATTTAAAATACAATCAAAAAGACACGTAATTGATTTTTATAGGGGGGCTGATTAGGACATTTTAGGTGTCAACAAATGTCTGGCAACAAACTGAATCTTGCAATAGAGACTGTTGCGAACATAATGATGTATTAATATTTAAGATCCTATGGTTGGAGTCGGTGCACTCCTCATTTTTTAAATACGATTAAAAAGACACAGAAATTTGAATTCTTTCAAAGGGGGGCTGACTAGGACATTTTAGAACACTAGAGATGTCTAGACTCAAATTGAATCTCATAGAGGACACTGCTGCGAACATTTTGATGTATTAATATTTAAGATCCCATTATTAGAGTCGTATCACTCTTCAATTATCTAAAATACATCCAAAAAACGGAAAAATTTGAATTCTTTAAAAGGGGGGTCATTAGGACATTTTAGGACACAAGAGATATCTTGCACAAAACTCATTCTCATAGAGGACACTCGTAAGAACATTTTGATGTAATTATATTTAAGATCCCATGGATTGAGCCGTATCACTCTTCAATTATCTAAAATCTAATCAAAAAGACTCAAAAATTTGAATTCTTAAAAAAGGGGGGTGGCGGGATTTGTTCATTTTAGTTCACCAGAAATGTCTGGAGCAAACTAAATATTGTAGAGGATACGGTTGCAACCATTTATTGTATTAATATTTAAGATCCCATGGTTGGAGTCCAAACAATCCTTAATTTTCTAAAATACAATCAAAAAGACACAAAACTCACTGATAGTGGGGGTGTTTAGGACATTTTAGGTGCCAGAAAATGTCTGGAACCAAACTGAATTCTGAAGAATAGACTATTGCAAACATTTTAATGTACTAATGTTAAAGATCCCATCTTTGAAATCATAACACTCCTAAATTATTTAAAATACAATCAAAATGACACAAAATTAATTTTTATAGGGGGCTGATAAGGACATTTTCGGTGTCAAGAAATGTCAGACACAAACTGAATCTTGCAGAGGAGACTACTGCGACCATAAGGATGTATTAATATTTAAGATCCCATTATAAGAGTCGTATCACTCTTCAATTATCTAAAATACATCCAAAAAACGGAAAAATTTGAATTCTTTAAAAGGGGTGGGTGGTCATTAGGATATTTTAGGAGACTAGAGATGTCTGGAGCCAAACTGAATCTTGTAGAGGAGACTATGGCGAACATTTTGATGTATTAATATTTAAGATCATAAGGCTGTAGTCAGTGCACTCCTCATTTTTTTAAATACCATAAAAAAGACACAGAAATTTGAATTCTTACGAAGGGGGGGTTGATTAGGACATTTTAGAATATAGAGATGTCTAGAATGAAATTCAGTCTCATAGAGGACACTGTTACGGACATTTTTATGTACTAATATTTAAGATTCCATGGTTAGAGTCGTATCTTTCTTCAATTATTTAAAATCCAACCAAAAAGCCCGAAAAATTGGAATACTTAAAAAAGGGGGTGGCATGATTTGTTCATTTTAGATGACCAGAAATGTCTGGAGCAAACTAATTATATTAGAGATTAC
The DNA here is from genome assembly GCA_030067965.1 of Latrodectus elegans. Classification (NCBI taxonomy): domain Eukaryota; kingdom Metazoa; phylum Arthropoda; class Arachnida; order Araneae; family Theridiidae; genus Latrodectus; species Latrodectus elegans. The sequence goes on from CM057809.1 coordinate 119,572,096, forward strand.
CTATGCAACCATTTTGATCTATTAACATTTAAGATCCCATGGTTGGAACCTTACAACTCTTCATTTTTCTAAAATTTTTTCGAAGAGACATAAAAATTTCACTTATTTTAAGGTGGGGGGTTGGATTAGGTGACTTTATTAACTAGAAATGTCTGGAGCCAAACTGAATATTTTAGAGGAGACTCTTATGAACATTTTGATGTACTAATATTTAAGATCCCATGGTTGGAGTCATAAAACTCCTCAATTATTTAAAATACAATCAAAAAGACAAAAAATTAATTTTTATAGGGGTGCTGATTAGGTCATTTTAGGTATCAAGAAATATCTGGCAACAAACTGAATCTTGCAGAGGAGACTGTTGCGAACATAATGAAGAATTAATATTCAAGATCCTATGGTTGGAGTCTGTGTACTTCCAATTTTCTAAAATCCGACCAAAAAGACACAAAAATTTGAATTCTTAAAAAGGGGGGCGTGATTAGATCATTTTATGTGGCTAGAAATGTCGGGAGCAAAACTGAATCTTGTAGAGGAGACTATGGCAAACTTTTTTATGTATTAATATTTAAGATCCCATGGTTAGAGACGTATCACATTTCAATTATCTAAAATACAACCAAAAAACGGAAAAATTTGAATTCTTTAAAAGGGGGGTCATTAGGACATTTTAGGAGACTAGAGATGTCTTGCACCAAACTCAATCTCGTAGAGGACACTGTTGCGAAAATTTTGATGTATTAATATTTAAGATCCCATGGTTAGAGTCGTATCAATCTTCAAATACCTAAAATCCAACTAAAAAGACCGAAAAATTGGAATTCTTAAAAAAGTGGGGGACGGGATTAGGTCATTATAGTTGGCTAGAAATGTCTGGAGCCAAACTAAATCTTGTAGAGGAAACTATGGCGAACATTTTGATGTATTAATATTTGAGATCCTAAGGTTGTAGTCGGTGCACTCCTCATTTTTTAAAATACGATAAAAAAAAGGCACAGAAATTTGAATTCTTACAAAAGGGGGGCTAATTAGGACATTTTAGAAAACTAGAGATGTCTAGAACCAAATTGAATCTCATAGAGGACACTTTAGCGAACATTTTGATGTAGTAATGTTTAAGATCCCATTGTTAAAGGCATATCACTCTTCAATTATCTAAAATCTAATCAAAAATACACAAAAATTTGAATTCTTAAAAAAAAGGTGTGGCAGGATTTGTTCATTTTAGTTCACCAGAAATGTCTGGAGCAAACTAAATATTGTAGAGGATACTGTTTCGACCACTTTAATGTATTAATATTTAAGATCCCATGGTTTGAGTCTTGCACTATTCAATTTTCTAAAATACAATCAAAAAGACACAATTATTTGATTTCTTAAAAGGGGGCGTGATTAGGACATTTTAGGTGCTAGAAATGTCTGGAACCAAACTAAATCTTGTAGAGGAGACTATGGCAAACATTTTGATGTATTAATATTTAAGATCCCATTATTAGAGTCGTATCACTCTTCAATTATCTAAAATACAACCAAAAAACGGAAAAATTTGAATTCTTTAAAAGGGGGGTCATTAGGACATTTTAGGAGACTAGAGATGTCTTGCACCAAACTCAATTTCGTAGAGGACACTGTTGCGAAAATTTTGATGTATTAATATTTAAGATCCCATGGTTAGAGTCGTATCAATCTTCAAATACCTAAAATCCAACTAAAAAGACCGAAAAATTGGCTTAAACTACCAATTTTCTAAAATCCGACCAAAAAAACACAAAAAATTGAATTCTTAAAAAAGTGGGGGACGGGATTAGGTCATTATAGTTGGCTAGAAATGTCTGGAGCCAAACTGAATATTGTAGAGGAGACTATGGCAAACATTTTGATGTATTAATATTTAAGATCCTAAGGTTGTAGTCGGTGCACCCTCATTTTTTTAAATCCGACTAAAAAGACACAAAAATTTTATTTCTTAAAAAGGGGATAGGGCTGATTATGAATTTTCAGAACACTAAAGAATTCTAGAACCAAATTGAATTTCATAGAGGACACTGTTGCGAACATTTTGATGTTTTATATATTTAAGATCCCATGGTTAGAGTCGTATCACTCTTCAATTATTTAAAAGCCAACCGAATAGTCCGAAAAATTTGAATTCTTAAAAAAGGGAGTGGCGGGATTTGTTCATTTTAGATGACCAGAAATGTCTGGGGAAAATTAAATGTTTTAGAGGATACTGATGCAACCATTTTGATATATTAATATTTAAGATCCCATGGTTGGAGACTTACCACTCTTCATTTTTCTAAAATTTTTTCGAAAAGACATAAAAATTGGACTTATTTTAAAGGCGGGGTTGATTAGGAGACTTTAGTACCTAGAAATGTCTGGAGCCAAACTGAATATTTTAGTGGAGACTTTTATGAACATTTTGATGTACTAATATTTAAGATCCCATGGTTGGAGTCATAAAACTCCTCAATTATTTAAAATACATTGAAAAAGACAAAAAATTAATTTTTATAGGAAGGCTGAATAGGACATTTTAGGTGTCAAGGAATATCTGGCACCAAACTGAATGTGGCAGAGGAGACTGTTGCGAACCTAATGATATATTAATATTTAAAATCCCATGGGTAGAGCCGTATCACTTTTCAATTATCTAAAATACAACCAAAAAACGGAAAAATTTGAATTCTTTAAAAGAAGGGGTGGTCATTCGAACATTTTAGGAGACTAGAGATGTCTGGCACCAAACTGAATCTCATAGAGGACACTGTTGCGAAAACTTTGATGTATTAATATTTAAGATCCCATGGTTAGAGTCGTATCACTCTTCAATTATCTAGAATCCAACCAAAAAGACTGAAAAATTGGTATTCTTTAAAAGGGAGGGCGTGTTTAGGACATTTTATGTGCAAAGAAATGTCTAACACCAAACTGAATCTTGTAGAGGAGACTGTTGCGAATATTTTGATGTATTAATATTTAAGATCCCATGGTTGTATTCGCAAATCTCCTCATTTTTCTTAAAGTTGACCGAAAAGAGATAAAAATTTGACTTATTTAAAGGGGGGGTTTCATTAGGTCATTTTAGTTGCTGAAAATGTCTGGAGCCAAACTGAATATTTTAGAGGAGACTTTTGCGAACATTTTAATGTACTAATATTTAAGATCCGATAGTTGGAGTCGATAAAATATTCAATTTTCTAAAATACCATGAAAAAGACGCAAAATTCACTTTTAGAGGGGGGGTTGATTACGACATTTTAGGTGTCAAGAAATGTCTGGAACCCAAGTGAATCCTGAAGAGGAGATTATTGTAAATATTTTGAAGTATTAATATTAGAGATTCCATGGTTCAAATCATTACACTCCTCAATTTTCTGAAATCCGATAAAAAACAAAAGTTTAATTCTTTAAAGAGTGAGGGTTGTTTGGTCATTTTTGAGGGCTAGAATAATCTTGAATAAAACTGAATCTTGTAGAGGAGACTTTTGCGAAAATTTCGGTGTATTAATATTTAAGATTCTATGCTTGGATTCGTAGATTTCCTCTATTTTCTAAAATCCGACTAGAAAGACACAAAAATTTGAATTCTTAATATAGAATGGGCTGATTAGGACATTTTAAAAGTCTAGAGGTGCCTGGAACCAAACTGACTCTTGTAAAGGAGACTGTTGCGAACATATTGATGTATAAATAATAAACATCCTATATTTCGAGTCGGTGCACTCCTCAATTTTCTAAAATCCGAACAAATTGACACTAAAATTTGAATCTTAAAAAAAGGTTGGTAGGGGGAGGCTGATTAGGACATTTTAGTAGCAGAGATGTCTGGTACTAAAATGAATCTTGTAGCGGAAACTGAGACGAACATTTTAATGTATTAACATTTAAGATCTCATGGTTGGAGTCGTAACTCTTCTCAATTTTCTAGCACCCTACCACAAATACACAAAAGTTTGAATCCTTAAAAAAGGGTGAGTTGCTTATTAAGATATCTTAGGTTTCAGAAATGTCTATAGCCAAATTAAATCTTGTAGAAGAGACTATTGCAAACATTTTGATGTTTTAATATTTAAGATCCCATGGTTGAAGTCATAAGACTCATCAATTTTAAAAATAAAATCAAACAGACACAAAACTGATTTTAATAGTGGGGTTATTAGAACATTTTATGTGTCCAGTAATGTCTGGTACCAAACTGAATCTTGAACAGGAGACTTTAGCAAACATTTTGATGTATTAATATTTAAGATCCTATGGTTGGAATCGGTGCACTCCTCAATTTTTCTAAAATCCAACCAAAAAGACATAAAAATTTTAATTCTTAAAAAAGGGGGGGGAGTTTATTCGGACATTTTAGAAGCCTAGAAATCTCTAAATCCAAAATTGAATCTCATAGAGGGCACTGTTGCGAACATTTTGATGTATTAATATTTAAGATCGTATGGTTAGAGTCGGTGCACTCCTCAATTTTCTAAAATCCGACCAAAAAGACACGAAATTTCGAATCTTAAAAAAAGGTTGTGGTGCTGATTAGGACATTTTAGTAGCATACAGATGTCTGGCACCAAAGTGAGTCTTGTAGAGGAGACTGTTGCGAACATTTTGATGTATTAATATTTAAGATCCCATTATTGGAGTGATAACACTCCTCAATTTTCTAAAATGCAATCAAAGTGACACAAAATTGATTTTTACAGGGTAGTGCTTAGAATATTTTAGGTGTCAAGAAATGTCTGGCATCAAACTGAATCTTGTAGAAGAGACTGTGGCGAACATTTTGATGTATTAATATATAAGATCCTAAGGTTGAGTCGGTGCACTCCTCAATTTTCTAAAATACAATCAAAAAGACAAATAATTCGCTCTTTTAGCGGGGGGTGGTTGATTGCGAAATTTTAGGTGTCAACAAATGTCTTTAACCAAAGTGAATCCTGAAGAGGAGATTATTGTAAATATTTTGAACTATTAATATTTAAGATTCCATGGTTCGAATCATTACACTCCTCAATTTTCTAAAATCCGATAAAAAACAAAAGTTTAATTTTTTAAAGATTGAGGGTTATTTGGTCATTTTAGAGGGCTAGAAATATCTTGAATAAAACTGAATCTTGTAGAGGAGACTTTTGCGATAATTTCGGTGTATTAATATTTAAGATCCTATGGTTGGATTCGTAGATCTTCCCTATTTTCTAAAATCCGACAAGAAAGACACAAAAATTTGAATTCTTAATATAGAAGGGGCTGATTAGGACATTTTAGAAGTCTAGAGGTGCCTGGAACCAAACTGACTCTTGTAAAGGAGACTGTTGCGAACATATTTTGATGTATTAATATATAAGATCCTAAGGTTAGAGTCGGTGCATTCCTCAATTTTCTAAAATCCGACCAAAAAGACACAAAAATTTGAATCTTAAAAAAAGGTTTGGTTACTGATTAGGACATTTTAGTACCTAGAGATGTCTGATAGTAAATTCAATCTAGTAGAGGACATTAAGGCGAACATTTTAGTGTATTAATAATTAAGATCCCATAGTTAGAGTCGTAACTCCTCTCAATTTTCTATAATCCGACCAAAAAACACAAAAATTTAAATTCTTAAAAAAGGTGGGGAGGTTGATTTATTAGAATATTTTAGGTTTTAGAAATGTCTGCAGCCAAACTGAATCTTGTAAAGGAGACTGTTGCGAACATATTTTGTTGTATTTATATTTAAAATCCTATGGTTGGAGTCGATGCACTCCTCAATTTTCTAAAATCCGACCAAAAAGACACAAAAATTTGAATACTTATAAAAAGGGGGGAGCTGATTCGGATATTTTACATGCCTAGAAATGTCTAGATCAAAATTGAATCTCATGGACACTGTTGTGAACATTTTGATGTATTAATATTTAAGATCCTATGGTTAGAGTCGTATCACTCTTCAATTATCTAAAATCCAACCAAAAAGACCGAAAAATTTGAATTCTTTAAAAGGAGGGGGGTGATTAGGACATTTTAGTAGCATACAGATGTCTGGAATCAAATTGAATCTTAAAGAGTAAACTGTTGTTAATTATTGATGTGTTAATATTTAAGATCCCATGGTTGCAGTCGTAACACTTCTAAATTTTCTAAAATTCGATCAAAAAGTACACAAAAATGAATTTTTATATGGGGGGGGCGTTATTAGGTCATTATAGGTGGCTACAATTGTCTGGAGCCAAACTATATCTTGTTGAGGAGACTGTTTAGAACATTTTGATGTATTAATATTTAAGATCCTATGGTTGAAGTCGGTGCACTCCTCAATAATCTAAATTCCGAACAAAAAGACAGAAATATTTGCATTCTTTCAAAGGAGGGGTATTAGGACATTTTAAAAGACTAGAGATGTCTGGAAACAAACTGAATATTGTAAAGGAGACTCAAGCAAACATTTTGTTGTATTAATATTTAAGATCCCATGGTTAGAGTCGTATCACTCTTCAATTATCTTAAATCCAACCAAAAAGACTGAAAAATTTGTATTCTTTAAAAGGGAGGGCGTGTTTAGGACATTTTATGTGACAAGAAATGTCTGGCACCAAACTGAATCTTGTAGAGGAGACTGTTGCGAATACTTTGATGTATTAATATTTAAGATCCCATGGTTGTAGTCGCAACACTCCTCATTTTTCTAAAATTTGACCGAAAAGAGATTAAAATTTGATTTATTTAAAGGGGGGGGGTTGATTAGGACATTTTAGTTGCTAAAAATGTCTGGAGCCACACTGAATATTTTAGAGAAGACTTTTGCGTACATGTTGATGTACTAATATTTAAGATCTGATGGTTGGAGTCATAACACACTTCAATTTTCTAAAATACAATCAAAAAGACACAAAATTCACTTTTATTTGGGTGGTTGATTAGAACATTTTGTATCAAGTAATGTCTGGCATAAAACAGAATCTTGTAGAGGAGACTCTTGCGAACATTTTGATGTTTTAATATTTAAGATTCCATGATTGGAGTCGTAACACCCCTCAATTTTCTAAAATACCATCAAAAAGACGCGAAATTCACTTTTATAGCGGGGGGGGGTGATTACGACATTTTAGGTGTCAAGAAATTTCTGGAACCAAAGTAAATCCTAAAGAGGAGATTATTGCAAATATTTTGAAGTATTAATATTAGAGATTCCATGGTTCAAATCATTACACTCCTCAATTTTCTAAAATCCGATAAAAAACAAAAGTTTAATTCTTTAAAGAGTGAGGGTTGTTTGGTCATTTTTGAGGGCTAGAAATATCTTGAATAAAACTGAATCTTGTAGAGGATACTTTTGCGAAAATTTCGGTGTATTAATATTTAAGATTCTATGGTTGGATTCGTAGATTTCCTCTATTTTCTAAAATCCGACTAGAAAGACACAAAAATTTGAATTCTTCAAATAGAAGGGGCTGATTAGGACATTTTAGAAGTCTAAAGGTGTCTGGAACCAAACTGACTCTTGTAAAGGAGATTGTTGCGAACATTTTGATGTATTAATATAAAAGATTCTAAGCTTAGAGTCGGTGCAACCCTCAATTTTCTAAAATCCGACCAAAAAGACACAAAAATTTGAATCTTAAAAAAAGGTTGGGGGTCTGATAAGGACATTTTAGTATCTAGAGATGTCTGGTACTAAACTGAATCTTGTAGCGGAAACTGAGACGAACATTTTAATGTATTAACATTTAAGATCTCATGGTTGGAGTCGTAACTCTTCTCAATTTTCTAGCACCCTACCACAAATACACAAAAGTTTGAATCCTTAAAAAAGGGTGAGTTGCTTATTAAGATATCTTAGGTTTCAGAAATGTCTATAGCCAAATTAAATCTTGTAGAAGAGACTGTTGCGGACATTTTGATGTATTAATATTTCATATCCCATGGTTCAAGTCATAAGACTCATCAATTTTAAAAATAAAATCAAACAGACACAAAATTGATTTTAATAGTGGGGTTATCAGAACATTTTATGTGTCCAGTAATGTCTGGTACCAAACTGAATCTTGAACAGGAGACTATAGCAAACATTTTGGTGTTTTAATATTTAAGATCCCATGGCTGGAGTCGGTGCACTCCTCAATTTTCTAAAATCAAACCAAAAAGACACAAAAATTTGAATTCTTAAAAAAGGGGGTGAGCTTATTCGGTCATTTTAGAAGCCCTGAGATGTCTAGATCCAAAATTGAATCTCATAGAGGACACTGTTGCGAACATTTTCATGTATTAATATTTCAGATCCTATGGTTAGAGTCGGTGCACTCCTCAATTTTCTAAAATATGACTAAAAAGACACAAAATTTCGAATCTAAAAAAAAAATTGTGGTGCTGATTAGGACATTTTAGTAGCATACTGATGTCTGGAATTAAAGTGAGTCTTGTAGAGGAGACTGTTGCGAACATTTTGATGTATTAATGTTTAAGATCCCTTTATTGGAGTCATAACACTACTCAATTTTCTAAAATACAATCAAAATGACAAAAAAATTGATTTTTACTGGGAATGTGCTTAGAATAGTTTAGGTGTCAAGAAATGTCTGGCATCAAACTGAATCTTGTAGAAGAGACTGTGGCGAACATTTTGATGTATTAATATATAAGATCCTAAGGTTGAGTCGGTGCACTCCTCAATTTTCTAAAATACAATCAAAAAGACAAATAATTCGCTCTTTTAGCGGGGGGTGGTTGATTGCGAAATTTTAGGTGTCAAGAAATGTCTGGAACCCAAGTGAATCCTGAAGAGGAAACTATTGTAAATATTTTGAAGTATTAATATTTAAGATTCCATGGTTCGAATCATTACACTCCTCAATTTTCAAAATCCGATAAAAAACAAAAGTTTAATTTTTTAAAGATTGAGGGTTATTTGGTCATTTTAGAGGGCTAGAAATATCTTGAATAAAACTGAATCTTGTAGAGGAGACTGTTGCGAACATTTTGATGTATTAATATTTAAGATCTCAAGGTTGGAGTCGTAGCTCTTCTCAATTTTCTAAAATCCGACAAAAAAGACACAAAAATTTAAATTCTTAAAAAGAAGGGGGTGGCTTATTTGGACATTTTAGGTGACTAGAAATGTCTGGAACCAAACTGAATCTTGTAGAGGAGACTGTTGCGAACATTTTGATGTATTAATATTTAGTATCCTATGGGTAGAGTCGGTGCACTCCTCAATTTTCTAAAATCCGACCAAAAAGAAACAAAAATTTGAATTCTTAAAAAAACGGGGGTGGATTATTAGGACATTTTAGGTGACTAGAGATGTCTGGAGCCAAACTGAATCTTCTAGAGGAGACCTTTGCGAACATTATGATGTATTAATATCTAAGATCCCATAGTTAGAGTCGTAACTCCTCTCAATTTTCTATAATCCGACCAAAAAGACACAAAAATTTGAATTCTTAAAAAAGGTGGGGAGGTTGATTTATTAGGATATTTTAGGTTTTAGAAATGTCTGAAGCCAAATTAAATCTAGTAGAGGAGACTGTTGTGAACATTTTGATATATTAATATTTAAGATCCTATGGTTGGAGTTGGTGCACTCCTCAATTTTCTAAAATCCGACAAAAAAGACACAAAATTTGAATTCTTAAAAAAACGGGGGTGGCTTATTAGGACATTTTAGGTGACTAGAAATATTTGGAGCCAAACTATATCTTCTAGAGGAGACCTTTGCAAACATTATGATGTATTAATATCTAAGATCCCTTGGTTAGAGTCGTATCACTTTTCAATTATCTAAAATCCGACCAAAAAGACACAAAAATTTGAATTCTTTAAAAAGGGGGTGTGTGATTAGGACATTTTAGTAGCATACAGATGTCTGGAATCAAAGTGAATCTTGTAGAGGAGACTGTTGCTAATTTTCGATGTGTTAATATTTAAGATCCCATGGTTGGAGTCGTAACACTTCTCATTTTTCCAAAATTCGATCAAAAAGAACACAAAAATTTATTTTTATATGGGGGCGTGATTAGGACATTTTAGGTGGCTACAATTGTCTGGAGCCAAACTGAATCTTGTAGAGAAGAGTGTTGCAAACATTTTGATGTATTAATATTTAAGATCCTATGGTTAGAGTCGGTGCTCTCCTCAATTTTCTAAAATCCGATTAAAGAGACACAAAAATTTGAATTCTTAAAAAGGAGGGCTGATTAGGACACTTTAGATGACTAGAGATGTCTGGGACCAAATTGAATCTTGTAGAGGAGTCTTTTGCAAATATTTTGATGTATTAATATTTAAGATCCCATGGTTAGAGTCGTATCACTTTTCAATTATCTAAAATCCAACCAAAAAGACCGAAAAATGTGTGTTCTTTAAAGGGGGGGGATTAGGACATTTTAGGTGTCAAGAAATGTCTGGCATTAAATTGAATCTTATAGAAGAGACTGTTGCGTATATTGTGATGTATTAATATTTAAGATCCCATGGTTGTAGTCGCAACACTTCTTATTTTTCTAAAATTTGACCGAAAAGAGATAAAAATTTGACTTATTTAAAGGGGGGGTTTCATTAGGTCATTTTAGTTGCTGAAAATGTCTGGAGCCAAACTGAATATTTTAGAGGAGACTTTTGCGAACATTTTGATGTACTAATATTTAAGATCCGATGGTTGGAGTCATAACACCCTTCAATTTTCTAAAATACAATCAAAAAGACACAAAATTCACTTTTATTTGGGTGGTTGATTAGGATATTTTGCATCAAGTAATGTTTGCCATAAAACTAAATCTTGTAGAGGAGACTCTTGCGAACATTTTGATGTATTAATATTTAAGATCCCATGATTGGAGTCGTAACACCCCTCAATTTTCTAAAATACCATGAAAAAGACGCAAAATTCACTTTTAGAGGGGGGGTTGATTACGACATTTTAGGTGTCAAGAAATGTCTGGAACCCAAGTGAATCCTGTAGAGGAAACTATTGTAAATATTTTGAAGTATTAATATTTAAGATTCCATGGTTCGAATCATTACACTCCTCAATTTTCTAAATTCCGATAAAAACACAAAAATTTGAATTCTTTAAAAAGGTGGGGTTGATTAGGTCATTTTAGGTGACTAGAAATGTCTTGAATAAAACTGAATCTTGTAGAGGAGACTTTTGCGAAAATTTCGGTGTGTTAATATTTAAGATCCTATGGTTAGATTCGTAGATCTTCTCTATTTTCTAAACTCCGACCAGAAAGACACAAAAATTTGAATTCTTAAAAGAGAAGGGGCTGATTAAGACATTTTAGAAGTTTAGAGGTGTCTGGAACCAAACTGACTCTTGTAGAGGAGACTGTTGCGAACATTTTGATGTATTAATATATAAGATCCTAAGGTTAGAGTCGGTGCATTCCTTAATTTTCTAAAATCCGACCAAAAAGACACAAAAATTTGAATCTTAAAAAAAGGTTTGGGGGCTGAATAGGACATTTTAGTATCTACAGATGTCTTATACTAAATTCAGTCTTGTCGAGGACACTGAGGCGAACATTTTAATGTATTAATAATTAAGATCCCATGGTTGGAGTCGTAACTCTTTTCAATTTTCTATAATCCAAACAAAGGACACAAAAATTTGAATTCTTAAAAAAGGGGGAGTGGCTTATTAGGACATTTTAGGTTTTACAAATGTCTATAGCCAAATTAAATCTTGTAGAGGAGACTGTTGCGAACATTTTGATGTATTAATATTTAAGAACCAATGGTTCGAGTCAAATGACTCATCAATTTTTAAAATACAATCAAAAAGACACAAAATTGAATTTTAATAGTGGGGTTATCAGAACATTTTATGTGTCCAGTAATGTCTGGTACCAAACTGAATCTTGAACAGGAGACTCATGCAAACATTTGGATGTACTAATATTTAAGATCCCATGGTTGGAATCGGTGCACTCCTCAATCTTTCTAAAATCCAACCAAAAAGACATAAAAATTTAAATTCTTAAAAAAGGGGGGGGAGTTTTTTCGGACATTTTAGAAACCTAGAATTCTCTAAATCCAAACTTGAATCTCATAGAGGGCACTGTTGCGAACATTTTGATGTATTAATATTTAAGATCGTATGGTTAGAGTCGGTGCACTCCTCAATTTTCTAAAATCCGTCCAAAAAGACACAAAATTTCGAATCTTAAAAAAAGGTTGTGTTGCTGATTAGGACATTTTAGTAGTATACAGATGTCTGGAACCCAACTGAATCTGGTAGAGGAGACTGTTGTGAAAATTTTGATGTATTAATATTTAAGATCCCTATGGTTAGAGTCAGTGCACTCCCTCAATTTTCTAAAATACCAAAAAAAGACAAAAAATTGAATTCTTAAAAAGGTGGGGCTGATTAGGTCATTTTAGGTGTCTAGAAATGTCTGGAGCCAAACTGAATCTTGTAGAGGACACTGTTGCGAACATTTTGATGTATTAATATTTAGTATCCATTGGGTAGAGTCGGTGCACTCCTCAATTTTTTAAAATCCGACCAAAAAGACACAAAAATTTGAATTCTAAAAAAGTGGGGGGGGGTGATTAGGACATTTTAGAATCTAGAGATGTCTGGAACCAAAGTGAATCCTGAAGAGGAGACTATTGTAAATATTATGATGTATTAATATTTAAGATCCTATGGTTACAGTCGGTACACTCCTCAATTATCTAAAATTTAACCGAAAAAGACACAAACATTTGAATTATTAAAAAGGTGGCAGGATTTGTTCATTTTAGAGGGCTAGAAATATCTTGAATAAAACTGAATCTTGTAGAGGAGACTGTTGCGAACATTTTGATGTATTAATATTTAAGATCCTATGGTTGGAGTCGTAGCTTTTCTCAATTTTCTAAAATCCGACAAGAAAGACACAAAAATTTGAATTCTTAATATAGAAGGGGCTGATTAGGACATTTTAGAAGTCTAGAGGTGCCTGGAACCAAACTGACTCTTGTAAAGGAGACTGTTGCGAACATATTTTGATGTATTAATATATAAGATCCTAAGGTTAGAGTCGGTGCATTCCTCAATTTTCTAAAATCCGACCAAAAAACACAAAAATTTGAATCTTAAAAAAAGGTTTGGTTACTGATTAGGACATTTTAGTACCTAGAGATGTCTGATAGTAAATTCAATCTAGTAGAGGACATTAAGGCGAACATTTTAGTGTATTAATAATTAAGATCCCATAGTTAGAGTCGTAACTCCTCTCAATTTTCTATAATCCGACCAAAAAGACACAAAAATTTGAATTCTTAAAAAAGGTGGGGAGGTTGATTTATTAGGATATTTTAGGTTTTAGAAATGTCTCAAGCCAAATTAAATCTTGTAATGGAGACTGTTGTGAATATTTTTATGTATTAATATTTAAGATCCCATGGTTGGAGTCATAACACTCCTCAATTTTCTAAAATCCGATCAAAAAGACACAAAAAGTTGAATACTTATAAAAAGGGGGAGCTGATTAGGATATTTTAGGTGACTAGAAATGTCTAGAAGCAAATTGAATCTCATAGAGGATACTGCTGCAAAGATTTTGATGTATTAATATTTAAGATCCCATGGTTAGAATCGTATCACTCATCAATTATCTAAAATCCAACCAAAAAGACACAAAAATTTGAATTCTTATAAAAAGGGGGGAACTGATTCGGACATTTTAGGTGCCTAGAGATGTCTGGAATCAAAGTGAATCTTGTAGAGGAGACTGTTGCTAATTTTTGCTGTGTTAATATTTAAGATCCCATGGTTGGAGTAGTAACACTTCTCATTTTTCTAAAATTCGATCAAAAAGAACACAAAAATGAATTTTTATATGGGGGGGGGCGTTATTAGGTCATTTTAGGTGGCTAAAAATGTCTGGAGCCAAACTTTATCTTGTTGAGGAGACTGTTGCCCACATTTGGGTGTATTAATATTTACGATCCTATGGTTTGAGTCGGTTCACTCTTCAATTATCTAAAATCCGACCAAAAAGACAGAAAATTTGAATTCTTTCAAAGGAGGGGTGATTAGGACACTTTAGATGACTAGAAATGTCTGGAACCAAATTGAATCTTGTAGAGGAGTCTGTTGCGAACATTTTGATGCATTAATATTTAAGATCCCATGGTTAGAGACGTATCACTTTTCAATTATCTAAAATCCAACCAAAAATACCGAAAAATTTGAATTCTTTAAAAGGGAGGGCGTGTTTAGGACATTTTAGGTGACAAGAAATGTCTGGCATCAAACTGAATTTTGTAGAGGAGACTGTTGCGAACATTTTGATGTATTAATATTTAAGATCACATGGTTGTAGTCGAAACACTCATAATTTTTATAAAAATTGACCTAAAAGAGATTAAAATTAGACTTATTTAAAGGGGGGGGGGTTGATTAGGACATTTTAGTTGCTAAAAATGTCTGGAGCCACACTGAATATTTTAGAGAAGACTTTTGCGAACATTTTGATGTACTAATATTTAAGATCCCATGGTTGGAGTCATAACACCTTTGAATTTTCTAAAATACAATCAAACAGACACAAAATTCACTTTTATTTGGGTTGTTGATTAGAACATTTTATATCAAGTAATGTCTGACATAAAACTGAACCTTGTAGAGGAGACTCTTGCGAACATTTTGATGTATTAATATTTCAGATTTAATGATTGGAGTCGTAACACCCCTCAATTTTCTAATATACCTTCAAAAAGACGCAAAATTCACTTTTATAGCGGGGGGTGATAACGACATTTTAGGTGTCAAGAAATGTCTGGAACCCAAGTGAATCCTGAAGAGGAAACTATTGTAAATATTTTGAAGTATTAATATTTAAGATTCCATGGTTCGAATCATTACACTCCTCAATTTCTAAAATATTCGACCAAAAAGACACAAAAATTTGAATTCTTTAAAAAGTGAGGGTTGATTAGGACATTTTAGAAGTCTAGAAATGTGTTGTAGCAAACTGAATCTTGTATTTGAGACTGTTGCGAATATTTTGTTGTATTAATATTTAAGATTCTATGGTTGGATTCGTAGATCTCCTCTATTTTCTAAAATCCGACTAGAAAGACACAAAAATTTGAATTCTTAAAATAGAAGGGGCTGATTAGGACATTTTAGAAGTCTAGAGGTGTCTGGAACCAAACTGACTCTTGTAAAGGAGACTGTTGCGAACATTTTGATGTATTAATATATAAGATCCTAAGGTTAGAGTTGCAACATTCCTCAATTTTCTAAAATCCAACCAAAAAGACACAAAAATTTGAATCTTAAAAAAAGGTTTGGGGGCTGAATAGAACATTTTAGTATCTAGAGATGTCTTATACTAAATTCAATCTTATAGAGGATATTGAAGCGAACATTTTAATGTATTAATAATTAAGATCCCATGGTTGGAGTCATAACTCTTCTTAATTTTCTATAATCCTACCGAAAAGACACAAAAGTTTGAATTCTTAAAAAAGGGGGAGTGGCTTATTAGGACATTTTAGGTTTCAGAAATGTCTATAGCCAAATATAATCTTGTAGAGGAGACTGTTGCGGACATTTTGATGTATTAATATTTCAGATCCCATGGTTGGAGTCATAACACTCCTCAATTTTTTAAAATACAATCAAAAAGACGCGAAATTGATTTTTATAGTGGGGTTATTAGGACATTTTAGGTGTCCAGAAATGTCTGGTACCAAACTGAATCTTGAAGAGGAGACTATAGCAAACATTTTGATGTATTAAAATTTAAGATCCTATGGTTGGAATCGGTGCACTCCTCAATTTTCTAAAATCGGACAAAAAAGACACAAAATTTAATTCTTTAAAAAAAGGGGGTGAGCTTATTACGACATTTTAGGAACCTAGAGATGTCTGGTCCCAAATTGAATCTTGTAGAGGAGACTGTTGCGAACATTTTGATGTATTAATATTTAGTATCCATTGGGTAGAGTCGGTGCACTCCTCAATTTTCTAAAATCCGACCAAAAAGAAACAAAAATTTGAATTCTAAAAAAGTGGGGGGGCTGATAAGGACATTATAGAAAACTAGAGGTGTCTGGAAAAAAACTGAATCTTCTACAGGAGACAGTTGCGAACATTTTGATGTATTAATATTTAAGATCCCATGGTTGGAGTCATAACACTCCTCAATTTTTTAAAATACAATCAAAAAGAAGCGAAATTGATTTTTAAAATGAGGGGTGATTAGGACATTTTTCGTGTCAAGAAATTTCTGGCATCAAACTGAATCTTGTAGAGGAGACTGTTGCGAACATTTTGATGTATTAATATTTAAGATCCTATGGTTTGAGTCGATGCACTCCTCAATTTTCTAAAATACAATCAAAAAGACAAAAAAATTGATTTTTAAGGGGGGTTGATTAGAACATTTTAGGTGAGAAGAAATGTCTGGAACCAAACTGAATAATGAAGAGGAGACTATTGCGAACATTTTGATGTATTAATATTTAAGATCCCATGGTTCGAATCATTACACTCCTCAATTTTCTAAAATCCGACCAAAAAGACACAAAAATTTGAATTCTTAAAAAGGGGGGGGTGATTAGGACATTTTAGAGGACTAGAAATGTCTGGAACCAAACTGAATCTTGTAGAGGAGACTGTTGCGAACATTTTGATGTATTAATATCTAAGATCCCATGATTGGAGTCATAGATTCCTCAATTTTATAAAATACAACAAAAAAGACACAAAATTTGAATTCTTAATATAGAAGGGGCTGATGAGGACATTTTAGAATCTAGAGATGTCTGGATCGAAATTGAATCTTGTAGAAAAGACTGTTGCAAACATTTTAATGTATTAATATTTAAGATCCGATGGTTAGAGTCGGTGCACTCCTCAATTTTCTAAAATCCAACCAAAAAGACACAAAAATTTGAATACAAAAAAAAGGGGGCGTGCTGATTAGGACATTTTAGAATCTAGAGATTTATGGAACCAAATTGAATCTTGTAGAGGACACTGATGCGAACATTTTGATGTATTAATCTTTAAGATCTCATGGTTGGAGTCATATCATTCTTCAAATATCTAAAATCCAACCAAAAATACACAAAAATTTGAATTCTTAAAAAGGTGGGGAGTGATTAGGACATTTTAGGTGTCAAAAAAAGTTTGGCACCAAACTGAATCTTGTAGAGGAGACTGTTACGAACATTTTGATGTATTAATATTTAGTATCCATTGGGTAGAGTCGGTGCACTCCTCAATTTTCTAAAATCCGACCTAAAAGACACAAAAATTTGAATTCTTAAAAAAACGGGGGTGGATTATTAGGACATTTTAGGTGACTAGAAATGTTTGGAGCCAAACTATATCTTCTAGAGGAGACCTTTGCGAACATTATGATGTATTAATATCTAAGATCCCTTTTTTAGAGTCGTAGCTCTTTTCAATTTTCTAAAATCCGACCAAAAAGACACAAAAATTTAAATTCTTTAAAATGGGGAGGGGCTGATTATAACATTTTAGAGGACTAGATATGTATGTAACAAAACTGAATTTTGTAGAGAGAATGTTGAGAATATTTTGATGTATTAATATTTAAGATCCCTATGGTTGGAGTCGTAACACTCTCAATTTTATAAAATACAATAAAAAAGACACAAAATTAACTTTTATAAGGGGGGTGATTAGGGCATTTTAGGTGGCTAGAAATGTCTGGAGCCCAACTAAATCTTTTAGAGGAGACTGTTGCGAACATATTGATGTATTAATATCTAAGATCCCATGGTTTGAGTCATATCATTATTCAAATATCTAAAATACAACCAAAAAAACACAAAATTTGAATTCTTTAAAAGGAGGGGTGTGATTAGGACATTTTAGAGGCCTAGAAATGTCTTGAACGTGTTGAACCAAACTGAAACTTGTAGAGGGGAATATTGCGAACATTTTGAAGTATTAATGTTTAAGATCCCATGGTAAGAGTCGTATCACTTTTCAATTATCTTAAATCCAACCAAAAAGACTGAAAAATTTGAATTCTTTAAAAGGTGGGGACGTGTTTAGGACATTTTATGTGCAAAGAAATGTCTGGCACCAAACTGAATCTTGTAGAGGAGACTGTTGCGAATATTTTGATGTATTAATATTTAAGATCCCATGGTTGTAGTCGCAACACTCCTCATTTTTCTAAAATTTGACCGAAAAGAGAGAAAAATTTGACTTATTTAAAGGGAGGGTTGATTAGGACATTTTAGTTGCTACAAATGTCTGGAGCCACACTGAATATTTTAGAGGAGACTTTTGCGTACATGTTGATGTACTAATATTTAAGATCCGATCGTTGGAGTCATAACACCCTTCAATTTTCTAAAATACAATCAAAAAGACACAAAATTCACTTTTATTTGGGTGGTTGATTAGAACATTTTGTATCAAGTAATGTCTGGCATAAAACAGAATCTTGTAGAGGAGACTCTTGCGAACATTTTGATGTTTTAATATTTAAGATTCCATGATTGGAGTCGTAACACCCCTCAATTTTCTAAAACACCATCAAAAAGACGCGAAATTCACTTTTATAGCGGGGGTGGGTGGGGTGATTACGACATTTTAGGTGTCAAGAAATTTCTGGAACCAAAGTAAATCCTAAAGAGGAGATTATTGCAAATATTTTGAAGTATTAATATTAGAGATTCCATGGTTCAAATCATTACACTCCTCAATTTTCTAAAATCCGATAAAAAACACAAAAATTTAAATTCTTTAAAAAGGGGGGTTGTTTGGTCATTTTTGAGGGCTAGAAATATCTTGAATAAAACTGAATCTTGTAGAGGAGACTTTTGCGAAAATTTCGGTGTATTAATATTTAAGATTCTATGGTTGGATTCGTAGATTTCCTCTATTTTCTAAAATCCGACTAGAAAGACACAAAAATTTGAATTCTTCAAATAGAAGGGGCTGATTAGGACATTTTAGAAGTCTAAAGGTGTCTGGAACCAAACTGACTCTTGTAAAGGAGATTGTTGCGAACATTTTGATGTATTAATATAAAAGATTCTAAGCTTAGAGTCGGTGCAACCCTCAATTTTCTAAAATCCGACCAAAAAGACACAAAAATTTGAATCTTAAAAAAAGGTTGGGGGTCTGATAAGGACATTTTAGTATCTAGAGATGTCTGGTACTAAACTGAATCTTGTAGCGGAAACTGAGACGAACATTTTAATGTATTAACATTTAAGATCTCATGGTTGGAGTCGTAACTCTTCTCAATTTTCTAGCATCCTACCACAAATACACAAAAGTTTGAATCCTTAAAAAAGGGTGAGTTGCTTATTAAGATATCTTAGGTTTCAGAAATGTCTATAGCCAAATTAAATCTTGTAGAAGAGACTGTTGCGGACATTTTGATGTATTAATATTTCATATCCCATGGTTCAAGTCATAAGACTCATCAATTTTTAAAATACCATCAAACAGACACAAAACTGATTTTAATAGTGGGGTTATCAGAACATTTTATGTGTCCAGTAATGTCTGGTACCAAACTGAATCTTGAACAGGAGACTATAGCAAACATTTTGGTGTTTTAATATTTAAGATCCCATGGCTGGAGTCGGTGCACTCCTCAATTTTCTAAAATCGAAACAAAAAGACACAAAAATTTGAATTCTTAAAAAAGGGGGTGAGCTTATTCGGTCATTTTAGAAGCCCTGAGATGTCTAGATCCAAAATTGAATCTCATAGAGGATACTGTTGCGAACATTTTCATGTATTAATATTTCTGATCCTATGGTTAGAGTCGGTGCACTCCTCAATTTTCTAAAATCCGACTAAAAAGACACCAAATTTCGAATCTTAAAAAAGGTTGGGGTGCTGATTAGGACATTTTAGTAGCATACAGATGTCTGGCACCAAAGTGAGTCTTGTGGAGGAGACTGTTGCGAACATTTTGATTTATTAATATTTAAGATCCCATTATTGGAGTGATAACACTCCTCAATTTTCTAAAATGCAATCAAAGTGACACAAAATTGATTTTTACAGGGTAGTGATTAGAATATTTTAGGTGTCAAGAAATGTCTGGCATCAAACTGAATCTTGTAGAAGAGACTGTGGCGAACATTTTGATGTATTAATATATAAGATCCTAAGGTTGAGTCGGTGCACTCCTCAATTTTCTAAAATACAATCAAAAAGACAAATAATTCGCTCTTTTAGCGGGGGGTGGTTGATTGCGAAATTTTAGGTGTCAACAAATGTCTTTAACCAAAGTGAATCCTGAAGAGGAGATTATTGTAAATATTTTGAACTATTAATATTTAAGATTCCATGGTTCGAATCATTACACTCCTCAATTTTCTAAAATCCGATAAAAAACACAAAAATTTGAATTCTTTAAAAAAGATTGAGTGTTATTTGGTCATTTTAGAGGGCTAGAAATATCTTGAATAAAACTGAATCTTGTAGAGGAGACTGTTGCGAACATTTTGATGTATTAATATTTAAGATCCTATGGTTGGAGTCGGTGCACTCCTCAATTTTCTAAAATCCGACCAAAAAGACAAAAAATTTGAATTCTTTAAAAAGGTGGGGCGTGATTAGGTCATTTTAGGTGACTAGAAATGTCTGGAGCAAACTAAATATATTAGAGAATACTGATGCAACCATTTTGATCTATTAATATTTAAGATCCCATGGTTGGAGCCTTACAACTCTTCATTTTTCTATAATTTTTTCGAAAAGACATAAAAATTTGACTTATTTTAAGGAGGGGGGGGGTTGATTAGGAGACTTTAATAACTAGAAATTCCTGGAGCCAAACTAAATATTGTAGAGAAGATTGTTGCAAACATTTTGATGTGTTAATATTTAAGAGCCCATGGTTGGTGTCATAAGACTCCTCAATTGTTTTAAAAATACCAACAAAATGACACAAAATCGATTTTTATGGGGGGCTTACGACATTTTAGGTGTCAAGGAATGTGTGGCACAAAACTGTATCTTGTAGAGGGGACTGCTGCGAACATTTTGAAGTATAAATATTTAAGATCATAAGGCTGTAGTCAGTGCACTCCTCATTTTTTAAATACCATAAAAAAGACACAGAAATTTGAATTCTTACAAAACGGGGGCTAATTAGGACATTTTAGAAAACTAGAGATGTCTAGAACCAAATTGAATCTCATAGAGGACACTTTAGCGAACATTTTGATGTAGTAATGTTTAACATTTCATGGTTAGAGGCATATCACTCTTCAATTATCTAAAATCTAATCAAAAATACACAAAAATTTGAATTCTTAAAAAAAAGGTGTGGCAGGATTTGTTCATTTTAGTTCACCAGAAATGTCTGGAGCAAACTAAATATTGTAGAGGATACTGTTTCGACCACTTTAATGTATTAATATTTAAGATCCCATGGTTTGAGTCTTAACTATCCTCAATTTTCTAAAATACAATCAAAAAGGCACAAAATTCACTTTTATAGTGGGGGTTTTAGGACATTTTAGGTGCCAAAAAATGTCTGCAACCAAACTGAATTCTGAAGAATTGACTCTTGCAAACATTTTAATGTACTAATATTAAAGATCCCATGGTTGAAATCATAACACTCCTCAATTATTTAAAATACAATAAAAAAATTAATAAATTAATTTTTAAAGGGGGGCTGATGACGACATTTTAGTTGTCAAGAAATGTCTGGCACCAAACTGAATTTTTAAGAGGAGACTGTTGCGAACCTAGTGATGTATTAATATTTAAGATCCTATGGTTGGAGTCGGTGCACTTCCTATTTTCTAAAATCCGACCAAAAAACACAAAAATTGAATTCTTAAAAAAGGGTAGGGGGCATGATTAGGTCATTTTAGGTGGCTAGAAATGTCTGGAGCCAAACTGAATATTGTAGAGGAGACTATGGAGAACATTTTGATGTATTAATATTTAAGATCCTAAGGTTGTAGTCGGTGCACTCCTCATTTTTTTAAATCCGACTAAAAAGACACAAAAATTTTATTTCTTAAAAAGGGGATAGGGCTGATTAGAAATTTTCAGAACACTAGAGAATTCTAGAATCAAATTGAATCTCATAGAGGACACTGTTGCGAACATTTTGATGTTTTATATATTTAAGATCCCATGGTTAGAGTCGTATCACTCTTCAATTATTTAAAAGCCAACCGAATAGCCCGAAAAATTGGAATTCTTAAAAAAGGGAGTGGCGGGATTTGTTCATTTTAGATTACCAGAAATGTCTGGAGCAAATTAAATATTTTAGAGGATACTGATGCAACCATTTTGATTTATTAATATTTAAGATCCCATGGTTGGAGACTTACCACTCTTCATTTTTCTAAAATTTTTTCGAAAAAACATAAAAATTGGACTTAATTTAAAGGGGGGTTGATTAGGAGACTTTAGTACCTAGAAATGTCTGGAGCCAAACTGAATATTTTAGTGGAGACTTTTATGAACATTTTGATGTACTAATATTTAAGATCCCATGGTTGGAGTCATAAAACTCCTCAATTATTTAAAATACATTGAAAAAGACAAAAAATTAATTTTTATAGGAAGGCTGAATAGGACATTTTAGGTGTCAAGGAATATCTGGCACCAAACTGAATGTGGCAGAGGAGACTGTTGCTAACCTAATGATATATTAATATTTAAAATACTATGGTTGGAGTCGGTGCACTACCAATTTTCTAAAATCCGACCAAAAAAACACAAAAAATTGAATTCTTAACAAAAGGGGGCCGTGATTAGGTCATTTTAGGTGGCTAGAAATGTCTGGAGCCAAACTGAATATTGTAGAGGAGAATATGGCGAACTTTTTTATGTATTAGTATTTAAGATCCCATGGTTATAGTCGTATAACTTTTTAATTATCTAAAATACAACCAAAAAACGGAAAAATTTGAATTATTTAAAAGTGGTGTTTGGTGATTAGGACATTTTAAAAGACTAGGGATGTCTGGCACAAAACTGAATCTCATAGAAAACACTGTAGCGAACATTTTGATGTATTAATATTTAAGATCCCATTATTAGAGTCGTATCACTCTTCAATTATCTAAAATCCAAACAAAAAGCTTGAACAATTGGAATACTTAAAAAAGTGTTGGTCGTGATAAAGTCATTTTAGGTGACTAGAAAAGTCTGGATCCTAACTAAATATTGTAGAGAAGACTGTTGCAAACATTTTGATGTGTTAATATTTAAGATCCTATGGATGGAGTCATAACACTCCGCAATTTTCTTAAATCCAAATAAAAAACAGAAAAATTTGAATTCTTTAAAATGGTGGGGTTATTAGGATATTTTAGAGCACTGGAGATGTCTGTCAACAAACTGAATCTTGCAATAGAGACTGTTGCGAGCATAATGATGTATTAATATTTAAGATCCTATGGTTGGAGTCGGTGCACTCCTCATTTTTTAAATACGATTAAAAAGACACAGAAATTTGAATTCTTTCAAAGGGGGAGCTGATTAGGACATTTTAGGTGTCAAGAAAAGTTTGGCACCAAAATGAATCTTCTAGAGGAGATTGTTACAAACATTTTGATTTATTATAATATTTAAAATCCTATGGTTGGAGTCGGTGCACTCTTCAATTATCTTAAATTCTACCAAACAACACAAAAATTGAATTCTTAAAAAAGTTGGGCTGAATCGGACATTTTTGAAGACTAGATATGACTAGAGCCAAATTGAATCACATAGAGGACACTGTTGCAAACAATTTGATGAATTAATATTTAACATCCCATGGATTAAAGTGTATCATTCCTCAATTATTTAAAATCCGACCAAAAAGACACAAAAATTTAAATTCTTAAAAAATGGGGGAGGGGGCTGATTAGAACATTTTAGAAGACTAGATATGTATGTAACAAAACTGAATTTTGTAGACGAGAATGTTGCGAATATTTTGATGTATTAATATTTAAGATCCAATGGTTGTACTCGTATCAATCCTCAATTTTCAAAAATCAAACCAAAAAGACACAAAGATTTGATACTTAAAGAAAGAGGGTGGCGTGATTAGTTCATTTTAGGTTGCTACAAATTTCTGGAGCCAAAATAAAACTTTTAGGGGAGACTGTTGCAAACATTTTGATGTATTCATATTTAAGATCCCATGGTTGGAGTCATATCACTCCTTAAATTTTTAAAATACAATAAAAAATACACAAAATTGATTTTTATTGGAGGGGGGTGATTAGGACATTTTAGAGGCCTAGAAATGTCTTGAACGTGTTGAACCAAACTGAATCTTGTAGAGGGGAATATTGCGAACATTTTGATGTATTAATATTTCAGATTTAATGGTTGGAGTCGTATCACTCCTCAATTTTCTAAAATCCAACCAAAAAGACACCAAAATTTGAATTCTTAAAAAAGGGGGGGCGTGATTAGGTCGTTTTAGTTGACTAGAAATGACTGGAACAAAACTAAATCTTGTAGAGAAGACTGTGTCGGATATTTTGATGTGCTAATATTTAAGTTCCCATGGTTGGATTCGTAGCTCTTCTCTATTTTCTAATATTCGACCAGAAAGACACAAAAATTTGAGTTCTTAAAAAAGAAGGGGCTGATTAGGACATTTTAGAAGTCTACAAGTGTTTGGTACGAAACTGACTCTTGTAGAGGAAACTGATGCGAACATTTTGATGTATTAATTTATAAGATCTTTAGGTTAGAGTCGGTGCACTCCTCAATTTTCTAAAATCTGACCAAAAAACACAAAAATTTGAATCTTAAAAAAAGGTTTGGGGGCTGATTAGGACATTTTAGTATCTAGAGATGTCTGGTACTAAATCCAATCTTGTAGAGAACACTGAAGCGAACATTTTAATGTATTAATATTTAAGATCCCATGGAGTCATAACACTCCTCAATTTTTTAAAATACAATCAAAGAGACAAGAAATTGATTTTTATACTGGGGCTGAATAGGAAATTTTAGGTGTCAAGAAATTTCCTGCATCAAACTGAATCTTGTAGATCAGAATGTTGCGATCATTTTGATGTATTAATATTTAAGATCCTATGGTTGGAATCGGTGCACTCCTCAATTTTTCTAAAATCCAACCAAAAAGACAAAAAAATTTTAATTCTTAAAAGAGGGGGGCGTGATTAGGTCATTTTAGATGGCTAGAAATGTCTGGAGCCAAACTGAATCTTGTAGAGGAGACTATGGCGAACATTTTGATGTCTTAATATTGAAGATCTCATGGTTGGAGTCTTGCAATCCTCATTTTCTTTTAAAATTTGTTCAAAAAGACACAAAAATTTCATTCTTTTAAAGGGGGATGGGTTTGATTAGGAGTCATTAGTAACTAGAAATGTCTGTAGCGAAACTGAATATTTTAAGGGAGACTTTTATGAACATTTTGATGTATTAATATTTAAGATCCCATGGTTAGAATCGTATCACTCATCAATTATCTAAAATCCAACCAAAAAGACACAAAAATTTGAATTTTAAAAAAAGGGTGGGGCGTGATTAAGTCATTTTAGGTCACTAGAAATTTCTATAGCCAAACTAAATGTTGTAGAGAAGACTGCTACAAACATTTTCATGTATTAAAATTTAACATCCCATGGTTGGAGTCATAAGACTCCTTAATTATTTAAAATACAATCAAAAAGACACAAAATTGATTTCTATACGGGGCTGATTAGGACATTTTAGCTGTCAAGAAATATCTGGCACCAAACTGAATCTTACAGAGATGACTGTTGCGAACCTAATGATGTATTAATATTTAAGATCCTATGGTTGGAGTCGGTGCAATTCCAATTTTCTAAAATCCGACCAAAAATACACAAAATATTGAATTCTTAAAAAAGGGGGGCGTTATTAAGTCAATTTAGGTTGCTAGAAATGTCTGGATCCAAACTGAATCTTGTAGAGGAGACTATGGTGAACATTTTGATGTATTAATATTTAAGATCCTAAGGTTGTAGTCGGTGCACTCCTCATATATTTAAATACGATTAAAAACACACAGAAATTTTGATTCTTAATAAGGTGGATTGGGCTGATTAGAAATTTTCAGAACACTAGAGATGTGTAGAACCAAATTGAATCTCAGAGAGGACACTGTTGCGAACATTTTGATGTATTAATGTTTAAGATCCCATTGTTAGAGCCGCCTCATTTTTGAATTATCTAAAATACAACCAAAAAACGGAAAAATTTGAATTCTTTAAAAGGAGTGGGGTTGGTGATTAGGACATTTTCGGAGACTAGAGATGTCTTGCACCAAACTGAATCTCATAGAGGACACTCTTAAGAACATTTTGATGTAATTATATTTAAGAACCCATGGTTTGAGCCGTATCACTCTTCAATTATCTAAAATCTAATCAAAAAGACACAAAAATTTGAAATCTTAAAAAAGGGGGCTGGCGGGATTTGTTCATTTTAGTTCACCTGAGATTTCTGGAGCAAACTAAATACTGTCGAGGATACTGTTGCAACCATGTTATTGTATTAATATTTAAGATCTCATAGTTGGAGTCCTAACAATCCTCAATTTTCTAAAATACAATCAAAAAGACACAAAACTCACTTATAGTGGGGGTGTTTAGGACATTTTAGGTGCCAGAAAATGCCTGGAACCAAACTGAATTCTGAAGAGAAATTAATTTTTATAGGGGAAGAAATTTTAAATTGAAGAGAAATTAATTTTTATAGGGGGCTGATAAGGACATTTTCGGTGTCAAGAAATGTTAGACACAAACTGAATCTTGCAGAGGAGACTGCTGCGACCATAATGATGTATTAATATTTAAGATCCTATTTTCTAAAATCCGACCAAAAAAACACAAAACATTGAATTCTTAAAAAAGGGGGGGCACTATTAGGTCATTTTAGGTGGCTAGAATTTTCTGGATCCAAACTGAATATTGTAGAGAAGACTGTTGCGAACACTTTGATGTATTAATATTTAAGATCATAAGGCTGTAGTCAGTGCACTCCTCATTTTTTTAAATACCATAAAAAAGACACAGAAATTTGAATTCTTACGAAGGGGAGGGGGGTTGATTAGGCTATTTTAGAACACTAGAGATGTCCAGAACCAAATTTAATCTCATAGAGGACACTGATGCGGACATTTTGATGTAATAATATTTAAGATCTCATGGTTGAAGTCGTATCACTCTTCAATTATTTAAAATCCAACCAAAAAGCCCGAAAAATTGGAATACTTAAAAAAGGTGGTGGCGGGATTTGTTCATTTTAGATGACCAGAAATGTCTGGAGCAAACTAAATATATTAGAGAATACTGATGCAACCATTTTGATCTATTAATATTTAAGATCCCATGGTTGGAGCCTTACAACTCTTCATTTTTCTATAATTTTTTCGAAAAGACATAAAAATTTGACTTATTTTAAGGAGGGGGGGTGTTGATTAGGAGACTTTAATAACTAGAAATTCCTGGAGCCAAACTAAATATTGTAGAGAAGATTGTTGCAAACATTTTGATGTGTTAATATTTAAGATCCTATCGATGGAGTCATAACACTCCTCAATTATTTAAAATACAATAAAAAAGACACGAAATTGATTTTTATAGGGGGGCTGATTATGACATTTTAGGTCTCAACAAATGTCAAGCAACAAACTGAATCTTGCAATAGAGGCTGTTGCGAATATAATGAAGTATTAATATTTAAGATCCTATGATGGGAGTCGGTGCACTCCTCATTTTTTAAATACGATTAAATAGACGCAGAAATTTGAATTCTTTCAAAAGGGGGGGCTGACTAGGACATTTTAGAACACAGAGATATCTAGACCCAAATTGAATCTCATTGAGGACACTGCTGCGAACATTTTGTTGTATTAATATTTAAAATCCCATGGGTAGAGCCGTATCACTTTTCAATTATCTAAAATACAACCAAAAAACGGAAAAATTTGAATTCTTTAAAAGAAGGGGTGCTTATTCGGACATTTTAGGAGACAAGAGATGTCTGGCACCAAACTCAATTTCATAGAGGACACTGTTGCGAACATTTTGATGTATTAATACTTAAGATCCCATGGTTAGAGTCGTATCACTCTTCAAATATCTAGAATCCAACCAAAAAGACTGAAAAATTTGTATTTTTTAAAAGGGAGGGCGTGTTTAGGACATTTTATGTGACAAGAAATGTCTGGCACCAAACTGAATCTTGTAGAGGAGACTGTTGCGAATACTTTGATGTATTAATATTTAAGATCCCATGGTTGTAGTCGCAACACTCCTCATTTTTCTAAAATTTGACCGAAAAGAGATTAAAATTTGACTTATTTAAAGGGGGGGGGTTGATTAGGACATTTTATTTGCTAAAAATGTCTGGAGCCACACTGAATATTTTAGAGAAGACTTTTGCGTACATGTTGATGTACTAATATTTAAGATCTGATGGTTGGAGTCATAACACCCTTCAATTTTCTAAAATACAATCAAAAAGACTCAAAATTCACTTTTATTTGGGTGTTTGATTAGAATATTTTGTATCAAGTAATGTCTGGCATAAAACAGAATCTTGTAGAGGAGACTTGCGACAATTTTGATGTTTTAATATTTAAGATTCCATGATTGGAGTCGTTACACCCCTCAATTTTCTAGAACACCATCAAAAAGACGCGAAATTCACTTTTATAACGGGGGGTGGGGTGGGGTGGGGTGATTACGACATTTTAGGTGTCAAGAAATTTCTGGAACCAAAGTAAATCCTAAAGACGAGATTATTGGAAATATTTTGAAGTATTAATATTAGAGATTCCATGGTTCAAATCATTACACTCCTCAATTTTCTGAAATCCGATAAAAAAACAAAAGTTTAATTCTTTAAAGAGTGAGGGTTGTTTGGTCTTTTTTGAGGGCTAGAAATATCTTGAATAAAACTGAATCTGGTAGAAGATACTTTTGCGAAAATTTCGGTGTATTAATATTTAAGATTCTATGGTTGGATTCGTAGATTTCCTCTATTTTCTAAAATCCGACTAGAAAGACGCAAAAATTTGAATTCTTCAAATAGAAGGGGCTGATTAGGACATTTTAGAAGTCTAAAGGTGTCTGGAACCAAACTGACTCTTGTAAAGGAGATTGTTGCGAACATTTTGATGTATTAATATAAAAGATTCTAAGCTTAGAGTCAGTGCAACCCTCAATCTTCTAAAATCCGACCAAAAAGACACAAAAATTTGAATCTTAAAAAAAGGTCGGGGGCCTGTTAAGGTTATTTTAGTATCTAGAGATGTCTGGTACTAAACTGAATCTTGTAGCGGAAACTGAGACGAACATTTTAATGTATTAACATTTAAGATCCTATGGTTGGAGTCGGTGCACTCCTCAATTTTCTAAAATCCGACCAAAAAGACAAAAAATTTGAATTCTTTAAAAAGGTGGGGCGTGATTAGGTCATTTTAGGTGACTAGAAATGTCTTGAGCAAACTAAATATATTAGAGAATACTGATGCAACCATTTTGATCTATTAATATTTAAGATCCCATGGTTCAAGTCATAAGACTCATCAATTTTAAAAATAAAATCATACAGACACAAAATTTATTTTAATAGTGGGGTTATCAGAACATTTTATGTGTCCAGTAATGTCTGGTACCAAACTGAATCTTGAACAGGAGACTATAGCAAACATTTTGGTGTTTTAATATTTAAGATCCCATGGCTGGAGTCTTAACACTCCTCATTTTTCTAAAATCGAAACCAAAAAAGACACAAAAATTTGAATTCTTGAAAAGGGGGTGAGCTTTGTCATTTTAGAAGGTGACTAGAATGTCTAGATCCAAACTTAATCTTGTAGAGGATACTGTTGCGAACATTTTCATGTATTAATAATTAAGATCATAAGGCTGTAGTCAGTGCACTCCTCATTTTTTAAATACCATAAAAAAGACACAGAAATTTGAATTCTTACAAAACGGGGGCTAATTAGGACATTTTAGAAAACTAGAGATGTCTAGAACCAAATTGAATCTCATAGAGGACACTTTAGCGAACATTTTGATGTAGTAATGTTTAACATTTCATGGTTAGAGGCATATCACTCTTCAATTATCTAAAATCTAATCAAAAATACACAAAAATTTGAATTCTTAAAAAAAAGGTGTGGCAGGATTTGTTCATTTTAGTTCACCAGAAATGTCTGGAGCAAACTAAATATTGTAGAGGATACTGTTTCGACCACTTTAATGTATTAATATTTAAGATCCCATGGTTTGAGTCTTAACTATCCTCAATTTTCTAAAATACAATCAAAAAGGCACAAAATTCACTTTTATAGTGGGGGTTTTAGGACATTTTAGGTGACAAAAAATATCTGCAACCAAACTGAATTCTGAAGAATTGACTCTTGCAAACATTTTAAAGTACTAATATTAAAGATCCCATGGTTGAAATCATAACACTCCTCAATTATTTAAAATACAATAAAAAAATAAATAAATTAATTTTTAAAGGGGGGCTGATGACGACATTTTAGTTGTCAAGAAATGTCTGGCACCAAACTGAATTTTTAAGAGGAGACTGTTGCGAACCTAGTGATGTATTAATATTTAAGATCCTATGGTTGGAGTCGGTGCACTTCCTATTTTCTAAAATCCGACCAAAAAACACAAAAATTGAATGCTTAAAAAAGGGTAGGGGGCATGATTAGGTCATTTTAGGTGGCTAGAAATGTCTGGAGCCAAACTGAATATTGTAGAGGAGACTGTTGCGAACATTTTGATGTATTAATATTTAAGATCCTATGGTTGGAGTCGGTGCACTCCTCAATTTTCTAAAATCCGACCAAAAAGACAAAAAATTTGAATTCTTTAAAAAGGTGGGGCGTGATTAGGTCATTTTAGGTGACTAGAAATGTCTGGAGCAAACTAAATATATTAGAGAATACTGATGCAACCATTTTGATCTATTAATATTTAAGATCCCATGGTTGGAGCCTTACAACTCTTCATTTTTCTATAATTTTTTCGAAAAGACATAAAAATTTGACTTATTTTAAGGAGGGGGGGGTTGATTAGTAGACTTTAATAACTAGAAATTCCTGGAGCCAAACTAAATATTGTAGAAAAGATTGTTGCAAACATTTTGATGTGTTAATATTTAAGATCCTATGCATGCAGTAATAACTCTCCCCAATTATTTAAAATACAATAAAAAACACACAAAATTGATTTCTATACGGGGCTGATTAGGACATTTTAGCTGTCAAGAAATATCTGGCACCAAACTGAATCTTACAGAGATGACTGTTGCGAACATAATGATGTATTAATATTTGAGATCCTAAGATTGTAGTCGGTGCACTCCTCATTTTTTAAAATACGATAAAAAAAGACACAGAAATTTGAATTCTTACAAAACGGGGGCTAATTAGGACAATTTAGAAAACTAGAGATATCTAGAACCAAATTGAATCTCATAGAGGACACTTTAGCGAACATTTTGATGTAGTAATGTTTAACATTTCATGGTTAGAGGCATATCACTCTTCAATTATCTAAAATCTAATCAAAAATACACAAAAATTTGAATTCTTAAAAAAAAGGTGTGGCAGGATTTGTTCATTTTAGTTCACCAGAAATGTCTGGAGCAAACTAAATATTGTAGAGGATACTGTTTCGACCACTTTAATGTATTAATATTTAAGATCCCATGGTTTGAGTCTTAACTATCCTCAATTTTCTAAAATACAATCAAAAAGGCACAAAAATTGAATGCTTAAAAAAGGGTAGGGGGCATGATTAGGTCATTTTAGGTGGCTAGAAATGTCTGCAACCAAACTGAATTCTGAAGAATTGACTCTTGCAAACATTTTAAAGTACTAATATTAAAGATCCCATGGTTGAAATCATAACACTCCTCAATTATTTAAAATACAATAAAAAATAAATAAATTAATTTTTAAAGGGGGGCTGATGACGACATTTTAGTTGTCAAGAAATGTCTGGCACCAAACTGAATTTTTAAGAGGAGACTGTTGCGAACCTAGTGATGCATTAATATTTAAGATCCTATGGTTGGAGTCGGTGCACTTCCTATTTTCTAAAATCCGACCAAAAAACACAAAAATTGAATTCTTAAAAAAGGGTAGGGGGCATGATTAGGTCATTTTAGGTGGCTAGAAATGTCTGGAGCCAAACTGAATATTGTAGAGGAGACTATGGAGAACATTTTGATGTATTAATATTTAAGATCCTAAGGTTGTAGTCGGTGCACTCCTCATATATTTAAATACGATTAAAAAGACACAGAAATTTGGATTCTTACAAAAAAGGGGGATGATTAGGACATTATAGAACACTAGAGATGTCTAGAACCAAATTGAATATCATAGAGGACACTGTAGCGATAAATTTGATTTATTAATGTTTAAGATCCCATGGTTAGATCCGCATCATTTTTGAATTATCTAAAATACAACCAAAAAACAGAAAAATTTGAATTCTTTAAAAGGAGGGGGGTGATGATTAGGACATTTTAGGAAACTAGAGATGTCTGGCACCAAACTGAATCTCATAGAGGACACTCTTAAGAACATTTTGATGTAATTATATTTAAGATCCCATGGATTGAGCCGTATAACTCTTCAATTTTCTAAAATACAATCAAAAAGACACAAAATTCCCTTTTATAGTGGGGGTGTTTAGGACATTTAAGTGACAAAAAATGTCTGGAACCAAACTGAATTCTGAAGAATAGACTATTGCAAACATTTTAATGTACTAATAATAAAGATCCCATTGTTGAAATCATAACACTCCTCAATTATTTAAAATAGTATAAAAAAATAAAAAAATTAATTTTTATAAGGGGGCTGATGAGGACATTTTAGTTGTCAAGAAATGTCTGGCACCAAACTGAATCTTTAAAAGGAGTCTGTTGCGAACATATAATGATGTATTAATATTTAAGATCCTATGGTTAAAGTCGGTGCACTTCCAATTTTCTAAAATCCGACCAAAAAGACACATAAAATTTAATTCTTATAAACGGGGGGCCTGATTAGGTCATTTTAGGTGGGTAGAAATGTCTGGAGCCAAACTGAATCTTGTTGATTAGACAATGGCAAACATTTTGATGTTATAATATTTAAGATTTTATGGTTGTAGTCGGTGCACTCCTCATTTTTTTAAATATGATTAAAAAGACACAGAAATTTGAATTCTTACAAAAGAAGGGGGTGGTGATTAGGACATTTTAGGAGACTAGAGATGTCTGGCACCAAACATAATCTCATAGAGGAAACTGTTGCGAACATTTTGATGTATTAATATTTAAGATCCCATTTTTAGAGTCGTATCACTCTTCAATTATCTAAAATACAACCAAAAAGCCCGAAAAATTGGAATTCTCAAAAAAGGGTGGGTCGTGATAAAGTCATTTTAAATGACTAGAAATGTCTGGAGCCAAACTAAATATTGTAGAGAAGACTGTTGCAAACATTTTGATGTGTTAATATTTAAGATCCTATCGATGGAGTCATAACACTCCTCAATTATTTAAAATACAATAAAAAAGACACGAAATTGATTTTTATAGGGGGGCTGATTATGACATTTTAGGTCTCAACAAATGTCTGGCAACAAACTGAATCTTGCAATAGAGACTGTTGCGAATATAATGATGTATTAATATTTAAGATCCTATGGTGGGAGTCGGTGCACTCCTCATTTTTTAAATACGATTAAAAAGACGCAGAAATTTGAATTCTTTCAAAAGGGGGGGCTGACTAGGACATTTTAGAACACAGAGATATCTAGACCCAAATTGAATCTCATTGAGGACACTGCTGCGAACATTTTGTTGTATTAATATTTAAAATCCCATGGGTAGAGCCGTATCACTTTTCAATTATCTAAAATACAACCAAAAAACGGAAAAATTTGAATTCTTTAAAAGAAGGGGTGGTCATTCGGACATTTTAGGAGACAAGAGATGTCTGGCACCAAACTCAATTTCATAGAGGACACTGTTGCGAACATTTTGATGTATTAATATTTAAGATCCCATGGTTAGAGTCGTATCACTCTTCAAATATCTAGAGTCCAACCAAAAAGACTGAAAATTTTGTATTCATTAAAAGGGAGGCCGTGTTTAGGACATTTTATGTGACAAGAAATGTCTGGCACCAAACTGAATCTTGTAGAGGAGACTGTTGCGAATACTTTGATGTATTAATATTTAAGATCCCATGGTTGTAGTCGCAACACTCCTCATTTTTCTAAAATTTGACCGAAAAGAGATTAAAATTTGACTTATTTAAAGGGGGGGGGTTGATTAGGACATTTTAGTTGCTAAAATTGTCTGGAGCCACACTGAATATTTAAGAGAAGACTTTTGCGTACATGTTGATGTACTAATATTTAAGATCCGTTGGTTGGAGTCATAACACCCTTCAATTTTCTAAAATACAATCAAAAAGACACAAAATTCACTTTTATTTGGGTGGTGGATTAGAACATTTTGTATCAAGTAATGTCTGGCATAAAACAGAATCTTGTAGAGGAGACTCTTGCGAACATTTTGATGTTTTAATATTTAAGATTCCATGATTGGAGTCGTAACACCCCTCAATTTTCTAAAACACCATCAAAAAGACGCGAAATTCACTTTTATAGCGGGGGCTGGGGTGATTACGACATTTTAGGTGTCAAGAAATTTCTGGAACCAAAGTAAATCCTAAAGAGGAGATTATTGCAAATATTTTGAAGTATTAATATTAGAGATTCCATGGTTCAAATCATTACACTCCTCAATTTTCTGAAATCCGATAAAAAACAAAAGTTTAATTCTTTAAAGAGTGAGGGTTGTTTGGTCATTTTTGAGGGCTAGAAATATCTTGAATAAAACTGAATCTTGTAGAGGAGACTTTTGCGAAAATTTCGGTGTATTAATATTTAAGATTCTATGGTTGGATTCGTAGATTTCCTCTATTTTCTAAAATCCGACTAGAAAGAAACAAAAATTTGAATTCTTCAAATAGAAGGGGCTGATTAGGACATTTTAGAAGTCTAAAGGTGTCTGGAACCAAACTGACTCTTGTAAAGGAGATTGTTGCGAACATTTTGATCTATTAATATAAAAGATTCTAAGCTTAGAGTCGGTGCAACCCTCAATTTTCTAAAATCCGACCAAAAAGACACAAAAATTTGAATCTTAAAATAAGGTTGGGGGTCTGATAAGGACATTTTAGTATCTAGAGATGTTTGGTACTAAACTGAATCTTGTAGCGGAAACTGAGACGGACATTTTATTGTATTAACATTTAAGGTCTCATGGTTGGAGTCGTAACTCTTCTCAATTTTCTAAAATCCTACCACAAATACACAAAAGTTTGAATTCTTAAAAAGGTGAGTTGCTTATTAAGATATCTTAGGTTTCAGAAATGTCTATAGCCAAATTAAATCTTGTAGAGAAGACTGTTGCAACCATTTTGATGTATTAATATTTCATATCCCATGGTTGGAGTCATAAGACTCTTCAATTTTCTAAAATACCATCAAAAAGACACAAAAAACTGATTTTAAGGAGGGGTTATTAGAACATTTTAATGTCCAGAAATGTCTGGTACCAAACTGAATCTTGTAAAGGACATTGTTGCAAACATTTTGATGTGTTAATATTTAAGATCCCTATGGTTGGAGTCATGCACTCCTCAATTTTCTAAAATCCGACCAAAAATACACAAAATATTGAATTCTTAAAAAGGGGGGGGGGCGTTATTAAGTCAACTTAGGTGGCTAGAAATGTCTGGATCCAAACTGAATCTTGTAGAGGAGACTATGGTGAACATTTTGATGTATTAATATTTAAGATCCTAAGGTTGTAGTCGGTGCACTCCTCAATTTTTTAAAATACAATAAAAAGACACAAAAATTTTAATTCTTAAAAAAAGGTGGGGGGCTGATTCGGACATTTTAGAACACAAGAGATGTCTAGAACGAAATTGAATCTCATAGAAGACACTGTTGCGAACATTTGGATGTATGAATATTTAAGATCCCATGGTTAGAGTCATATCATTCTTCAAATATCTAAAATCCAACCAAAAATACACAAAAATTTGAATTCTTAAAAAGGTGTGGCTGATTAGGACATTTTAGTTCACTAGAAATGTCTGGCACCAAACTGAATCTTGTAGAGGAGACTGTACGAACATTTTGATGTATTAATATTTAAGATCCCATGGTTTGAGTCTTAACTATCCTCAATTTTCTAAAATACAATCCAAAAGACAAAAAATTGAGTTTTATAGTGGGGTGATTAGGACATTTTAGGTGTCAAGAAATGTCTGGAACCAAACTGAATTCTGAAGAATTGACTGTTGCAAACATTTTGATGTATTAATATTTAAGATCCCATGGTTGAAATCATAACACTCCTCAATTATTTAAAATACTATAAAAAAATAAAAAATTAATTTTTATAAGGGGGCTGATGAGGACATTTTAGTTGTCAAGAAATGTCTGGCACCAAACTGAATCTTGTAGAGGAGACTGTTGTGAACATTTTGATGTATTAATATTTAAGATCCTATGGTTTGAGTCTTAGCACTCCTCAATTTTCTAAAATCCGACCAAAAAACACAAAATCGTTAATTCCTAAAAAAGGGGGGGGGCATTATTAGGTCATTTTAGGTGGCTAGAAATGTCTGGAGCCAAACTGAATCTTGTAGAGGAGACTGTTGCGAACATTTTGATGTATTAATATTTAAGATCCTATGGTTGGAGTCGGTGCACTCCTCAATTTTCTAAAATCCGACCAAAAAGACAAAAAATTTGAATTCTTTAAAAAGGTGGGGCGTGATTAGGTCATTTTAGGTGACTAGAAATGTCTTGAGCAAACTAAATATATTAGAGAATACTGATGCAACCATTTTGATCTATTAATATTTAAGATCCCATGGTTGGAGCCTTACAACTCTTCATTTTTCTATAATTTTTTCGAAAAGACATAAAAATTTGACTTATTTTAAGGAGGGGGGGGGTTGATTAGGAGACTTTAATAACTAGAAATTCCTGGAGCCAAACTAAATATTGTAGAGAAGATTGTTGCAAACATTTTGATGTGTTAATATTTAAGATCCTATGCATGCAGTAATAACTCTCCCCAATTATTTAAAATACAATCAAAAAGACACGTAATTGATTTTTATAGGGGGATAAATCTTGTAGAGGAAACTATGGCGAACATTTTGATGTATTAATATTTGAGATCCTAAGGTTGTAGTCGGTGCACTCCTCATTTTTTAAAATACGATAAAAAAAGACACAGAAATTTGAATTCTTACAAAACGGGGGCTAATTAGGACATTTTAGAAAACTAGAGATGTCTAGAACCAAATTGAATCTCATAGAGGACACTTTAGCGAACATTTTGATGTAGTAATGTTTAACATTTCATGGTTAGAGGCATATCACTCTTCAATTATCTAAAATCTAA
Organism: Latrodectus elegans; assembly: GCA_030067965.1. NCBI lineage: Eukaryota > Metazoa > Arthropoda > Arachnida > Araneae > Theridiidae > Latrodectus > Latrodectus elegans. The sequence goes on from CM057809.1 coordinate 119,609,519, forward strand.
TCAAAAATACACAAAAATTTGAATTCTTAAAAAAAAGGTGTGGCAGGATTTGTTCATTTTAGTTCACCAGAAATGTCTGGAGCAAACTAAATATTGTAGAGGATACTGTTTCGACCACTTTAATGTATTAATATTTAAGATCCCATGGTTTGAGTCTTAACTATCCTCAATTTTCTAAAATACAATCAAAAAGGCACAAAATTCACTTTTATAGTGGGGGTTTTAGGACATTTTAGGTGGCAAAAAATATCTGCAACCAAACTGAATTCTGAAGAATTGACTCTTGCAAACATTTTAAAGTACTAATATTAAAGATCCCATGGTTGAAATCATAACACTCCTCAATTATTTAAAATACAATAAAAAAATTAATAAATTAATTTTTAAAGGGGGCTGATGACGACATTTTAGTTGTCAAGAAATGTCTGGCACCAAACTGAATTTTTAAGAGGAGACTGTTGCGAACATAGTGATGTATTAATATTTAAGATCCTATGGTTGAGTCATGCACTCCTCAATTTTCTAAAAATCCGACCAAAAAGACACAAAAATTTGAATTCTTAAAAAGGTGGGCGTGATTAGGTCATTTTAGGTGTCCAGAAGTGTCTGGATTTAAACTTAATCTTGTAGATGAGACTGTTGCGAACATTTTGATGTGTTAATATTTAAGATTCCATGGTTGAGTCATAACACTCTCAATTTTCTAAAATACAATCAAAAAGACACAAAATTTATTTTTAAAAAGGTGGGGTGAGTAGGACATTTTAGGTTTCAAGAAAGGTCTGGAACCAAACTGAAATCTAGAGGAGACTGTTGCGAACATTTTGATGTATTAATATTTAAGATCCCATGGTTGGAGTCATTGCACTCCTCAATTTTCTAAAATCCAAAAAAAACACAAAAATTGAATTCTTAAAAAAGGGTAGGGGGCATGATTAGGTCATTTTAGGTGGCTAGAAATGTCTGGAGCCAAACTGAATATTGTAGAGGAGACTATGGAGAACATTTTGATGTATTAATATTTAAGATCCTAAGGTTGTAGTCGGTGCACTCCTCATTTTTTTAAATCCGACTAAAAAGACACAAAAATTTTATTTCTTAAAAAGGGGATAGGGCTGATTAGAAATTTTCAGAACACTAGAGAATTCTAGAATCAAATTGAATCTCATAGAGGACACTGTTGCGAACATTTTGATGTTTTATATATTTAAGATCCCATGGTTAGAGTCGTATCACTCTTCAATTATTTAAAAGCCAACCGAATAGCCCGAAAAATTGGAATTCTTAAAAAAGGGAGTGGCGGGATTTGTTCATTTTAGATTACCAGAAATGTCTGGAGCAAATTAAATATTTTAGAGGATACTGATGCAACAATTTTGATTTATTAATATTTAAGATCCCATGGTTGGAGACTTACCACTCTTCATTTTTCTAAAATTTTTTCGAAAAGACATAAAAATTGGACTTAATTTAAAGGGGGTGTTGATTAGGAGACTTTAGTACCTAGAAATGTCTGGAGCCAAACTGAATATTTTAGTGGAGACTTTTATGAACATTTTGATGTACTAATATTTAAGATCCCATGGTTGGAGTCATAAAACTCCTCAATTATTTAAAATACATTGAAAAAGACAAAAAATTAATTTTTATACGAAGGCTGAATAGGACATTTTAGGTGTCAAGGAATATCTGGCACCAAACTGAATGTGGCAGAGGAGACTGTTGCTAACCTAATGATATATTAATATTTAAAATACTATGGTTGGAGTCGGTGCACTACCAATTTTCTAAAATCCGACCAAAAAAACACAAAAAATTGAATTCTTAACAAAAGGGGGCCGTGATTAGGTCATTTTAGGTGGCTAGAAATGTCTGGAGCCAAACTGAATATTGTAGAGGAGAATATGGCGAACTTTTTTATGTATTAGTATTTAAGATCCCATGGTTATAGTCGTATAACTTTTTAATTATCTAAAATACAACCAAAAAACGGAAAAATTTGAATTATTTAAAAGTGGTGTTTGGTGATTAGGACATTTTAAAAGACTAGGGATGTCTGGCACAAAACTGAATCTCATATAAAACACTGTAGCGAACATTTTGATGTATTAATATTTAAGATCCCATTATTAGAGTCGTATCACTCTTCAATTATCTAAAATCCAAACAAAAAGCTTGAACAATTGGAATACTTAAAAAAGTGTTGGTCGTGATAAAGTCATTTTAGGTGACTAGAAAAGTCTGGATGGAACTGAATCTCATAGAGTGACACTCTAAGAACATTTTGATGTGAATTATGTTATTTAAGATCCCCATGGAGGAGCTGTATCACTCTTCAATTTTCTAAAATTACAATCAAAAAGACAAAATTAGTTAAATTCTTTTATATGTGGGGGTGAACAAACCCTTTAGGATAGTCTTTTTTGAAGTATTTAGACATTTAAAATGTCTGAAACAAACTGAATTCAATGAAGAATAAAAATTGATGTTTTTATTGAATATTCGATTTGGCTCAGAGACTATAAATGTCTTTGTCTGACTACTGCAGAATTGCATTTTAATGTGTACTAATCAATAAAGATCCCATTGTTGATAATCCTCATAACACTCTCACCTATTTAAAATATTTATAAAAATAAAAATAAATTTTTATAAGGGCCTGATGACATTTAGTTGTCAAGAAATGTCATACACCAAACTGAATCTTTAAAAGGAGTCTGTTGCGAACATGTATAATGATGTATTTTAAAATGATTTAAGAAAGCTGACTCCACTATGGATCTTAAAGTTTGGTGCACTTCCAATTTTCTAAAAAGTTTGACCAAAAGGTACACATAAAATTTAATTCTATAGGAACGGGGGGGCCTGATTAGGTCATTGTGTGGGTGAAATGTTCGGACTGCCAAATTTTGCGTCAGTATAGAGAATCTTGATTTTTCAGATCCCATAGACAATGGCAAACATTGGTGGGCTGATTGTTATAATATTTAGAAGAGTAGAACTGGGTCTTTAGAACTGGTTGTCAGTCGGAAATGCACTCTCATGATTTAATTATGGTGTAATCAGTTTCTTTAAATATGATTAAAAGACACAGAAATTTGATTTCAGTTTAAATATGGGCAGGTTTAGAAAATGCGTCAGATAATGATTTTCATGGTCTCAGACACTGCTTTTGTAATGTGTAACGAACATCTCATTATTCTACTTTGTGTTTTGATCTTTTTAGAAGTGCTACTACCAGCAATACTGAATATTTCAGTCGCTGGAGTTCGCGACATTTTTAGAAGATTCATTTATTAGCCAGGACTGTGACGGCTAAGTAGGCTCAGTTTACAGAGTCGATTTGTTTATTTTTGTGTGACACTATTGGCCAAACTGTATTGATGCTATTAAAATAATTCTTCAATATCTAAGACCGTCAACACTTCTAGAAATTGTACTGAATTTTTTGATTGAATTCTTAAGAGGTGAAATTGATGATTACGTTTTAGGTGTACGTAGAAATGTCGAACCTGTCAGAACTATGTTGTAAAGATACTAAGTCTATGCAAACATTTGTGTGACAGTATTAATATTTAGATCCCATGGTTGAAGTCGTTACACTGCATCCAAAATGTCTGAAGATCATTTACTGAGATTTGGTTCACCAGATATTTTTGTGAAATGTCTGTCAGCCAAACTAAAGAAGGTGGCACTGCTTGCAAAGGAACATGAAGTCTCGATATATCTAACATTTAATTACTGATGTTGAGTCTCAACATACAAAATCAGACACAGATATTTTGATTGTATTAAATGATTTATGATCGTAGTCTAGATTTGCATCCAAAATGTTGAGAGAGACTCTTTTCTGAATGATGTGTTGAGATCTGGTTATGTAATTGCTAATCGACCTCCTGAATTCATTTTATTGTACGAATCAAGAAATGAGTTGTAGACAGCCATTGAATCTTGAATATTATTGTCGATGTTATTTCATTTAGTTTAACACCAGATAGTCTGGGGGACACTCACCTAGCAGAATTCATTATTTGGAGTCATTTTAGAGGTGACATTAAGATCTTAGAGTCTAATGCAGTCTCTGCTGTCAAATGTTCATTTTCCGAATTTCTGGAGCACAAATATTTCCTGATCAAATTTCTTTTTGGGATTGGTCATTTAAGTAAAGTGACCAAATTTAAGGATCATTACCCATGGGCTATTTTTGCAGATTCATGCCTCATTTGTACAAAACTGAATCAAAAGACAAAGTGGTGAACTGATTGTTGTGTTTTAAATGGTGAGTGTTGTGATTTACAGGCCAATCAACAATATTGAATATTTAAAGATGTTATTTGATCATTTGATATGGTTAGATTCAATTTCATGCTTACAAAATGTCTCAGAATTCCAATAAAAGTGGTTTTTATTGGATTAGTGATGCAGAGGTGAGATGATGTAGGAGTATGGATGAAATATTGCATACAGTGGTATAATATTTAGATCCTGATGGTTTGGTTATGCAATTCATTTCTTCTAAAGATGAAAAAATTGAACTTTAAAAGTTTTTGCCGTGAATTAGGTTTTTAGGTGGTAGGATAGTGGAATTTAGAGACCTGCAGAACATTTTATGATATATGAGATTTGTTCTGAACAGTTTTCTAAAATCACCAGATCAAACATTTCGATGGTTTTATTTTGAAGTGGGGTGTCGCTGTAGGATCTAGAATTCCAAAGAGTCTGAATTTGCATTTAATCTCAAAGGGTGCATTCAGTGTATTTTTAAAGACTCCCGAGTTGTGCCTAGGATGTATGGCGCTACAAAATGTTTGCGGCACTTTGAATTTGGTTTAATTTCTGGTTGGTGATATCGGGTGAAGTAGTGCCAATGCAAAGGTATAAGTGAGGTTAGGCAATGGATCTTTATTGTGGTCAGAAATATTTGTCCCTGGTTGTAAGAGACACCAATCTTGCAAAATGACATGGATGTCTTAATTTTTTAGGTCACACCCATGAAATTGCGTATAGGATAACTGATATTGTACATTAAGATGTAGATCATGACTCTTCTTGGAGAACAGTTGGTACATGACATCTAGATATTAGATGGCAGAGACAATTCCGATTTTGATTCGAATTTTAAGTGATCTATTTAGGATTGAAAGTTTAGCTGTCTAAGCTAAGATCTTTTTAATGCAAGAGACGACAATCTTCACTTTATATCGATGGTTAGAGCAGATTTAGAGATATTGTAATTCTGTTTGAAGTCAGAATTTTTGCGCATATTTTCTGTCGTTTTAAAGATAGATCTTAGTAACCTTAGGATGTATAAATCATTTTCGCGAAATCAATGGCATTCAGAATTCAAAAAGACAGCATATTTCAGAACAGGGTGGGGTTTTTGTTTTTTCATCAGAGATTTTTTAATTTGACATCTCTTGGTTAAATAGCCAGATTACCAGCAGAATTGACATCTTAGGTTCAAATGCAGAGTGTGGCCAGTGTTTAATTAAATCTTGATTACTGCAGCCCAGTTTAATAAATGTAAGGCACCAGAATTGTGAGTCATTTATGGACTAGGACATTACTTGATAAAGGCGTCAGGCGTAGATAAAGGACTACGAACGATTGTATTTTAGATGGTGATGTTAAAGACTGGCCATCGAGATCTTACTATTAAATACGTCGGCAGAAAGAGCAAATGTTTAATTTGAAGGGGGCTGATTAGGACATTTTTGGAAAGTAAATGTGCCGTCGGCAGACTGGCAACATTTTGTCTTAATTAGATGTGTTGCAGACTGGGTTAGGATAGTGTATTGGCCATCAGTTTTTATCTTCTTAGAGTCTTTGGTGCACATGGCGACTAAATGCAGAACGCAAATTGCAAAAGATACTGGAATTTTCATCTTTGGTTAGATTGTTGGTC
>CM057809.1:119615523-119656895 GCA_030067965.1 Latrodectus elegans
AGTTGCAAATCCCAACGCTCCAGGATTCTCAGCGTGGTACGCATACGTCTAACACGTAATAATGCTGGTACTTGAAGTTTTGCTCCTTTCGGCAGGACGTCTCTGAGTTGAAGCGTGGACTGACCACTCTATCCAGCGCAGACCTGGAAAAGTCCCCTCCGGGTTGCCGTTGAGCCAGCAGCTTCCTGACATCCCGGTACAAAAAAGTACGACTCACCATCTATGCCAATGACGGCTGTCAAGAACTGAGTCGTGTTGGGGTGTAACTCGTACCTGTAGTACATGTCGTTCGAAGCTCAGCTTGGAGAAGGAGCAGCAAAGGCAACTGGTTGTTGAAGAAAGGCTCTATAATCGAGAATGACTGAGGAACTGCCATTTATACGAAATGGCTCATCAACGACTGCCATGTAGGATGTCAGAGTACAACTCCACCAACATTTCAAAAAAAAAAAAAACAAAAAAAAAAAAATTATATATATATATATATATATATATATATATATATATATATATATATATATATATATTTTTTTTTTTTTTTTTGTAGATTGTTGGTTGTCTGATCATTTGATGTGTGTGTCGTGTAAAGTGTTTGTGTGTGTCGTGTAAGTGTTGTGTGTGTGTCATTGTAAATGTGTGTGTCGTGTGTCGTCGTAACAACAGGAACACTTCAGCATGCACTTCAGGGAACAACAGGAACACTTCAGCATGCAATTTTTAGGAAATGGCACCTTTCCCAACAACTCTGGTTCCTTCAGCTTTGACGAGGACCAATCAGACACAAAAAAGACTACCCCGTTTCTGTTCTATAGAGTCCAGACCTCATCCTTGGCCAGGGATGAGTGCACGACTGTCTGCGAGTCCGGCAGCTTTTGTGTCATACTGGCTTACCTCTCATGAGAACGAAGGGATGTGTCTATATGTCAATCAGTCTATACTTACCTGCAGCTGAATATATGGAACCAGAATGAAGGGAACAGGAACGTCTTCATGCACTTCAGGAACCAGGAACAGGAGGACATGCATCGCTTCTTCAGCACTGCACTTCAGGAACCAGGGGAGGAGGAGGACCTGAACATCTTCTTCAGCATGCACTTGTGAACCAGGAACAGGAGGAGGAGGACTGGAACATCTTCTTCAGCATGTGCACTTCAGGAACAACTGGAACAATGCACTCCCTCCCCAAACATCTATGAGACCATTCAGCTTCGATGAGACCGATCAGACCAAAGACTACCACACTTTATTGACAACCGGAGGTGCATGTCTAAGAGTCGATCGATCTATACTTACTTGGAGCTGAATATTTGGTACCATGATGAAGGGAGAAAGCTGTGGCAACCTTCAGGAACAACTGGAACTCTTCAGCATGCACTTCAGGAACAACTGGAACATGCACTCCTCCCAAACATCTCTGGACCATTCAGCTTCTGATGAGAGACATTTCAGACAAAAAAGACTTGCCCACTTTGTCTCGTTTGAGAACTGGAGGCATGTCCAAAGACTTCAACACTTTGTCTCGTTTGAGAACTGGAGGCATGTCAAAGACTTGCACACTTTGTCTCGTTTGAGAACTGGAGGCATGTCAAAGACTTGCACACTTTGTCTCTGTTTCTGGAGAACTGGAAGCATGTCAAAGACTTGCACACTTTGTGCTTCGTTTGAGAACTGGAGGCATGTCTAATAGTCTTTCAGTCCATACGATAAAGGCTGAATATTTGGTACCATGATGAAGAGAGAAGTACACCTCAGGAATAGGAATCCTGCTTCAGCATGCACTTCAGGAACAACTGGAATATGCAATCCTCCCAAACATCTATGAACCATTCAGCTTCGATGAGACCGATCAGACCAAAGACTACCACACCTTTATTGACAACCGGAGGCATGCTGGGCCTAAGAGTCGATCGGTCTATATACTTACTACTGGAGCTGAATATTTGGTACCATGATGAAGGGAGAAGTACACAGCTTCAGGAGACATCTGGAACTCTTCAGCATGCACTTCTGGAACAACTGGAACACTTCAAGCAGCATGCACTTCGAAGGAAAACAGCAGGAGCAGGTGCACTTCTCCCAACACATTCAGCTTCGATGAGACCTTTCAAGACACATGACTAGTGCCCCATTTTGTTCTACATAGAGACCAAGTTATCCTCCAGTAAGTTAAACTTTACGTCAAACTGGGAGCTCTGAGAACAATGGGCACATGTCCACCTGTCGATAGGTCACTATACTTTACCTGCAGCTGGGAATATCTGGAACCTCTTCAGCATGCACTTCTGGAACAACTGGAACACTTCAGCATGCACTTCAGGGCTGAACAGCAGGAGCAGGCACTTCTCCCAACACATTCAGCTTCGATTAAGAGACCTTTCCAAGACACATGACTAGTGCCCCATGTTTGTCTTCTATAGAGACCAGATTTATCCTCCTGTAAGATTAAACTTACGTCAAACTGGGAGCTCTGAGAACAATGGGCACATGTCCCACCTGTCGATAGGTCATATCACTTTACCTGTAGCTGTATATCTGGAAGAAGCTACATTCAGGAAAATCTGATTAAGAATGAAATTCTGGAAAAACTGGAACACTTCAGCATGCACTACAGGAACAGCAGGAACTTCTCCCAACACATTCAGCTTCGATGAGACAACTTTCAAGACACATGACTAGTGCCCCATTTTGTTTCTATAGAGACCAGTTATCCTCCAGTAAGTTAAACTTACGTCAAACTGGGAGCTTCTGAGAACAATGGGCACATGTCCCACCTGTCGATAGGTCTATACTTTACCTGCAGCTGAATATCTGGAAGAAGCAACCTTCAGGAACATCTGCTTCAGCATGCACTTCTGGAACAACAGGAACACTTCAGCATGCAGCACTTCCCAGGAACAGCAGGAGCAACTTCTCCCAACACATTCAGCTTCGATGAGACCTTTCAAGACACATGACTAGTGCCCCATTTTTTGTTTCTATAGAGACCAGTTATCCTCCAGTAAGTTAAACTTACGTCCAAGCACTGGGAGCTCTGAGAACAATGGGCACATGTCCCACCTGTCGATAGGTCTATACTTTACCTGCAGCTGAATATCTGGAAGAAGCAACCTTCAGGGAATTTATCTGCTTCAGCATGCACTTCTGGAACAACTGGAACACTTCAGCATGCACTTCAGGAACAGCAGGAGCAGGAACTTCTCCCCAACACATTCAGCTTCGATGAGACCTTTCAAGAACACATGACTAGTGCCCCATTTTTTGTTCTATAGAGACCAGTTAATCCCCTCACTGGTAAGTTAAACTTACGTCAAACTGGGAGCTCTGAGGAACAATGGGCACATGTCCCACCTGTCGATAGGTCTATAGCTTTACCTGCAGCTGAATATCTGGAAGAAGCAAACCTTCAGGAACACTCTGCTTCAGCATGCAACTTCTGGAGTTTTCAACTGGAACACTTCAGCATGCACTTCAGGAACAGCAGGAGCAGGAACTTCTCCCAACACATTCAGCTTCGATTAGAGACCTTTCAAGACACATGACTAGTGCCCCATTTTGTTCTATAGAGAGACCAGTTATCCTCCTGTAAGTTAAACTTACGTCAAACTAGGAGCTCTGAGAACAATGGGCACATGTCCACCTGTCGATAGGGTCTATACTTTACCTGCAGCTGAATATCTGGAAGAAGCTTAACCTTCAGGAACATCTGCTTTCCAGCATGCACTCCTGGAACTAACTGGAACACTTCCAGCATGCACTTCAGGAACAGCAGGAGCAAGGCATCTTCTCCCAACACATTCAGCTTCGATGAGACCTTTCAAGACACATGACTAGTGCCCCATTTTTGTCTCTATAGAGACCAGTTATCCTCCTGTAAGTTAAACTTACGTCAAACTGGAGCTCTGAGAACAATGGGCACATGTCCAACTTGTCGATAGGTCTATACTTTACCTGCAGCTGAATATCTGGAACATTTGTGAAGGGAGAAGCAACTCTTTCAGGAACATCTGCTTCAGCATGCACTTCTGGAACAACTGGAACACTTCAGCATGCATCTTCAGGAACAGCAGGAGAAGGAACTTTTCCCAACACCTCTGGTCCATCCAGCTTTGAAGAGGCCGATCAAATCAAAGAACTTCCTCATGTATCTAGAATATGAGTCCTGTCTCAAGAGAGTCGATCGGTCTATACTTACCTGCAGCTGAATATGTGGAACCAGAATGAAGGGAAAAGTACCCAGGGACATCTTCTTCAGCATGCACTTCTGGAACAACTGGAACACTTCAGCATGCACTTCAGGAACCAGGAACAGGAGGCAAAGTCACTTCTCCCACTGGAACATTCAGCTTCGACGAGACCCAATCAAACAGGAAAAGGACAATTTACCCACCCCATTTCGTTCTATAGGAGTACCAGTTAATCGACTTCGTCCTCGGCCACCCAGTGCAGGGATCCGATAACTCCATAGCCAAGTTACACCCAACGCCTGACCCGAATGTCTCTCATGGACCGGTGCCATGGCTGGAGTGCGTTTGTCAGGGAAGCTCTCGTTCCGGGAGGGACGATTGCACGACTGTCTGAGAGTTCGGCAGTAAGTCAGAACTTCTTACGTCAAACTGGGATCTCTGGAGAAACTCGGGAGGACTGGGCATGTCTTGACGGTCATTGAGTCGAGTTTTTTTACTTGCCGTGTGTGTCCGGGTAATGTCTGCCGTGGAAGGAAACAAGGAGAAAGAGTTGCATGACTTGGAGACCATCCAGGAGGCTGCTTCCTCTCTATGCAGTGAACAAGGCTCATCTAAAAGTTTGAAGGCTCCGAGCTGCAGCTTATGTTAGGTCCCAGCTGGCATCTCAGACAACTGGGTCAACCGCTTCCAAAAAAAAAAAAAAAAAAAAAAAATTTTTTTTTTTTTTTTTTGAAAGGAGTTGGTTGTCTTCTTCAGTCGAGAGGCTCCAGCTTCAGGAAGCGAATTCTTCTTCATCCGGAACATCTTGCCTCATCTTCAGAAACTTCCATGTCTTGGTCGGTAAAGTGTCTCAAACAGACAAGACTAGCCCATTTCTGTTCTTATAGAGACCCAGTTAATCGACCTCTGTCCTCGGCCACCCAATGCAGAGGATCCGATGACTCCATAGCCTACTTGCAGATCTAGCGTTCGGACCCGAATGTCGCTATGGACCGGTGTCATTCTAGATGCGTTCGTCAGGAGTCATACTTCCCGAGAGTTACGAGTGCACGACTGTCTGAGAGTACGTGCCGTAATCAGTCTTACGTCAAACTGCATCTCTGGTCAGAACTCCGGGACATGTCAGTTAGTCGTTTGGTTCTATACTCACCAAGTGTTCTGGGCGTCTGGAACGGCAAGCTTCAGCACTGGAAACAGCGTAGACTGGCAACTCTTCAAAGTCAAATCTCTGGATTCGCAGCAACATCCATACTTGGTCGTCAGTAAAAACATCAGACATAAAGACTCGGTCATTTCATTCTATAGGACCAGTTAAATCGACCTCGTCCTCGGCCACCCAGTGCAGGGGATCCGGATGACTCCATAGCCTACTTGCACCCGGCGTTCGACCCGGAATGTCGCTATGGACCGGTGTCATTCCAGGTGCGTTCGTGCAGGAAGCTCCACGTTCCGGAGTTACGAGTGCACGACTGTCTGTGCGAGAGTACGTGCCGTAATCAGTCTTACGTCAAACTGGTTACCCTGAGAATATCGACCAAGTGTCAAGCAAAGTCTGATGTACAACTTTACCAAGTGTGGTAGTAGAAGAGAAGAATGGCAAAGTCTGGGAACTCTTTCCGGGGTTGTGCGTCCATCCTCTGGCAGGAACAAGGCTCATCTGAATGGAAAAAGACTCGAGGAGTAGCTTATATGGTCGTCCAGATGCTGGGTGGGAGCCTTGCAGAAAAAAAAAAAAAACAAAAACAAAAAAAATAAAAAAAAAGCAGGCTTGTTGGAACTGGGTTCAGTGTCCAAGGTCTCATCTTGAGGAGCAAAATGTGCACAAGCAGCAGCTTATATAGGGATCATCGAGATGTATGAGGGCAGCACTGTTGGTAACGCCTACTCGACGACATTCCATACATTCCAAAAAAACTTTTTTTTTTTTTTTTTTTTTTTTTTTTTTTTTTTTTTTTTTTTTTTACAGTCATCTGTCCTCGGGAGGTAGTGGCATCCAGGAAGTAATTGCTAACGCAGACCAGTCAGTCAGTCAAGCAACTCTTGGTGCAACAAGTTGGGAAACTTTCAAGGTAAGTGAAAAATTTTGATGACTCATCTGCTACAAAATGTAAAATAATTTAACTAAATACTACTCGCAATATTAGCATAAAACATGCATGTATGGATAGCGCTCATCTGAGCTGCACATGAATATATCAAAAATTTTTAAAAAATTTTAAGATTTAAGCAAAATATTAAACAAATACATGTTACAACGTGTCCTTCTATGGGACACGTACATTACAACTGCACGCAGTAGCATAAAAACGTTAGATAATTTAAATAATTAAATTAATATAATTATAAAACTACATCTATGGATAGAGCTAATGCTTATACACAATAATATAAAAAGAATTTTTAAAAAATATTAAAATTTCCGCAAAATATTAATCAAAATATGGGAGCTTACCCGACACACGTCTTGACTCGCGGTGCAGAACCAACACCCAAATGACCGAGTTTCAGTTTGCAAAAATAATAGTTAAAATTACAGTTACAGTTAACAGAGTGTTGCCAACGATGCAAAACAACAATTCATATATTTTTTAACGTTTTCTGACGGGGATACTCTCCATTGATGGAGCTTCTCCATAGACTTTACATTTGTTCCCCATGCGTTCAATCTATGGGACCAATGCTATTCCTATGTGGGAGTGGCCCTATTCCCTCGGCTCCTATGGGTCCTAGAGCTTAGATATTTTGTGGGTGGACACTTGACCCGGGAGGGGTGGGGGGGTGGGGGTGAGGGCAAATTTCAGAAAGGGTGATTGAAACGGTTCGAGTGGCACATCTTATGGATAGCTCTCGACCCTCACGAGTGTTAAGTGCTCCGAACGGTATGGTCCTAATGACTCACCGTCCTAGAGTTATAGGGCCTGCAAAGGTGGGCCATGCTGACCATCACGGTTCTCGGCATCTAATGGAGCTTAGAGACACGGGACCGGTGTCGTTGGACAGAGCTCGACCTGGGTGTACCACCGTATCAAAGCACAAAGTCTCTGGATGCTATCCCACACCTCGCAGCAGTCTGAAAACCAAATTTTTTCAATCGGCCAAAATTTTACAACAGCTCATAATTTTTATGGAAGACGGGGCGTGGGTCGACCGGGTGGTGGGCCTCCGAGAGGGTCAGTCGTCCACTGTACCCTTGCACCATCGCCTTCTTTGCTGCGTGTCCATCCGTCGGACCACTGGTCACCAACCACGTTCAGGTCTGCACGTCCAACTTTGAACCGTTACTGCTTCCATGCAATAGGGGCGCCGACTCCCGGACCACCGTAGGGATACGTGTGGTGGTGTCGGGTGTGTGCATGTCACAAAGTTTCGTGGTCCTGGCCCTGTAGTAACTTTTTCTTCCAGAGAGTGGCGTAATCGTCAACCTATATCTCCAGACCCGACTCACGTTTCCTGGCCTCACAAGTTACAAGTTTACACCTCTGTGAGCCCAAACTAAACAGTGCGTCGAAAGTACTTTGTGCCGAGCTCCTAACCACACACTGCACCATCAACTCTCGTCCACGGTCGGTGAGTGCTTGGGAGACTTTGAACCAAATCGTCTTTTTCCCCATGGAACAAGAAGTTTGGTCCGCTACTGCTCCTCAACGGTACCAACTAAAACTACCGGACCAGCTCGGAGGATGCATGATGAGAGTGGACCAGAGTCTACCTATAAAGTTTCACTGGGTCCCTAGCCACTGTAAGTTTTTTTTCGGTTTCTTTACAGGGTACCCTGTTTTTAGCGACTGTAGATTACTCCTTTAACGCAACCGGGCAAGTGGGGGTATCAGTTCGAAAGGTCTCGACGCACAGTATGCAACGTGCGAGTTTGGTGTCCACTATCTGCCACCGTTGACGTGTCACCTCGTCTCAAAGTTTCCAGGTCATACTCGAAGGTTTCCATCGGTCGTAGCGCTCATCCATGCCAAGAGAAGTGCCAGCAAGATGGGACTTGGTGCCGTATGACACAGTGGGGTCCATGTTACCTTTGCATGTTGTCATGGAGTATCTATCGTGATGCGCCCTCCAGATGTAAGGTGTTAAAGATACCCTATGGCTCAGACACGAACCACACTTGACGTCTATAACCTGGTGGCAAACAGCACATTGGAGAAACGCTCGGCTACGTTGCAGATGAGTGTAAGTCATGCAAAGCTGCACCCACCTGCACCATCGACTCTTGTCGCTGACCGGCGAGTGCTTGGGACACTACCACCTGGAAACGTCATTTCCAATGAGAACCAAGTTTGGTCCGTTGCTGCTCCCCAGTGGTGCCAGCCAGAACTTTCGGACCAGCTTTGGGATGCATGTCGAGAGGGAGTAGACTGTACCTGTAAAGTGCCATGGTCCTAGACCTACAAGTTTTTTTTTTTTCCGGATTTTACAAGTACCCTAAGTTGTTGGGCGATCTGTAAATTTCTTTGTAACTCAACCGGGACGAGTGAGAGTATCGTTTTCGAAAGGTCTCTACGCACAGATGTGCAACGTGCGAGTATGGTGTGTCGATATCTGCCACCGTTGACGTGTCGCCTCGCATCAATGTTTCCGAGTCGTGCTGGATTGGTTCATCAGCGGTAGCTCATCCATCGTATGACCCAGCGAGATGGGACTGGTGCCGTATGACACAGGGGGGTCCATGTTACCTTTGCATGTTGTGATGGTTTGTCTATCCCCATGCGCCCTCCAGATGTAATGTCACAAAGTACATCTGCCGCTCATAGACGCACCACCTTTACGTCTGTAGCTGTTGGTAAACACACTGGAGAAATCCTCGGCTACGATGCACATCAATGTATGATGCAAAGCTGCACCCACCTGCACCATCGACTTGTCGCCGACTCGTGATTGCTTGGGAGACTTACCGCCACTTGAAAAACGTCATTTGACATATGCGGAAACCAAGTTTTATAAGCATTCTGGAGCTACTACAATAAAGGGATGCAACGAGTCTATGCCATGGGTTGATGTGAAGAGTGAGTTGGTGGGAGGACTAGACATTTGGACAGTTGGAGAGGTTGCTGCCTTTGTTGGTTCTGGAGAAGTGAAACATGTCAACTGGTCACAATGTAAGCTCTGTTAAAAAAAAATGTTATTTGTTGGTGTTGTGGACTTGGACGAGAGGAAGAGCCTGTCGTGATGAGGACGGCAGAGAAGAAAATGACATTAAAAAAAAAATAAATAAATAAATAAATAAACAAATTTTTTTTTTTTTTTGAACATATGTGTGTCTACCACTCATCGCAAGCTCTTCTTCTTGCCAGACAACAGCAGCAACTCTTTACAACATTGGTATCACAGCATCTACACTGCGCTCAGCCATTCCAGTAACTCCACCACATGGATGGATTAGCTTCTAAAGCTTTCTCATTTAAGACAGACAGGCTCGGAGTTGTTTTGGTCCTTCCCAACGATGGTTAAAGGAAATGTCTGAATCTTTTGCAAATGCTGTGTAAACCAAGTCTCTCTGCGATTCTGCCACCATTAGACAAGGCGATGACTTTGGCCAGCTGATGATGCTTCTCGAGACCAAGTCTGTTGCCTTTTCCTTTTACTCTAGCTTCCCTCAAATCAATCCAACGTTGGTCTTCACAGGGTGGTGTAAAAAAGTGGTGGGTTCCGAGCGATGGAGACGTGCTCCACCTTTCACTCGGAACCAATTTCCGCTTTCTTTACGGTAAAAGGTTGTCACTTATACACCAGTGTCTTTTAGAGAACACAAGTCAGTTTAAGCAAATCCACGTCCGGACTTTCTTCTTCCAGACTGAACCGGATTCACTGGTCGGAGTATACGTCGTAATTATTTGAATGGAATTGCGGCCATGTAACTCCTCAGATTCTCGGAGATGGTCTGAGAGAATTGGTGTGTCCCCAGAACGAGTCAACTCATCGTCGTCGTCCATTTGGGGCAAGTCAGGGGTCGGTGGATACAAACTGCCGTTCAATTCCCAAACATTCTCCCCTCCTCGTCATCGGAATCTCGCAGCAGTTCCTTCTTGGCCAACATGTCCCCTCGCTGTCCGCTGCAAACAGGAAACAGCCCATACTTTCATCCCCACTTCCTTGCAACCAAGTGTCCAAGCACAGACAGTGCATCTTGGTCCTGCAGCACTCCAGAAGTGGGAGGACCGGGTGCACAGATGGATTTCTAGAGAAATCCCGCAGAAACCACACTCGGGGAAGCTGGGCAGAAAATCCACCCGGCAGAGTGGGCAACTGCGTGAGTTCTGACCTCGTAACACCGCAGTGACGCAGTCGTGATGGAAGACGTGCCCGCAGGCCAAACGGCAAGATGCTCTGACGTCTGTCGTTCTGTTGCCCGGCGAGGCGGCCAAATCCTCCAGGGCAAATGGCACACTTCGGTGCAATTGTAGGTGCTGCTGGCCAAGAAAGATCCATATTGTTCAAAATTCATGTTTGCTACAAAGAGTGAAATGAGCAAAGAATCGCAAAGGGAAAAAATGGGTAAAGGTTCTCTAAAAGCAGAGTGAGCGACGGGTTATGAGGGCTGGAAGGTCTGCAGTCAGCTTATATACTGGAAATGTACGTCATCCTCACGTCTTTCTATCCCAGCCAATAGATTGTAGAGTCTTGAGTTGGAAGGGAAGGACGTCACAGGTGATTGGCTGAACCTGACATTACGTTTCCATGTGACGTCGTGAAACAGTAAGTGAAGGGGCGGGTGGGTAAGCTGATTTTACGACGAACCAACATTGGAGACTAGAAGCATTGGCCGTGCATCTGGTTAGGCAGAGTCTTTCAAACATGGGTCTTTGGTTTGACTTGATTGATATGAAACGAAGCATCTTTCAAGCCATCCTTGGGCAAGTTAACCACTCGTGATGATTCTATGACTTGATGATTCACGAGAAACATTGGAGCAACATGTTGTCTAGCAGATGGATCCAAGTCGAAAGAATCACAATGTTGGTTCCATCACAAGAGGCTGCTGGCATACGAGACGAACCGACTTGGAACCATGGTTGTGGTGGAAACATGAAACGACATGGTTGATATTGCTTCGGTGAAATGACAAAAGGCTTAGAGTCACCAACTATTGTCCATACAATGCAAGAGACTGAAACTTGGGATGATTAGTGTGATGCCTTGATTGGGAGACTATGAATGCATGCACAGTTGTTGAATGAGGCATGGAAAACCAAAGACGGATTGATGTGACCAACGTGATGGTTGAGAGGGAACTGACTGCATGAATGTTTATTCCTCAACTGAAAGACTGAGGAGGTGATTGAGGATGATTGAAGACACACACAGTTTAAAAAAAAAAAAAAAAAAAAAAAAAAATTTTTTTTTTTTTTTTTTTGATGTTATGCATGTCTACATCACTGTGTCCTAGGACAAGCCCAAGTCTTGAACCATCCAAGCAAGACTCAATCCTTTACATTACAATCTTTGTCGTACATTTCAAGCTTCTCGTTGATGCGATCAAGTTCCTTCTCCAAGTCTTTCTTTCTGGAACGCAGCAGCTCTACATCCTTGATATCTTGAACCATCCAGCTCCTCAACAACTTGACTTTTCCATGCAGCAACGAACACGATTCTCTCCAGGCTCGAAGCTTGCATCGTGCCAGCCGCAACTGGCATCTTTGCCCTCCGTAGCTCTTTTTCAGCTCACGGATGTGAGGACAGCCAAACTCGTCCAAGTTGATGGAAGGAATGTCTAGTCGATCCAAAAACTTTTTCTCCTGACGTCCACCTTTGTAAGCCACACAAGTTTTGTCTCGGCGATAAAATCTCTCGTACAGCCGCAGTACCAATTCTTGCAGCTGGTCGTACGAAACCAACGGCCATTCGTTATACCACGGATGCACAGGCAAACCGTGGACGTGCTCCAGCAAATGTTGCCGCTTCGTAGGATCATAAATTTTGCACACTCCTCTCAGGTCTACGGTGTAGTACCCCGTGTCCGGATCAGTCACAGCCGCATAGCCGACTTCTCTCGGGTAGAAGCGTCCACCTTCGTAGAACCCTTGAAAGCTGAGAATCATGCAAACTTTTTCCATGACGTGTGGAGAGCAGTGAAAAGACTTGAGTTATGTCTGAGGGATCTCTCACGACGAGGGTTTATATATACTGATATGAGGCTCTCAGGGTCCATTGTTGCGAGATGTTGCTTGCCACACGGCTTTCATTCAACCGGACCAACTGGAAGTATCATTGGATTAAGCTTTACCACCAATGTTGGACATGCTGTGAAAAAATTATTGGCCTCCAGCGAGCACACAACCTGATTATCCAAGTGCCACCGAGTATGGCAAGGCAATGAATCAGGTTGTGCGCTCTCGCTGGAGGCCAAGTCCCAGTGTGATTACGTTCCAATATTGGTTCCCAGAGTGACCAAAAAATAACCCCAGCGAGTCTTCCTCGGCACTGCAAATGGCAGCGTTCGAGGAAGCCTCGCTGGGGTTATTTGCATCAACTCATGGGTACACAGGAAAGACACAAAAAGTAAGCAAAAATATTTATTAAACTTTAAAAGTATACATATATATAATATTATAAAATTGTATAACATAAGTTTTTAATATATAAATAAAATGTCCATTTGATGCGGACAACACCATAAAGTCCATGTCCGCTTGGAACATTACATCCTATCCTCAAAGCGAAGCAGCTGAAAAGGAAAAAATATCATTCGTCTCAAAAGATTCCAAGCTAGTTGGTATCGAAAATCTCACAAGCACTGATCATACTACCAGTCTACCACTGTAGGATGCTGTCCAGCTTTACTTCCAATTCTTTCAGTCGTTCTTCAATTTTCTTCTTTTCGGACATCAAACCTTTGATTTCCCGCAGGCACTCGTCCTCCCCATTGGCCCTCTCTTCCAACTGGTCCACTAACCAGCTCCGTAGCAGCTTCACTTAGCCCATGGCACAGGGCCCCCGGTCGATGGTTGGCGTGAAACGGTCATCGTGATATCCGCACCACGCATCTTCGACTCCATACTGTTGCTGGAGAACTTTGACGCCAGGACATGCATGTTGTTTCGAGATTCAGGTTTGGGATCCCCAACTGCCCAAGAAGATTCTTTTCATTCACGCCTCCCTTGAAGGCTACGACGTCCTTTCCATGCCGGCTGTGTGCCGCATACAACCTGGCGACATCTTGGCAGATTGTCTTTCGCGGCAAGGCTCTCTCACCTTTCCTGGGCAGAGGGGACAGTCCATGGAGTCGCTGCCGGCAGTAGGAGTTGGTCGAATTGCACACGTCCGATGGCGATAGATCTCCAGACAGATCGTAGTTGATGAAGCCCACGTCCGGTAAAGTTGTTGAAGCGTATCCCAGCTCTCTGGCGACAAAGTCTCCAGCACCGTTGCGAATCCTTGGAAGTTTAGGATAAGGCAAACTGTATCCATTTCAAAGACTGATGGAAAGACTGGCAGAAGAGTTGACGATTTGAAGAGAGAGCAGCAGGAGCAACAGGCAGACTGGGAGGATAAATCGTGAATGTCTGAAGCAGTCTGAAGAGCAGCTTATATACTCCGCTGAAACCAGGAAGTAATCGCCCACTCAGACCAGACATTTCATCACCGCGATAACGCAAGACGCGACGCAATAGCCTTATCACTTCCTCATTCCTTTAATCACGTGATCAGTCTGAGGCTTCCAACCATCCTTGGACAGGCTCAAGGACGCAAATGAAAGGCTTCCCGTTTCACCTCGCCAAACATGAAGATTCGCGTCGTTACGTGAAAGTAACACAGATTTTACACTTCCAACCATGCTGCTGCTACACTCTCGTCCAAGATGTAACCCTGAAACGCTCGAATCTTTGGCTGCTCGTCTGTCTGGGATCGATGCAAGTCAAACTTGGACAGATACTGGTGAAAGACGGCGGGTGATGCAACCGCAACTGCACCAACGATGAATCTATCGATCTATGTGGAACGGCTCCCACGTGGCGGGTTGCAGCCATGGATGGATCGTCCAAAATGTTCGACATCCCTCGATGAATCGCACAGATTTACACAACGTTGAAACGTCTATCCAATGATGGTAACATCAACATTAGACCTCTTTGGTCACGCGCAACGAGACAGCAACTTTCAGCCATCCATGCAAAGATTTCAACCGCTATCACAGCCATCACGGCAGGAATAATCATGCATGCATACATTATAAACATAAAAGTTAAACACATCATTCATGATTATATAAAAAATTTTTCACTTATATATAGTTTCAAGTATTCAAGTTGGAGTTAATGGTACTCCTAAACTAAGAGGTATAGTATAAAACTTTTTTTTTTTTTTTTATTTTTTTAACATATATGTTCAGGAGCTTGAGGCTGAGCTGAACGTCCCGATCCACCGAGCTCAGCCCAGACCTCATCATCATGAATAGAGTCACGTGACCTCATCCTTACAAATGGAGTCACGTGACCTCATAGGTGGATAGACCACCATCCCATTGAAAATTGGATCCAAGACGGTGGTCTATCTATCAAGCCAAGACGGGTTGACTGGAATGGTTTCAAGTCTTCCCCCCATCCCACCATTTGTGTCGTAAACCCGTGAGGATCCCTTCGTTGCACGTGTTGGTGATAACGTTGGTTACCCAGGACGTTTGAAGCAAGGCTCAAAGCTGGAAAGATTCTCGTCCTACCCTGGCATATATATAAGTCGTGAAACCTCAACCGTGATCCAGTCGGACCCGAGTCTTTTTCCCGAGTCAGTCGAGGATCAAGATTTGAACTGCATCAACATGGCCAACGTTGCGGATGCGCCTGAACAACCTCGGGATCCGAGGCTAGAATGCAGCATTTGCCTCGTCAACGTTGCAGTCAAAGAAGCCAAACGTTTACAGTGCAGCCATCAGTTTCACGTCGCATGCATCGATCAGTGGCTAAAGACAAAGCCCACCTGTCCCATGTGTCGCAAAGTGGTGGTGGACGAGTCGACCCTGCCACGGATGTTTCAAAAGATTATCGTGTATCGCTGCTGGGAATGGTCCATCGAGAACATTTTTCCGGTAGACGCCGAAGCCTTTGAAAGGTTCGTCGAAGAGGTTCAGAGCACTATTGAAGACGGTGAGTGCACACTCGAGGAGGGTATGATGAAGGAGATTGAATGGCTGATGACACATCCAAGTCTTCTGATAATACCAACATCATCATCATCGTAGAGTGCAAAGTCTTAAAAGAGAGAATGTCATCGTGATGGGTGTAGAATCTTGCAAGAGACTCTCATCCAACATCTCAAAAAAAAAAAAAAAAAAAAAAAAAAAAACCTCTTTTTTTTTTTTTTTTTTTTTTTTTGAAACATTGGATGAGTTGTCTCGGCTGCTGCAGAGTATATATAATCTCTAGTAATTGCAACTCTCAACATATAAGCTTCAGCTATCAATCTCAAGACTTTAAGTTTCCCGACTCCAAGTCTCTTGTTTATATATTTTTACAGACAGTTCCTTGTCTTGTGTGTGTGCACCAACCATGTTCTTTCGCGTCCATGCCGACTCCAAGACTAGAGTCACCGGATTCGTTGGATGTGACCTACAGCTCTACTGGCTGGCTGTCGATGTAGCTCGGCTCTTTCGACAGAAAAATTTTTCCATCACTGACGCCAGTCTCGGGGATGTCATGCCATCAAGCTGCTGGAACCTACCCACGTTTGGATACAACGGTCGAGTCAGGCTCCTCTCGAATGCTTCGGTCGAAACATTGTGCTCGCTCAGGGGGAACCAGTACCACTACAAGTCGCCGGCGTACAGGTTCACTGCTTGGATACTCCACGAATCGGATTACGACGACGAGTCTACCAACCTTGCTCCCGTTGCGGCAGAACCTCTCAGACACTACAGAGAGGCGATGGAGGCACCGCTCAACGCTCTCAGGAGCCGGCACATGCCACAGGTAAAGATTGTGCGGGTAGGAGGACAGTTTGGATTCAGAGACTTTCAGATCCAGATGCTTCATGCAGCTGCCAAGGTGTATCGCAAGTGGCACAAGATTGTAGGATGGAAATCGGGCATCACTCTGATGGTTCCTCCACGCGGCACTGAAGCGATTCGATACTTGGACTCGACTGAAGAGGTGCAGCATGACGAGTTGGATGTGAAACCTGAGGAAATGCAACCGAAACCTAAAGAGTTGGATGAGAAGCATGACGAGCATATGCACACACCTGACGAGTTGCACGAGAAACCTGACGAGCAGTTGCATGAGACACCTGACGAGCAGCAGTCTTCTTTACCAGATGCGTGTGCAGCCATCGAGTTGCACGAGACGACACCTGACGAGCAGCAGTCTTTACCAGATGCGTGTGCAGCCATCGAGCATCATCAACAGATGGATACGGAGGATCTGAATGACTTTTTGGACATGGTAGAAGAAACGGAGGATCTTGAACGTGCTTTCCAAAATTTGCTATTCCCAACAAATGACATTACCTCAGTTCTAGATCCACAGCAACGAGCACATCTTCAGGACCAACAGCAGCAGCAGCAACGACAATACGACGAGAGAGCCCAGCAGCCAGTCATCACCATTCATCTCGACCCGCAGACAAACGAGACACTGGGTCTCAAATGCTACCCGTCTGTCGCCACCACTCTCGTCCAGGATTCCAAAGGCAACGCTTTTTCGGTGCCAGACGCGTTCGTGGCCCTGGGAAGCGATGCAGGATTTTTGTACAAGCTCGTTCCAGATGTCACCATTTGAGCTCGACTGGGTCAGCCGCACGTCTTGAGAGAGACCACAGGTGGACCGCCAAATGCCATGCCACTGGTTGTTTGACGGTTGGCAGTATTACCTGACCGTTGTTAACCGTGAAACTGTTAAAGTTCTTTGTTTGGCGGTTGATGCCATTACCCGACCCGTAGCTATATCCAGAGCAATCGCATAGAGCTCTCTGTGGTTTTAACAAGGATATATAATGCTCCACTTCCTTTAAAGTAAAGCAAGCGCGCAATGCCTAGCGTTTATGTAAACGATAAATATGGATTGACAACAACTTGAATGAAGTGTACATCGATACCACCAATCCGGATGAGATATTTCCCAAGAACGAGCAGCGGTATGCCAAGCTATCAAACGGTACTGATTACTATCCCTTCATACAAGGCAAACCAGTCTTTTTGAAAGACCCAGTAACTCAGAGGGAAATTTATGCCAAGAACCGTGATGGTGACGAGATGTATCCTGTGGACAGCAGCACACAGGCTCATGTCGTTATAACCATAGGTAATAGCACCGTGTACGCAACACTTCGTGATGGAACTCGGTACTATCCTCTCAATGCAAATGGCAATGTAGCCTACCCTGCCGATGCTCAAGGAAACCAAAAGTATGAACTCTTGGACGCGAAGGGAAAATATGTCATTGGACGACCGGAACAACTGGCAAAAGTATGCAAAGAAGAGCAATGGTGACGAAATGTATCCTCCCGATGGTACTATTGCCACACACGTTGGAAACGATGGAATTGTGTACCCGTTATACGCCAAGACTGCCCAAAACACTGTCATCTACCCGGTGCACCCTACGCTGCAGACTGAATATTACCTTAATGATCCTTCAAACTATGGCGATGATTATCTTTCGTATCCGAGAGTTTCACCAATATCTTTTGATAGGTACGCGCGGACAATGCCTCGGAGTCCTGGTGGACTTGGGGACGAGATATATCCCGTGAAAATTATCAAGATTAATAACGTGTTGCGCAGTTACGAACAAACTTTAAATGGCAAGTATGCAGTCAAAGAAGATGGGACTGTCATTTACCCATTAGATGTCAATGACAACGAGTATGTAATCTTACAATACAAGACGCCCCGTCAAATCTACCCAAATGGATACCCCATGACTCATGACAACTACTGTATCATACCTATGCATCACAATAAACCTGCAGTGTTCAACAGTGTGTTACCCAAGATTGACATCAGTACATCTTTAGTCGGTATCATTGATGCAGTCCCCCCGCACAAGCGCAAGTATTACTTGACGAGTGTTTCAATAAGCAACCGCTTAGGACGACGCCTTAACCAAGGCAAGACGAAACGCTCAGTGCTTTCACTGACTACACAGACGACTATCCAGAAAACTTCATGGACATTTTACCTTATCGGGTTCCTGGTAGTGGTGGTGATAGCAGCCATACTTTTTGTCAAACTACGCTTGACATGAAAAACCCATTCACTTCGGCTGTGGTCGTTGGAAACCTTGGTAGACGACCTGACTTGATCCACTTGTACTGGCCAGATGTGGACTCGGATCGAATCATCTTGGAACCCACGTTTGGTGAATACATCCCTGCTGGAACCACAACCTTCTCGAGTCACCTGAATCTAAATGCGAGCTGGAGAACAAGTGTTCAGTGGTTCCACGTAGGAAAGCAGCACGACCACCACTGGAGGTGGTGTTTACCGCAAGATAGATATGTGGCAGACGTTAAATTTGACCACATCCTCAAACCCAGCTCGACGTTTGTACCGAGCAGTCGTGATGAACAATTTCAAGGCAACGTGGGAGCCAACTACAAGCACGATGGTGTGTTGGTTGACCTAAGGAATTGCCATACTCCTCATGAAATTTACGTTAACCTGCTAATGTTTTACGACCAATGGGTGGACGGAGGTTTGGAAGATTCGTTCGATGCATGGTCTGTGTTGTGGCCATCACACTCTTTGGTGAAGCAATTGGATGCCAGTCTCGACTACTCTTTGAATCTAATGATGCTTCAGGGAAGAAGGAACAAGTACTGTAGCAACGCCAGTGTAGAGTTTATAGAACGCAGGTACATGCATCTGCCAGAGTGGAGGCCTTGGTACAAGTAAAAAAAAAAAAAAAAAAAAATATATATATATATATATATATATATATATATATATATATATATATATTTTTTTTTTTTTTTTTTTTTTTTTTTTTTTTTATGTATAGTTGTCACTGATGCTAGTCCAGTCGCAGCAGCTCAGCCTCATAAAAGCTAAACAATCTTTAGCATTCAGATGAACCTTAATCCTGTTGGATGAAAAACAGTCTCATCTCACGCTCAAGCTTCACATCCTATATCGTTTACTTTTAAAACAGGCAATTGTCTGAAGCTCCCTGCAACGAGTGTACAGTGGAATAGAATCCTTGTATATCGCTGGCGTTGACATTTTCGTAGAGACATTTTTTGGAATCGTCGTCACCTTGTTCAGGTACCAAATCTGCGATCCAGTCTCTTCTCCGTTCAAGACGAGGTGATGAGGATGACCCAGATCCTCCGTCGTTACCAGACCAATACCTTGCTTATACACCATGTTGAAGGGCACACGAGAAATTTCAAATCTTCCGTCAAAGTTGAGAATGTGCTCACCCAGCATGCAATGCACCATCATCAGTTTGTAAGATTCTGACAATTCATCCATTTTGTTGAGAGTCATCTTGGCATTGTCAGTGTTTGTCAGCTTGACCATTTCAAACTGCTTCGACACTGGCAGGTTTGTAATCTTTTGCTCTGCCTTTGTCAAGTTTTGCTGCAGGTCAGAGAAAAAGTTGATGAACCTGGTATTATCCTGGTCACTCATTACTGCCTTACTGTACGGAGACCCAAAGTTTCGAAGTACTTCGTAGCCATACCTAGCTGCAACGAGATCACTCTCGGAGCCAGTTTTGGCCTTTTGGCTCAGATGACGAAAGTACTTGACAATCTCTGGATTCATGTGGAAATTGTAATCTTCCAACTGAGGTGGTGATACATCGGGGCGAAATGTCTTGTCGACAAAGCTGCGGCAAGGAAACACCACTGTATTCTTTTTGAAAAAGACATTTTCAGCAACTCGTAGGAACGGTCCTACAATCTTTTGCTCCGTCTCAGTCTCCATCTTATGGTACTGCACCTCGAGTCCAAACGGGCTTCTGAGGTGCTTGGGGCATATCACCATGTTCAGCGGCCAGTTGGGCTGAGGGTTGCATTTGGTCTTGTAGCAGAATACGCAGTAGCTCATTGTTGCAAAAGATTACCTTGGTTATCAAACGATTCATAACAAAGCATGGCCAAAGCCCTCTCAAAGGTTGTGAAGCGGCTCCAAGCCTAGCAAGCGTTACAAGCACCTAAATTTTACTGCCAGGAGTGCCCGTCAAGTCGATGGACTCATCAAGTCCAATAAGGGACTCAAGAAAGCAATCAGTGCCGTCTTCTCCAAGAAAGGTCTTGCGGCAACGGCAGGACTCACCCTCACAGGTGTGGCTGCGCAAAAAATTGCCGACTATATCAAGGCCAACTCTGGTTGCTTTCTCGTTGATCAGCTCACTGGTAACATCAAGTGTAAGGTTCAACAGCATAGTTGCTGTAATCCAGATCCTGTAGCGGACCTACCATTCTGTGTGGGAAATTATGTTGACACTTGTGCTGGCTTTGACGAAAGTGCTGAAAACTCTTGCTGTCGCATGTGTGACTGTCGATATTATCCATGCCTTCCCAACGAGAAACTAGAGTGCCAACGCCCGACGGTGGGCGATGCTCTGAGCTACTTTTCAACCAACACAGCCAAAGGTTTGCTATCTTCCGTGCTCAACTGGATACCAGTCTGGGTGTATGCTGTAATTGCTGTGATTGTGAGCTTGGTAGTTGGAATGTTTTTCTTAAAACTAAGAGGATGATTGAGAGGCTTGGAAAGGTTCTTTTACCCATCGATGTCCTTGTTACGAAAAAGTACCGTGTTGAGCTGGAGCATGTATTGAGACTGTATGCCAGACCTCACTACCAGTTTGTGAGTTCAATTTTTAAAAATATGATCACCCTGCCACTGATTCAAGACGAGAAGGTTCGTGCTGCGTCCAGAGACTATGTATATAGGCTGCTTCAAGACAAAGACAAGCTGGGTTACCTGTACCATTTGAGTAACCAGAAGATGATGGTGCCATTAGACGTAAAGTTTAATGGTGAACTAGTGATAGAAGCTGGTCAACACTATGATGACACTGTACGAGCAGTCGACGACATTGCACGAGAGTTTGCGTGCCCCAACACCATGATGTTTGAGATTACGCGTGTAGAGTTGCTGTACTTTTACACAATGCTGATGAACCCTCATCTCAATTGGGTCACGGTGGACTATCTTTTGAGATGTCAGCGTAACCACGACCATCTCATTGCTGCTCCTTGAGAGTGTTGCAGTAAAAAAAAAAAAAAAAAATATATATATATATATATATATATATATATATATATATATATATATATATATATATATATATATATATATATATATTTTTTTTTTTTTTTTTTTTTTTTTTTTGTAACTACAGTCTCTCGGCACCATATAACCTACAGCTTCAGTCTTTATCCCTCAGATGAGCCTTTGTTCCAGCTAGAGGAAGGACGCATTCTACCGTTCCAATTCATACTTCAATGGGATTAAATCAAGCACATCCAACTCCTTGTTTCTTCATCAGCATTACAGCTATCCAGTACATGGTAAGTGTAGACTGATTGACTAATAGACATGGTCCGTATTCTCAGAGTAACCAGTTTGACGTAAGATTGCTTACGGCACGTCTCTCAGACATTCGTGCACTCGTAACTCGGAAGTATGCTCCTGACGAACGCACCTGGAATGACACCGGTCCATAGCGACATTCGGGTCGAACGCCAGGTGCAAGTAGGCTATGGAGTCATCGAATCCCATCACTGGGTGGCCGAGGACGAGGTCGATTAACTGGTCTCTATAGAATGAAATGGGCAAGTCTTTTGTTTAATCGGTCTAATTACTGACCAAGTACGGAGGTTGCTGTTAAAGAATATTTTGGATCATGTCTTGAAGTATATGAAGAATCTCTCTCGACCAAGCCTGTGGTGAGTATGATAAAATTTTCTAACATGTAAAAAAAAAAAAAAAAAAAAAAAAATATTTATATATATTTATATTTATATATGTGTATATATATATATATATATATATATATATATATATATATATATATATATATATATATATATATATATATTTATTTATTTTTTTTTTTTTTTTTTTTAAACATGTTTCGATGCTTAGCTACAGCATCCTACAATAGCATTCGACCCGTAAAACTCTCGTTAGACAATTGTGCACGATCCATCACCATCTTCCTTGTCTTTATCACCATCAGCAACTGCAATCAGCCGCACGCTGTTGAGAAAGTCTACTCCGCTACGTTCCATCTGCAGTATAATATCTTCATCGGAAAGCAACACTTCACCCCTCTTGTTCTCTACTATGCGTGTCTTGAAGCAAATGTTATGTTTGGCCAATACTGTCGCAAGCTGCATAAGATTGACATTGCCCAGCCACTTGCCTCTACCTTTGTTGGCTGTGTAAAATTGCAAGTAATTCTCCACCAGGTGTGGTGGTCTCAATCGTTTGGGATACACGTTGGATGCCTCGTCAACTTTGGATAGGCACCACATGTCCCACTGTACAGTTGTAGTACCTCGTGTCGATGGTCTCACTCTATGAAGCAGAGTGTCGCAGTTGAAGCCAAATGTCTCAAGCACAACAAGACCCGTGTCTGACTTGGGATCACTTGACAAGGTTGTTAGCAGGCATTCAGTGTGCTGAGTAGAGGGAATCCTCGGTCGATCCTCTAGCAATGGATGGCTAAGACATAAAAATGCTCCCTTGTACTCAAAGCCAATCACTACAGAGTCTATTACTACGGGCAACATGTCACAGTCTGGCAACCCACCGCGAACAAAGAAAATTTCTGTCCAAGGAAGTGTTTGAGGTACGTAATCGTACTCAATGTAGCGCTCGTAAGGGTTTCTGATGTACAAGACGTTCTTTGGATGGGAGCCATTGATTGCGAGAGCTACAAACTCTTTAGGTCGCGTGGAAGACTGCGGGTGTTGTACGAATCGACTACCATCGTACTGGACGCGGAACGGCCATTCCATGATGAGCCCCAAATGGTGCAGTTGACGATCGTAGTCGATTGAATCCAAATCTTGGTCGTCATCGTTGTATTCTCCGGAGGTACGACAGCAAAATGTCTTGAATCATAAAGTTGGGAATATCTACGTGTCTTCGGAGTGTACCCGTGGATTTTGAGTATTCATCGGGAAGAGACAAGCTCCGAACAGGCTGAAAGTCTATAAAGCTCGGAACAACAGAGGTATCTCGCACATGAAAGGGTAATGTGGATATACCTTCTCTGTTTTTCCACTCGTTCGTCACTCGCACAACGTAATCACTCTCCTCTCTGCTGAGAAAACACAACCGATACAGGTCGTTGCATCGCTTGGGTTGATCATAGTAGCATCCACCGGGAAACGGCACGTCACAGGGATCCAAGTAGAGGATAGTGTTCTTGTACGTATAAACGTGCTCGTAGGACGGTCGAGACGAGCCTCGAAGGTATTCGTCAATGATGCGTGGATCAGATACAAAATAAGGAGTGGCATACAGCTTGCACTGGCCACCATTCTTGGGAACACAACCCTCTCGTTGCCGAGCAGAACAGTCCAAGAGTCTTGTTTGAGGAACGTGGTGTTGGGCGAGTCAGAGTTGTAAAAGATGTTTAAGCTCTTGGCCAACTGGCTGGTTTGACTGATTCTATCAAACTTGTGAAGTCTCAGGACCAACCACGGCTCCCACCTCATGTCTGCAAAGGGAAGAACGATGGTATCGGTATTGACCACGTGGAAAGGATGACACTTGTGGAAGGAAGCGTACAAGGACGCATACTTTTGGAGATTCATCTTGTGTATTGATGGAGCAGAAGACAAGTCACACATGCAAAAAAAAAAAAAAAAAAAAAAAAAAAAAAATTTTTTTTTTTTTTTCATTTATGTCTTGGCCAGTTTATACTTTAGTATAAAGCCATGAGCTACCAGTCTCTACTTCATTCAGCCTTCGGGCAGCAGTATAGCCTACATGTGCCCTATCTCTACAGCATTCACCTCTACTGTCTCCTGGTCATCTGTCTCGTAATCGCCATTTGTGCATACACGGTTAGTCACTATCGTTCAGAGTGTGACAAGTCTTTTGCCGAGCGAGTCAAGGTGTTGCGCCTCAAATATGCCTCTGGACGTCCCTAGTATGGTCAGGCCTTTCCTCAACAACTACGACACTCATGTAGATAGATTCGTCAAGTTCCTCAAGAAGCTAGACTGTCTGCTGGTTTACGAGGGTCCTCCCAACGTCCATGACCACATTCGGGACCGGACAGTGTACGCTTGTTCTGTCAAGTGCCTCCGCAACAAGACGTTATCCAACGTCTTCCCAGTCATGATTGGATCCAAACTTGACATTGCCATCCGCAAGAATGCCATTTACGACTTTGCTGAAGGTGTGCCGTCAGACTCGGACAACTTCCAACTGCCGTTCAATGAGGCTGACATTGGATTAGGCTTTTTTATCGTCAACGGGTGCCTGAGGCAGGTGCCTTACTTTTTCACCAATGATCCCACCAACACTCATCTGGTACAGAAGAATATCGTGCGATGCTACGTCTACGACTCC
The DNA here is from genome assembly GCA_030067965.1 of Latrodectus elegans. NCBI lineage: Eukaryota > Metazoa > Arthropoda > Arachnida > Araneae > Theridiidae > Latrodectus > Latrodectus elegans. The sequence goes on from CM057809.1 coordinate 119,640,193, forward strand.
AACGACAGAGGACGACAGCTCAGCTACTACATGGATAAAATGGATGGGCGACAAAGAGGAGATTTATGCGTCGTGCACAATGACGGTAGTGTTACCGTGGCTGGAGGAGGAAAAGAACTTGGCAACTTTTTCTGCCACTGTCCATACCCCGTCTGTCAGGAGGCTTACATGTCTCAAGTGTTTAAAGAGGACAGGTTCGACATTGATCACTTTTCCAATAAAATTGTCGTGAGCCCTGGACATCTCTTTGTCAAGCTCTTTGTAAAATATCTGTACGGGCCTTTGCAACAAGGCAACTGGTCACTCGTCAAGTCCAAGGCAAACCTCGTCACCAAGTCTATTGAATCGGGGTGTCTGCTGCACGTGCTCTCCCGCAAAACTTTGTACTTTAAAGAAAACTGTGGAGGACGACTGCCGGCTGGAGGAAGCTTGGGTAAGATGGTTGCTGCACCACCCAAGGAAAGCCACCGAGAGATTGGTGCCAATGGAGAGGTTTACATGGAAAATCTACGGATGCTACAGAGAAGTGAATTCGCAGAGCTACCCGTTGAATCCTTACCTGCTGCCTCTCGTCGTTCGCCAAATTTCCAGCAAGGTCAAGTCCAACGCCGTATGTGCGTTCCATCCCAGCTACGTCGGGTTCCTCTGCGTGCTCGGCTGTTTCGAGACAAAGAATGTGGGTCGGACGCACATGATGGTTCGCAACTCGTATGTCTCAGACCACGTAGACTTGGATCCCGTGTTTGACGAGCATCCGGAACACAGTCGGCTGTATCAGCTATTGGACTTGGAAGTGGCGTCACCCCAACGAAAGAATGTTTGCTATGTCGTAGTGAACGAAGCCTGCATTCAATCACGACTAAATGCTTCGAAAGGATAGACTTGCTTCGACTCAAACGAGAAATGGGAAGGATCGAGTGCCTTCAGCGTGGTGACTTTGTCTACGTGCGGTACAAGATTGGATTCCTGTACAAACTCTTGCCTCGAACGGACGTGTGGGTGACAGCCAGAGACGAAATGTACTGGGCTGAACGACTGCTGGGGATCCGCACCAAGCGAGAGCTCGTGGACGCTGCTGGATACGATTACATTTGCAGTTACCTCACTGACTTGAACCCGTTTTTTCAGCACAATGCCTTCCCCAAGAACATGTTGGCTTTTAATGCGCTAAAGAATGCAATCATAGCCACGGACAAGAGGTACGCTCGCTACTTTATGGACACGGTATCGGCCTACACCAACAAGACGGCAATGCACGAGCCGGTCGTACCACTGCCAGATGGGAAAGACGACGGCGTCTCCAAGCACTTTGTCATGTACGTGCCTAGAATCACAGTGGCTTACCACAGTTTCCAAGGATGCAACCAGGAAGACTGCATAGTGGTGCGGGAAGGTCTCGATTGCTTCGACTGCTGCCGATTCTACACGGTCCGACTCAAGATTGAGGCATCGAGTGGCATGCATTTCACGTTTTACCCAGTACGAGGTGATCCGGACGAAGACGATGACTTTTTGGGTACAGTCGTGGCACATCCCCGGCACACCAGCGAAGGAGTAGAGCCAACGTTTCAGATTGAGCCCCAGTCCATTTACATGCGTCTCACTCGAGAGTCTCCGATGCAGTACAAGATTTATTTTACAAAGTCTCCATTTCGAGTCCTTCAGTACCACAAGACGGCAGACAGATTGATTGTGTGTGTGGAACAGGGTCACGCGTCCAGCACCGGGGACAAGCTGTGCAGCCTGCATGGTCAGAAGGGTGTCATGCGTTTCATGCCCAAGATGCCTCTATTGGATGAATCGGTGACACCCGATGCCATCGTCAATCCGTACGCTCTGTTCCGCATGACTCCTGGTCAAATCATTGAAGGATTACGGTGCGGTGGAGGACGGGATGCAAAAACCTTTCGAAACAGTGACGGACAGTTGGTAACACGTGGCAGCACGTTCTATGCTAAAACCTTTTACTTTCCGATAGCCTACCTGAGCTCCGAACACATTTATGCTCCCATGGACTGCGTTCAAGATAAAATTTTGGGCCAAGCAGTAAAGGGACGCTCTCGTGGAGGAGGCATGAGGCTGGGAAACATGGAATTGTTGAATGGAATGAGAGGCAATGGTATAGCTTCCTGCTTCGAACAAAAGATTTTTGTGCACGGGATCGACCCAACAACGTGCCCAAGTCTGCGTACCTCGTGAAAGAAGATGCTAGGTTCTTCAAGTGCCACATAAACTTTGATGTGCAGCCTCCAGTGCAGGAAGAGGACATTTAAAGTTTGGAGGATGTCGAGGACCATCGTTGCAAGTGTGCACCAAGTACACCAAAAACTTTAAAAGTTTGTTGCCACTTTTAAAGTTTTTAACAAAATTTCTGAAACTTTTAAAGCCACAGGTTAACTTTGGAAAAGTTAACCTGAGGCTTTAAAAGTTTCAGAAATTTTGTTAAAAACTTTAAAAGTCTAAAACAATGTTTAAAGTTTTTGGCAACGTTAATGGTGTCATACCCATCCAGCTTTAAAACGGACAAGTGCCGGTGCTCATACATTAAATTTTTCTGTGTGGTACCTACCCCTCTGGAAGGGGGTTGTAGCCGTACGACCAAACAAATACTTGAGCAGTATTTGCTCAAGAATTAATTGTTCCTGTACGGTACCTACCCCTCTTGAAGGGGGTTGTAGCGGTCCGACCAAACAAGTACTTGAGCAAATACTGCTCAAGAAATAATTATTCCTGACGGTACCCACCCCTCTAGAGAGGGTCGTAGCGGTCAACTCAAACAATGATGTGAGCAGGTTTGCTCATAGAATAATTATTCTATGAGCAGATTTGGCCCTTGTACCATGTCAAATCCAATGCACTTGAGCAAAACTTGCTCATAGATTAATTATTCTATGAGCAGATTTTGCTCAACTGCATTGGATTTGACATGGTACAAGGGCCAAATCTGCTCATAGAATAATTATCGTATGAGCAGATTTTGCTCAAGTGCATTGGATTTGCTACGGTACACCCCTCTGAGGGAGGGGGTATAACGGCCAACTCAAACAATGATATGAGCAGCTCTTGCTCATAGAATAATTATTCCTGTACGCTCCCTACCCCTAATGGCGTTAAAGTTTGGTGGACTGCTCTGAGCATGTGTCGTCTAAACTTTAAAAAGTGTACACTTAAAGTTTGCAGGTACTTGTGTGATCAATAGCACCTGAAACTTTAAAAAAATTTTTTTATAAAGTAGCTCTCTTCACTTTACATCCAAAAAAGTTCCTATTCACTGGTACGAGTCCTTTGTGTTCAACCCTTTGTTAAGCAAGCTGTGCGCCATGACCAATGTCGAGGATGATGTCAAGTGGTACACGAGTCATCGTAGCCACATTTCTGCCCTTTTAAGAGCCAAGATGTACCCAGTGATGGCTGATGCTGACTGGGACAACTTGATAGCAGTCGGCACCTACGCTACTGATTCCGATGCCACAAAGTTTCTCTTCCACGAGGGACTAATGTACCAAAAGAAGGGACATGCAAGATTATCGCTCCGAAATCAAGTGGACACGTATGTCAAATCGTTCCTTCAAGAGACTATTCCAGCAACTCACTACTTGACATGGAGCTCTGAGATGATACCCTTTGGCAGTCATGAAGAAAGACTGGAATCTTTGGTATACAACGTGTTGGAAGATCCAAGCATTTACTCTAGTATGAGGAAGGACGTGTCAGAGAAGCAAGGTAGAAAGAGGAAACTTGGAGAGGAAGACAGATGGCAATGGTTGGGCTACATGGATGAGACGACCAAGGAACCTCCAGCCAAAGTAATAGTTGGTTAAAAAAAAAAAAAAAAAAAAATTAAAAAAATATATAGTTATATATATATATATATATATATATATATATATATATATATATATATATATATATATATATATTTTTTTATTTTTTTTAACTATGTAGTCTTCATCATGTTCCTATAACTAGACTAGACGTTACAGTTTATAGAGTATTGCTAACCGTCAAACTCACAGACTTGACAGTATCAAGGTTGAAGAAGCACACATCAACCATGTCATCACCATACGGGCCAAACTCTAGGAAACGTGCTGACCGAATAAAGGTTCCTGGAACCATTTGTTCATTATGCAAGGCCTACTATTCTTCACTTGGTTTGTCTTCAACTGAGCTGCAGAACAAACTAAACTGTGTTTCAAGGCACAGAGAGTACCCGCGTCCTCCAACACCAGAACATTACTGGGAGCTAGACTTTCCAAGTGACGATGAATGTATTAGGCGTGGATATATGGAAGCTGAACCTCAACCTTATACATTAAAGCCTCTGACAAACAACAAGTACCATGTGCCATCCGCTGCTCCACCATCTAGCAAGACTAGACATTCTCTACATCAAACGAAGCATGATGCTGATTAAATGTTTGGTTCCTGTGGAAAAAAGTTAACCATAGCAGGTTCCACGCAGTAGGGTTTGCCATCCTTGACAACCTTGCGATAGGGATAGTTGCACACGCACTTGTGATCTCCGTTGGCCTGATACATAAAGAGACCATTCTGGCATACATCATGTACAAGCTCGGAGCAGTCGTCTCCTCCGTAAAACGTAGGATCCGTACAGAGACAAGTCCAGTGCTTCACAGGATGCTGAGCTAGGACCACCATACCACCAAACTCTCGGTTGCACTCGACGTTTTCCCCACTTGTGTCATTCTCTGGTACAATGCAAACCCCACCAATGCACTCGGCCGTACCTTCAACGCACAAGAAACTGCAATCATCAAGACACTGAACGTTTTGGTTGGAGCAGTTACGCCGCCTCAGAGGTGCTTGAACATTGAGAGACTTGTATTGTTCAGTGGATAAAGTCAGGGTCCACGCGAAACCACACCATAGAAGGAGTAGAATGAATATAGCAGACAGCATGATTGCACGCGTAAGTGTGTACAATCTCTTGAGTAATGTATGAATGGTTGGTTGCAGTGTAGATGCTATGACACCTATGTTGTAAGAATATTGGAGTTGCTGCTATCTGGGAAGAGGAAGAGCTTGCAATGTTGCAGACACACATAGTTTCAAAAAAAAAAAAAAAAAAAAAAAAAAATTATTTTTTTTTTTTTTTTTTTTTTTTTTTTTTTTTGAATCATAGTCTTGAAGCTCAAGTCAACAAGAGTCAAAGTCAAGTGTACATCACTATGGTTCGAGAGATTGATCAACATGAAGTCCGAAAACCTGGAAATACTGCAGTGGTCCACTCTAGGATTGCACAGTGGCGAGACCTATGGACGGCGTGTTTCAGAGTCGTAGATGAATGGGACATGACTGATCTACGCAGGTTCCACTACGTCTTGGAGCGATGGATACCTCTCATGAACCGTCACCTTGATTATCCTATCGCTGACTTGGATCGATTCGACATAACCTTCTACTACTGTGATGAGCCCAATGGTCCGAAGGAGATTATTCAGCTCTACATGGACGAGACAGCTACTCCGGAAGGCAAGACTAGCGTGTTTGTCATCTTTAACCTCTGTGAGTTTCGCAAAATTCATAGGCAGTACTGCTCCAACTTTACTCGGAGCAACCAGATGCTCGTGGACGAAGCTAGGGGTACCATCAATCTGTCTGCAGCAGCCGTACTGCTTGATGGATCGTTTGGAGGACCACCAGTCAATCCCGCCGGTTATTTCAAGAACCTCACGACTTGGCAACTGTTGTTTGTCTACACACTGCACGCAATGGCTCATTTGGACGTCTTTGATACCTATGACCATGCTCATTACGACTCACACATGTACGTCAAAGAGTCTCCATTCTTTAGGATGTACTTTTACGGGCAGGTTGTACGTTGCCGCTAAGTAGTAAGTGAGTGAATAAAGATTCATCATGAAACAGCCAACAAAGATTCCACTTCCGTATGCAACGAGAAGTCTCGAGCATTACTTGGGACGCCCCGTTGACTTTGCTGAATTGGCAGGTACGGTGCCAAACACGACAGCACTAGTTTCTCTAGCCAAACTGAAAACGAGGTTCTTTAAGAAGAATGACCACGAAGCTTTTGAAAAATTTAAGCAAGGCATGATTGAAGATCTCGACGATTATGATTGGGAAAATGCTATAGAGGAAGACCCAGGAGTAACAAACTATTGCAGACGGTGGATGAAGGTTAAACCTCCACTGCGGCGACAAGTTTCGGCAAGATCTCGGTCACCCAGTCCAAGTGGTAGGAAAAGGGCTACCAAGAAAAAACCTGTTCGTCTTGTCAACCTCTTCACTCCCATGAGCGATGACGAAGAATATCCCGACCAGACAGTCTTTACATTCAAAGGCAACGCTGGTCTTGATCGTGATCCCAATCTACCCATGCCATTGTGTCGTGGTTTCAGGCGAGTGTGTCGAAACTATGGCAAAGGTAACAAGTACATTGCCTTTGACAAGGACGATAGCGAGAACCACGAGTATCTTTTTGACGTTTCATACCACCGAGGCAGTGACGAAGGCAGTGACGATGAAGAGGTGAGCAACTAAAATCACTGCTTTACAAGATTGGATTCTCTAGTGGGTTATACGCCAGTGGAATGACAGCGTTCCAATGGGTAGAGTAGTGAGCAGTGTAGGGCGAGTTACCCTCCAAGTTTGGTGGAAGTAAAACTTCCACATCGTTGTTTAACGAAAGCAAGTCTCGGGTAGATGTGCAGGGTGAAAGCTTGCCCCGAACGACACGTGTAGGAATGACACCTACATCGTTTGGAACACCAAAGCACTGCCTCAGCTCCTGTCCGACGGGTAGTGACGAATCAATTGGGTGAGCTTGATACTTGAACACCCACATTTGTATAGATTCGGGTAAGAACCTGGTGCTGGCATCAAACTCCAAATCCAGCAATTCACGCATCTTTGGCACATCAAAGTTTAGATGCGAAATGAAGCGGTAAATCTCTTCCTCAAAGGAATGGCTTCGAATGTCGAGCACATTGTCCACCACCGACCGTGACAGTTTGACACGCTGGCATTCTAGCTGGTACTGACTGGTGTCTAAGCTGTTGGTCTGACAGACTGAAAAATGACGAGCAAATGGTGGTGCTACAACAAATGTGTAACCATATGCAGTGTTGTGCTCGTTGAAGGCAGTTTCGGAATCTTGAACGTTTCTGTCGACCACTTGAACAGTGTCAGCTTCGTTGTAGCAGTTTGGAGGTATACTTTTGAAGTAGACGTCCATCACCACAAAGTCATGTAGAACGGGGTAACACTTTTGCCGAATCAGCTGCAACACTAGGCTCCTGTATGTCACACTCATGTCTTTGTTACAAAAAAAAAAAAAAAAAAAAAAAAAATATATATATATATATATATATATATATATATATATATATATACTTTTTTTTTTTTTTTTTTTTTTTACATACATATAGAAGTACATATACTAGACACCCAGCTACTAGTCTTCATTCTGAGCATAGCAATCATTCACGCAACATACATAACATCAAGTAAAGATGAAGCAGTTCAGTCAATCATTCAAGCCATTAACCGAGTGCCTTGCAGAGGTTGCTGCCTTTGCTGAAGCTGTTCCAGAGGTGAATTCTAATGACCAAGAGGTACATGAACCATTGCCTGAAGAAGACAACTTACACTTGGTTCTTGATGCTGAGGAACCAATGCAGCAAGTCCTTGATGATGCATCTGATGAAATGCCGCTGCTCAATGACGCATCTTCTGATGAAAGTTCCACTGAGGAAGAAGTGGAGTGTACAGACAATGACTCATGTATGGATGTAGAGGAGACTATGAATCCCGATGCATCATAAGTCTTGGGATGATCCCAAGTCCAAGACAACTGTATGATGTTTGCAGTCAAGCCAAAAAAAAAAAAAAAAAAAAAAAAATAATATATATATATATATATATATATATATGTATATATTTTTTTTTAAACTTCTTCGCACGTCCCAGATGATAGAACCTTCAAGTCTACACAGGCATCTACAATCTTCTCCACCACACCAACAAGCTCTCGGTCTCCAGGATTAAACTTTTTATATGGTTTCACAGCAATCCGCACATCGTAGCTGGGATCCATGTTTGTAGACACTCTGTCGTCAACCCCAATCAGAAAAATTTCTTCAGGATACATGACTCTGACATGTTCTGAAGCTTTGTGGTACTCGTACAACCTGTACGATCGCTTGCATTCCTTGTGACCAAAGATTTTGGCCGCATACTCTGCTACGCTGCTCAGGGAAGTGTTTACAACAGACTTGACGTACTCGTCGTCTCCCATGCTCCAGAGTATAACGTCAATGTGACACATTTTCAGGAATTTCATCAAAAAGTCAAGCTTGGGACGAAGGACAAACTGCTCCCCATCAAAGTATCCCAGCGTCTCGTCCATGTCCAACACGCAGACAATCATCACTTGACTCGCAGTACAACAAGGAGTGAAGCTTTACTTCATAGGTTCCTTGTCTCTTGACCAATGAGTAGCTCATCTCAGCACAAGTACGATAGAACTCAAACAATCATATCCCACATTGACAATATCCATTTGTCAGCATCACGATGTCCCTGGCACCTGGACAAGCAATGCTTCATACTGCTCAACAACTTTGACAATAGGCGGTTCCATTGCCTCTATGCCAACCAATCGACGCAGTGGAAATCTTACACTATGGATCATTCGTGCGACATTCCTGAGCATTTCAATGACCTGATTGTACTCAGAAAGGAGTTGGGTGACGACTATGTCCTTCCATTCTCTGGCCACTTCAAGGAGAGGTCTGGCTACACTATTGGAATGTACGAGCTTGGTTGTGACTTGTACGGCCCACCAATCATCAAAGTAGAAGCATTTGCTGAAACATTCTACACTCTCCTCGTAATGTTTTGTGCCGCATGTAAAAGATTGGGAGGTAACGTACCGTTGCTCAAGCAATGCACATTTCTGTACGCACACCGACATCCGGTACTGACAGACATTGGTAGCAGGAATGCATCCAACAGGGAGCGTTTGGGTCACCACGAATTTCTCAATGAAAAGAAGTGGGCCAGATTTATGAGACGCAAGACGACACGCGATGTAGTGCGGTATGCAAGAATGGTACATCCCAATTTTTTCAAGAAGAAGACAAGGAAAGGATCCAACTGCATCTTGGTGGATCAATTGGAAGATGGCGTTGTGCTGGACGACGAGACACATGACATGGTATGCAAAAGCAGGAAGATGCCTTTGCTAGAGGTATTGTCAAAGTTTCGGCACCTGATGCCGAATCCCAGAGTTCGTTGCACGTTGGTGGAAGGATGGATAGCCAAGCTTAAAACTGAAGAGACTGATGCTATCAGGTCAACTTGATGGATGAAAGAATTGTGTAAAAAAAAAAAAAAAAAAAAAAAATATATATATATATATATATATATATATATATATATATATATATTTTTTTTTTTTTTTTTTTTTTTGAATGGTTTAATGTGTTGTCTTATATATATACTGCATCTTCTCTCAGACACATTACTTGCAGCTTCGGCTCAAAACATACAAGGTGTCTTTATCCAGTCTCCTTGTTCCTCCTGTGTTGCTGTGCACTCCAAACCACTTGTCTATACTTCCTGTCCGAGGGCCTTAGAACTAAGGATCGACTACCATGGATGATTCTGCCTTTTTAACCAAGATTCTCGAGTGCCCAAAGCTGGCTACTGCAGTACAGGACTTGGCTCATCGATCTGGAGCAGTAAATCTCGTTACACCAGATTGGAAGAGTGTGTTGGAATCTACAGAACTTTACAACCGTCATGTTGGCAAGAAGGTACGCTTTTCCAAAGGACGTGAAGTACGTGACAAGAGTGTAAACATCAAGACTGTTATTGGTACTCACAACCACTACAACGTCCTGGTGGCAGGTTATTGGTCTTTGAGTCGTCCTTCAATGCTTGAAGGTGCTGCAGTTGGAGGAAACTCTACTTCGTTCGTCTGCAGGCTTTGCACTCCACTTGTTCAGATTGGCGAATCTATGCAAGACGGTCCTTACTCAAAACTTCAAGACAATTGCAGGTTGTTTGTAGAGTCGTGTAATCCAATCATGTGTATCGAGTGTTCTAGATACAGACATGTGCTGATGACTGCTTCCAATCCTGACAACAACTGGTGCATCCGAACAACTAGAGTGTTTAACGGAGAGGCTATCAAGAACACCACCAAGACCATGATAGAGCAGACGTTTGCCTTCCAGGAAGCTTCATGGGTATCCTAAACATCAGTATCAACTCGAGACTGTCGTTTGGGGACAATGCTTACAAGATTGGAGGTGTCGTCAAGGAAATGCTGCTGTTTAAGGAGACGGCCATTTATCCAAGGGTAGAGATTGATCTGGACCTTCCTCTGCCATCATCGTCAGCAGTTCCCTCGATATCGTACCCAGAGGAAGAGGCTATGGAAGAGGCCATCCCTGCTGAAATGACGGATCAATAACTCGACATTACTATGCCGGTAACCAATGTGTCAAGATTGCACCAAGTCACGACTTGGACGAATGGTTCAACATTAATAACAAGAATTGAGTTTGAATGGTTGAGTAACATCTAGCTTCTGCTGATACATCTGACACGTGAAAAAAAAAAAAAAAAATTTTTTTTTTTTTTTTTTTTTTTTTACATGTCATATGTCTCAGCACTATATAGATTGCAACCCGAGTCTCTAGCCTTCAGTTGAGCCACATACCCGCTGGATGAAGGAAGCAGTCTGAAGAGTTCCTTTGCAAGCCTACCTGGGTAAAACTCATACAATTCTTCCTCTTTGTTTCTTCATTAAATCTCCAGTACATGGTACGTATAGACTGTTAGACATGCCCCGGATTCTCAGAGTAACCAGTTTGACGTAAGATTCATTGCTGCACAACTCACACACAGTTGTGCACTCGTAACTCGGAAGAATGCTCCTGACGAACGCATCTAGAATGACACCGGTCCATAGAGACATTCGGGTCGAACGCTAGATGCAAGTAGGCTAAGGAGTCATCGAATCCCTGCACTGGGTGGCCGAGGACGAGGTCAACTAACTGGTCTCTATAGAATGAAATGGGAAATCTTGTTTAATTAGCCTATACAATGACCATGTATCGATGTCTCTGAAGTTGGAAGTTGAAGCAAGATGTTCCGGATGAAGAAGACTCCTTCCTGAAGCTGAGCCTCCACTGAAGAAGACAACCTACCATTAAAAAAAAAAAAAAAAAAAAAAAAAAAAAAATATATATATATATATAAAAATATATATATATATATTTTTTTTTTTTTTTTTTTTTTTTGAATTGTAGGTTGTCTTTAGTCGAGGCTCAGATTGTATATAAGCTGAACCTCTCACCAAGGCTCTCATACTAGCTTACGACCGAGACTTTTTCCACAAGCTCCAAGACATCTGCTGGATATCCAACAATTTTCCAACCAAGTTCCTCAAGCCATGACTTCAAAGCAACAGACAAGCAACATGTTCTTTGAGAACGACCCATTTGTTGAGAGCAAGTTTGGCATTCATCGGACCTCTTGTGCATGGAGCGACAACGATGCCCGTGAAGGACCCGACACTTGTTACTGTCACGTAGACCAAGTGAAGGCTAGAAGCTGGGTCAACCAACACTTGTCTCCAGACTTTCTTTTGACGAGGTTTGGACTTCACTGGAAGAACTGTCCAATGATCCGAGACTCGTTGAACGAGGAAACCAGACTTGGAAAGGTGAAAAGCTGTACATGCTACCTCAGCCTCGTTCGTGTGCTCTCAAACAACTACAGCGAAGAACAGGCAGCAACAGCTACTGCAGTCACTAAGAGTGATCTCGACCGTGTTGTGGAACAAGTGCAAAGCTTGAACAAAAGGTTGACGGATGTAACATCTCCAAAGTTTGAAAGAATGGCAGAGACGTCTTTTGAAAATGTTGAAACGTCTAAATCTTTGGCTTCACATTACGGCTCCAAGAATGCGGCTGTTCCATTATCCCGCATTGTAAGCACTCCGGTGCAACGCCAATCCATGGCATTACGAGTCTACTTTAAGCCGAGTGACTGCAACGTGTACTTTTTACGTCGTCTTCCTGAGAATATGGATAGAAGTGAAGAAATCTTTGTTGATAAGCACAACCTCCAGAACGACGGGCTGTTTGTAACTTCAAGGGATGCCATCCATGTGGAGCTTCACCATTTGATGAGTGCCATGAAGCAAGTTTGTCCTACAGGCAGGCAGACTGGTAGATTCAAGTTTTACCTGGGAGAAGATGCCCGGGACAAGCCTAGCTGGGTACTCTCGTTGGTGAATCAAGTCCTCGACTCGTTTGATTATGGGATGCAGTAAAGACTTGGATGACGAGGTGAAGCAAGTTTCATCTTTGCCAGACGAGTGTAGCTACGTCTGACAACATATATCAAAAAAAAAAAAAAAAAAATTTTTTTTTTTTTTTTAAATAGTTTGTAAAATTTTCTTATAAGAGCTAGGCGTCTCATCTGAAGCCTCAGACCAGCACCAGTCTTTTCAGCAGCACAACTGATCCGGAATTTTCTTTTCCTCGACCATGATGATTGTTGGACTCGTACAATAGTCCTTCGACTCTCCAGCCAAAACTTTTACCGTCTCCTCGTGAATCTCCATCGTGTCGCTAGGATTTGTGGTCGACACCAGTAGCGAACCCTTCTCACCCACTGCATAGTACACACTTGCCTCTCCCGGCCTCAAAACCAAGAGTTCCAGGCTCATCAAATTGTCGTCATTGCAGTTACCAGCTGCAGCATCTTCACCGACGGCTGCTCGAGAAGGAGGAGCTCTGCGAAACCTACTCCATCGGATGCAATCGATCCATTCCTCAGGATCAACATCTCTACCTTGTACCGTCAGCACAGAGGAGATTTTTCCACCCATTGATCTTCCGAAAACACTAGACCGACTGTAGAGACGATACAAGTCTACCAAGTAGTCTGCGCACAGCCCACTACAGACAACCATCTTGTACTCGGCACGTTCTTTTTCTCCGATTAACACAAGTGTCAGAGGCACTGGTATGCAATGGAGACAACCACCGCGAACGAAAGGTTTACGGACGACGCGATCAGCAATCTTGAGCGGTTCAACAAACATGTCGAAATGCTCAAACCGAGTCAGCAAGCCTTTGTGACTTTACTTAACGACTGGATGCAACGCCGTCGAACCATGATTGTCGTCGTGTCTGGAGGACCTGGCACTGGCAAGACATTTACAGTCGTAGAGACTCTGAAACTCACCAATCTGGAGCAGCTCAAGATGGCATTCACCGCTCGTATAGCCCACAAAATTGGAGGCAAGACCCTTCACTCGACCATGATGTTGAACTGGGGACGAGGTTCAGTGCTGCGGAAGCTAGAGGAAGATCTCGCGTATCTAGATGACTTGGACGAATGTTTACGACTGAGCCAGCCCCTGTTGCACGAGATGACTTGTCCACATGCACCGGACGTTATAGTTATTGACGAGATTGGCATGATACCGTTCTGGCTCACGTATTGGATCATTGAATTTTTTGCACAGAGAAGGTCACGTCCTGTGCTGGTGGTGTGCATGGGTGACTGCAGACAGCTTCGACCCGTAAAGTCTCTGTACAATCTGTTTGGAGCGTATGAATTTTTCAACGCAACTTTGAGATGCATCGCATCGACATGACTGAAAGTATGCGTTTCGTCCAAGAATACAATACCATCATTGAGCAACTGAGAACTTTTGTGGACCAGCAGGACGAAGAAGGAATGTTTTATTACGTGCATCAAACGTTCCCGGTGGTGGAAACGTTAGACGCTGCAGTACTGGCCCAGTGCAACAGAGCCATGGCTCACAAGAACGAAACTGTGGATGCCTACAACAAATTTTACATCAAGCACTTGCCAGGGGAACGAGTGAGGCTGTACCGCGTGGACACTGAGCGCAAGAAGCTAGACAAGTCCAGATTCATCGATGTCAAGCCAAACTGCGACGTGTTTGTCACAGAAAATGGATTCTGCACACCTGCGGCCTCCAATGGAACGCCACTAGTGTTTCTCCGATACGATGCCAACAGAGACGTGGTCGTGTGCAAGGACGAAACTCAGAAAACTATCGCTGTCGAGCGGAATCGCTATGGAATGTTTCCAATCACACCCGGATTTGCTGGAACCGTGCACAAATTTCAAGGAGACACGCTTGACGACAAGAGCATCGTGTTCAACTTTGATGGATGCAGGGACTTGAACCTAGTGTACACGGCTCTCAGTCGAGTCCGCTGCATGGAACAAATCCGTGCCATTGTCCTCTAGTCAAGCAATGTTGCTGTACCGCAGCTATTTAAACGCCAGACACTTGCAACTGCACCAGAGACGTTTCCAGGCGTATGCCAAGCTCGCCGACATTCAGTTGGAAGACGTACCAATCTTTGGAGTCTACAATACAGAGGATGCTGCAGTCCTGCTTCACGACGGGTTGCAGAGGCTGAGATGCAGTTCTTCCGACTCTGTCCTAGAATCTTGGGGTGAAACATTTGTCATTGCAGCCACAACACCTCAGTCCAGCAAACAATTGGCAACAGACGTTGTATTCGTTCCCATGAAAGAATTGACGACTCTCAACAAGGATATACTCGCAGAGCTGGGCAACACATTACCCATGAGACTTGGTTCGGTAAAGTATAGGAAAGCTGCTCCAAGCGTTGATGAGACACCGATGGAAGATGAATCCACGGAAGGTAGCGAGACACCACCAGGAGCGAGTGGTGAGATGCATCATAAAATTTCTCCCTTTGCCAGTGAGATGGTGGACGTGAAACCTTTGGTGTTTAATGAAAGTGTGCCTTCAACAAGCGTGAAGAGAGAGAAGCATGAAATGACTGGCGATATAGATGACTTGAACTTGAGTCTCGTGTCTGACAATATTGATGCCATGAAGGAGGACACTAGTTGGTTGCTTACGGAGATTCTCAACACTGACACCAACGGGCTTCATCATCAAGGAACCTAGAGCTGGAGAGACTCGACCAGCATCAGCAACAACTATGTTAAAAAAAAAAAAAAAAAAAAAAAAAATTTTTTTTTTTTTTTTTTTTTTTTTTTTTGTAACTACAGTATCTTGGTACCATATAATTTACAGCTTCAGTCTGTGTCTCTCAGATGAGCCTTGTTCCAGCTACAGGAAGGAAGCAGTCTGCCGTTCCACTTCATACTTCAATGGGTCCAATCAAGCACTTCCAACTCCCTTGTTTCTCCATCAGCATTCCAGTACATGGTAACTGTAAACTGATTGACTAATAGACATGGTCCGTATTCTCAGAGTAACCAGTTTGACGTAAGTTTGCTTACGGCACGTCTCTCAGACAGTCGTGCACTCGTAACTCGGAAGTATGCTCCTGACGAACGCATCTAGAATGACACCGGTCCATAGCGACATTCGGGTCGAACGCTAGATGCAAGTAGGCTATGGAGTCATCGAATCCCTGCACTGGGTGGCCGAGGACGAGGTCTACTAACTGGTCTCTATAGAATGAAATGGGCTATTCTTTTGTCAAATCGGTCTAATCACTGAATACGTACGGATGTTGGTGTTAAGGAATATTATGGATCATGTCTTGAAGTATATGAAGATTCTCTCTCGACCAAGCCTGTGGTGAGTATGATAAAATTTTCTAACATGTTAAAAAAAAAAAAAAAAAAAAAATATATATATATATATATATATATATATATATATATATATATATATATATATATATATATATATATATATTTTTTTTTTTTTTAACTACACATTTACTTCGACAAACCTCTCCTTGATTCTTTCATCTCTCACGTTTCCTTCTCGGGACATGTACACCACATCATTGTCAGGCAACTCACTTGCTGTCCCCATGGACGAAGCAGCAGCAAGCAGATTAATGACATACTGACTTACAGCCTTCATTTGCTGCGAAAACCTGTTAAACATTGGATGAGGAACCTTTAGAGCCTCTTTCTTCTCCAGCTCTGTTTGGATAAGGTATGCTATGCACTGCAGCTCCAACTGGTTCGAATCGTCCTCTGATGAAAGTGCTGCCTGATATGCATGGAATGCATTACTGAGTTGTGCATCTGGTACGTAACGACTCAATGATGGAACAATGACACGGTCGTGTACGTACCGACCAACTAGACCATTCACCATGTCAAACACTGCGTTGAATGCCTTTAGTTTTTACACTGCATCTCCAGAGTGCACAACCATCTTTGCCACAGAGAACATTCTAAAGAACCCAGTCGGACCGGTCGTGGGCAACTCCTCCTGGATGGATTGATAAGCCTATATTCTTCCCCAGTGGCAGCTTTTCCATAACCTTCTGCATGTATGAAGTATAATAATTCCCAGGCAGCAGTCTCTTGGAGCTGTTGATGTAGGTTGACGTTGATCTTTGCCTCGTCTTTGTAAATCTGGAGCTTTGTCTGTATCTCTCGCATGATGCTCGTATCGAACTGTTGAGATCAAGGTTTCCGTAGGTCATTTGGATCTATTGCTGCAGCATGCACAAACGTTTAAATTTCTCCCACTGGACGAAGATCATCCCCCAGCCATCACTGACTTGAGAGTCGACATCTCGTCTTCAACCAAAGAGTACGAGCGTTTCATCTTTCTTGTTTAAATGATACTGTTGTTGTAGAAGGAACAAGGCTAGTCTTTTCAGACCCAAAAGCAAGGATAATCC
>CM057810.1:0-347500 GCA_030067965.1 Latrodectus elegans
GAAACTTTTAAGAGCAAAGTTTAAATTATTAGAAAATCGTTACTCACATCACACCTCAGGGGTTTTACCTTCAGGTAAACACGCCGAGCTGGCAGCCGAATGGTTAGTGCTCTTGCCTTCCGATCAACAGTTCGTGGGTTCGAATCCCACCTTGGGATAGATGTTTGTAGTAGTTCGAATCCACTGTAAGCCGTAGGTCCCGGTCTAATTAGCCCTCGTGTGCAAAAAATGATCGTTGAGCGATAAACAAGACGAAACAAGACAAGTCTTCAGGTAAGCACGTTTGTCACAATCCCGAGGTACCCTAGTGATCTGTCCTCTTCTTTTTCTCTCTACCCTTCTCTTCTGCTTTTTCTTCCTCTTCTCCCTCGTTGTGGTTGCCTCGAAAGAGGTTAAGGGCTCCCCTTGAGCAATTTTTTCATCAATTTTGATAAATTTCTATTAATTTTGAATAGTTGAAATTTATTAATACATATTGTGCCATCATATGAATTGGAATTTATCATAAATTTGGGAGTTGAGTTAAACATAAATTTCTGTTTTCTTCCGTTTAAGAATTATTAAAAATTGTGTAACATTTTAACGATGTAATTTTTCATTGAATTGTGAAAATGTTCTTAAGAAGTTAAAATATTTCAATAATCTAATACTTTAAAAAAAATATACATAAAGAAATCAAATTTAGTGCCATTACCAAGTATATGAAAATATCTGATTTATTTGATGGCGCCATCTATATTCCACAAATAAAACTGTTAAAAATGATTGGAATTATCTTGGAATGTTACTTTTTGTTTAATTGTGATTCAAAGTAATTTTTAGTTGAATTGTGAAAATCTATTGCATATTTACATAAATATTCATTCACACATTAACACATGAAATATAGACCGTTCTTTTAAATGTATTAAAAAATCAATTGTCCCCAATTTTGTTGTGTGAAAATTTCGAAATAATAAAATATATATAAAATTTCTAAACAATCTTTTGCATAAAAATTCTAAATAATTTATTGAATTTTTATGCTAAAAATTATTGCTCAAGGTGGTGTGCTGCCAAACATTCAAACTGTTTTGCTCCCCAAATAGACAGAGAATAAAGCATAAAAAAAAAGCCCATTTCAACACCTAATAAAAAAGGCCCTTTTCAGGGCCAACAAATTATTTCACAAAAAAAAATTCTAAATAATTTTTTGCATAAAAATTTTGAAATAAAATAAAAATATTATTGACAGTTAATTTTAAAATTTTAATTGCATAAAATTTTAGTTTTAATATTTAATAATTTACTTCTAACTTGCTTAAATCATAAAAATAAAATTGTAAATTTACATTTCTTTATTGGTATAACAATGATTAAAACGTGAAAGTTCTTACATTAAAAGTGCAACACAGCATTTGTCCAGATGGCAACAAGAGTATCACTGGTATCACTACGCGCTTCCAGGTTCTTCCCTGGTTAATGGTCTTATTAGACAAGAACAAACTGCGATTGCCCGTTTCAGATATGGCCATTTATTAACTTGAAATCGGTCGAGGTTACGAAGAAATTTGAAATTTGCTCCAAATGTTTAAATGAACAGGCTTCTGCTGAACATATTCTTCATTGCCTTGGTCTTTCCTGGAGAAATCTGATGGAGAATTCTCTTATGCTGTTGGACTTTTTGAAGGTGTACGCGCTCATGGACCTGGTCTAGCTCTCCTGGCCTCGGGGATATGTAACAACAAGTTCCTACATTTGCATTAAAAGTTTGAAAATAATGACTTTCATATTCTATGAAATATACTCTATGATTTTCATATTGTGTGTGTATATATTATATTTTTCTACGTGATAGTTAAGGTTTGAAATTGCCGTAAGTTTTAAGAACTTTTAGGGACTGCTAAAACAATTCATAAAAATAGGAAAATAGTGTGTGTGTGTTATTTATAGTAGTAAACTTCTTTATAAATAAATACTATGTTAAAAAAAAATTTTAAAACACGAAAAAAAAAAAAAAATAAATAAATGAATAAATAAAAGAAACACATGCAAAATGAGTCATTGTTTTAAAACTGACTCACTTTCACTTTATTGATGAAAATCAAGAAAAGTAATCATATATCCTTTTTTATTTAAAAATAACATCTTTAAAAATATGTAAATTTTTTCAATGTATAAAAGCTTTTCGCTGTGTCATTACCTCAAAATAGTACTTAATTCTGTTTCCCATTCAGTTTCGATACCTGAAAGCTTTCTTTCTTTTTTTTTATTTTCTCAGAATTTTCCTCTCATTCTGTATTTCAACCGCACATATCACATGGATGAGAAGAAGATGCCTATAGGAACTTTGCAGTTTTAAAATATTGATTCACATGAGGATTTGAGATATATTTTTAATTCAGCAAGTAAAGAAGCAATTTTTGTAGGTTTTATATAGGTTTAGCTTTAACTTGTTCTGTGTGTGTGTTTGGAATAAGTTAATTTAAACGCATTTTTTCTTTCCTCATATAAATATATTTTTAATGGCATAGCATAAATATTATGTATTCCGGTTTGATTGAATATGTATATACATTTACAAACAACAAAAGTCCAAGTTCTCACCTGTAATTTATTTTTGAG
Source organism: Latrodectus elegans (assembly GCA_030067965.1). NCBI lineage: Eukaryota > Metazoa > Arthropoda > Arachnida > Araneae > Theridiidae > Latrodectus > Latrodectus elegans. The sequence continues at coordinate 2,605 of CM057810.1, forward strand.
TTGTATTTTATCTATTTTTTACAATTGATATACTATATCTTAGATAAAGATTCAGCGAGTAGAGATATTCACAATTTTAACTAGCGTGGCATTTTTATTTATTTATTTATTTTATTTTATTTTTTGCGGCGTTCAAAATACATTGTAAATTTAGTTAATAAATTGTCTGCAAATGAGGCATTTTACAGGAAATTATGGAATTAATTAACAGTTTGATATATAGTTTATTAGAAAACTTTCAAATGACGGAATACAATAAATAAACTTATTGCTTTTATAGTGAGAAAATATTTTCACCACAATTGCAGTGTAATGAAATCACAAAAGTTTATGAATAAATTAAATTGTTTTGAGTACTGTAAACCTCTGCTGACAGTGTTAAATTATTGAAGCTATGCATTTTGTTGAAATTTTATTATGAACAATTAATTAGCGTAAAGAAAGAGATAATATTATTTTTTTATAAAAAAGAAAAAAATTGCATTCAAAATATTTGTATTCAAAAATTGAATAAAAATTCCATTTAAAAAATTGCAATAATAATAGCAAAAATTTCCGAATTACTTAAAAAAATTCTTCAAAATTTCTCTTGAATTAAAATAGGTTAATTTATGTTAAATGAAAATTATAGTGCAACAATTATTATTTAAGGTAACAAACCTCGTTTATATTCTTTTATAGAACTTTAATATTATTTTAAAACTTGTTTAAAATTAAACTACTTGTTCAAATTCATTGGTATTTGACCCCTCAGGAGGTTGATCTTCTTTAGGTAAACACGGGTGTCACAATCCCGAAGTACCCCAGTGATCTGTCCTCTTCTTTATTTTCTCCTCTCTTCTGCTTTTTCTTCCTTTTCTCTCTCGTTGTGGTTGCCTCGAAAGAGGTTAAGGGCTCCCTTTGAGCAGCTTTCGCCACTCTGTTGCTATTAGCTCCTCTTGGGGACTAAATCACCCACGTGTTTGCCGTGCGTGGAGACCCGTGTACCTGGAAAGGAGGGTCCTGGTAATTGAGGCCCCCAGAGACCAACACATTACTTTGGCCTCTGCTTCAGGTAACTGGGAGGTGTGTTGTGGTCCTCAGCTCATCAATCGGCTTTATGGATCAAGCGATCGGTACATCTACTGGGTGACTCGCTAAGGGTGGAGGCCACTTCAGGGATGTACTGTGTACGTATAGGACCTGGCAAGCACTGGTGCAGCTGGTCTGTATCTCCTTGTTGGATTCGGTAGTGGGTGGTGCGGTCAGGTCCCCAAATTTTATATTCATACTATGGAGAATAAAAATTTAACTTTTCACCCGCGGGAGCAGCAACTTGAAAATGTAAACCAAAATATTTTGTAATTAAGAGGAAGAAGGGAAATTTTACAACTGTGTCTACTTTCCTTATTGCAAAAGGAATATCGGCAATTATTGGGGAAGTCAGAAAAGTTCAAAAGATGCGCTCGGGTGACTTGCTTGTAGAGGCTGCATCCGACTCTTAAGCAGCCATTCTGGCAAGTATGAAATCGTTGGCAAACTTGGAAGTGACTGTCTCGCCTCACGGAAACCTTAATTTCTCTTGTGGTGTTATCTCTTCAAGGGATTTATTATACTCACCGACGGAAGAGATTCTGGCTAATTTACAGAATCAGAAAGTCTGTGGCGTAAGACTCATCACAGTCAGACGAGATGGCAAAGTAATTGATACTAAGCATCTTGTTTTGACTTTTGCGAAGCTAGACCTTCCGCAGTATGTAAAAGCTGTGTATATGAATTTACCCGTCAGGCCTTATATACCAAATCCCTTGCGATGTTTCCAATGTCAGCGCTTTGGACACTCGAGAAACGCCTGCAGAGGCAAAATCACCTGTGCTTGTTGTGCGGTGGTTGGCCACGATAGCTTGAACTGCATGGCAAATGAGGCATGTGTTAACTGTCATGGTGACCATCCCTCCTATTCTCGAAGTTGTCCTCAGTATGTACTGGAAACAGAGATCGCCTCAATTAGGGTTAATCAAAAATGTTCGTATCCTGAGGCTAGACGATTGGTCACTTCTCGTACTCCCCAGACTGGAGTCAGTTACGCCAAAACTGCCAGAAAAGTCACCAAATCAAGAAGCACACAAACTGAACCATTTTTGGTTTCCCCAGTGAAATTACCCCAATCATCAGAAAAGCCAAAATTCAAAAAAGCTACCTTTGCCAAATCAAAAGCAGAGAAAGCATTAAAATTAAAAAAGCAAAAACATACGTTTCCAACCGTAATGCTTTCTCATGCCTGGAGATGACGCGGTGTCCCCATTTCCCTCGGACGATGATACATCGCTCGAGGATATGTTAGAAGATCCGCTTTCCAGCTCCAGTAAAGGAGCTTTTAAAACTAAACAATAACTTCCTTTGTATCTTAGAAATGCCATGGTTTCCGATCACATCTTGATGACATCAAGCCTCTAATATCAACTTACAACCCTGCAGGTATAGCACTTCAGGAGACATTCCTGAAGTCTCTCAATGATATTACTGTGCTTGGGTTCAAATGCTTTAGAAGAGACTGTGGTGATGATGGTACAGTGTCTGGTGGTGTTTGTATTCTAACATCAAATAACTTCCCCAGCACTGTCTATCCATTGAATACTACTCTACAGGCTGTAGCTGTGAAAACCCATACTTCATGCTTAATTACAGTCTGTAGTTTTTATTTCCCACAATAGGATGTCATCCGCCAAGAGGTACTCGATGCATTAATAGATCATCTGCCAACATCATTTCTGCTGTTAGGTGACTTTAACGGCCATAGTTCTTTGTGGGGAAATGATGATACTAATTCTCGCTATCGGCAGATAGAGCGGTTTATCTCAGATAAGTCTCCGTCTGCTTAATACATACGAGAAACATATTTCCATAAACCCACAAGAACATTTCATTCTCTCGATCTAGCCATCTGTTCTCCCTCTCTTCCGCCATCGTTAAATTTAACAGTAGGAAATGATCTGCATAATAGCGATCAGTTTCCTCTCGTCATCTCCCAGACTGGAGGTAGTTGTGTAGGACAACATCTACCTACTTACGTGTACAGTCGGGCAGATTAGAGATATTTAAACAATTGACAGATATTGATAACGAAGTGGTTATGATCGATGATATTGATGATGCCCTATATAAGATAACTGAAACAATATTGAATGCAGCTGATGCATCAATTCCTAAGAGTTCCTTTATAACACACAGGCGTAGCAAACCTTGGTGGAACAAAAAATGCCAAGAGTGTTATAAAAACAAAGGAAGTTATGAGGGTTATTTAGGAGATACCCCACAACGGAGAATATGATCGCCTTTAAGAGAACAAGAGCTCTAGTTTACAGAGCTCGTCGTCGAAGTCAGAAGGAATCTTGGTCTCGCTGTGTATCTTCAATTACATCTTCCACATCCAGTAAGCAGTTGTGGAGAAAAGTGAAAGCAGCCAGTGGGATTTATAAGTATTTTTCTATTCCTATTTTAAAAACCTGAGCTGCTGTATACTTTTCTCCTAAAGACATTGCTAATACCCTTGATGAAACTTTTGCTAGCGTCTCAAGCAACGACTCTTATAGTCCTTCATTTTTTAGGACTAAGAGTCGCGCTGAGCGAACACCAATTCGTTTCAACCATGGTGAAGCCTTGCTTTACAACAACGAATTTGGAATGTTGGAATTGAGGAGAGCAATAAAGCAGGCCCATGATACCAGTCCGGAACCTGATGCTATCAGCTATCAAATGATTCGAAGTTTAAATCCAGACTCCCTATCGAACATATTATTTTTGTTCAATAGGGTCTGGAATGAAAAGAAATTTCCATCAGCTTGGAATGAAGTTAGAGTGATTCCGGTTCTAAAGGCTGGTAAATATCCTTCAGACACTTCACATTACCGACCAATAGCTTTGACAAGTTGCTTCTGTAAGACTCTCGAACGTATGATCAACGCCCGCCTCGTTTATGTATTAGAAAAAATGAATGTATACTTATTAAACAGAGTGGCTTCCGTAAAAGGAGATCCACTCACAAATCCGCAAAAAAGGCATTGCGGATTTAGGCCACATATTTGGAGACCCAAATCCGCAATGCATTTTTGCGGAGGAACCATCTGGTCTCCATTTTCTTTGACATCGAGAAGGCATGTGACCGTACATGGCGATATGGAATTCTCAGTTCATTATATGATTTTGACTTTCGGGGTGATCTTCCGATATTCCTACAAAATTTTTTGAGCCCCCGAGTTTTTGAAGTTCGTATTGGAACTGTACTTTCCAATACTTTTATTCAAGCCGAGGGTGTTCCCCAAGCCTCTAATTGAAGTGTCACTGCTTTCAGTCTTTTCATCATTAACATTCTTCATCAATTACTACCTTCCATAAATGGTACACTATATGTTGACGACCTGCAAATATCATGTCAGAGGTCTATTGTTTATTAATTAAGAGACAACTGCAAACAGCAGTTAACAAGCTTGTTGCATGGTGTGATGAGAAATTCCATACTTTGTCACGAAGCAAGAGTAGATGTGTCCACTTCTGTAGAAAGACTAGCCTTCACAATGATCCAGTTATTAATATCAACAACATCCCGATAAAAGTAGTTAATGAAGTAAAATTTCTGGGAATTATCTTTGTCCGAAAATTAATATTTCTTCCACATGTTTTATATCTGCGGAAGAAGTGTGAGTGATCGCTTAATATCTTCAAGGTGTTTTCAAATACATCTTGGGGTGCAGATCGCACATCACTTCTTTGAATTTATCAGTCATTGATTCTATCCAGCATTGACTACGGATGTGTTGTTTATGCATCAGCTAGGTCTGCCATTTTACGAAGATGGACACAGTTCATCACTCTGCTTTGAGGATATGTTCTGGGGCATTCCGCACATCACCCGTCCAGAGTTTATACGCTGTATGTTATCAATTACCGTTAGACCTGAGACGTATGCAGCAGTCTCTCAGTTATTATACTAAGATCATGTCGACCCCTAATCATCCGTTACGTTCGATGGTGCCTAATTCCTCTCTTAAAAGATTATATGATGGTCGTCCAATGAGCTTCCCTCCTTTTCTCACAAGAGCCATATCGCATCTCTGGCTCACAGACCTATGTGATGTTCGAATAGAGTCTATTGACCAGTTTCTCTACCCTCCTTGGTGTAAACCAACAAATACCTTTATAAATACCTTTGCACAATTCAGAAAATCCGACACAACACCTATTGTTTTTCAGCAGCTATACTATTACCATTGCTGTCAGAACCAATCATACAAACCTGTATTCATGGATGGATCCAAAACCGCAGGACATGTGGGCTGTGGAGTTTTTATCAATGATAGCTATAGCCTACATTCGTTCTGCTCCATTTTTACTGCTGAAGCTACAGCGATTTATTATGCGCTGCAACATGTGAATACAGATGATTGTCATAAATTTTGTATATATTCTGACAGCATGAGTATCATTGAAGCTTTGAAAAACAAGCGTTACGTGTCATCCTGTTGTGTCGAGAATGTTCAAATCATTGGATTCCCTTGCTATCAAGGAAAAAGAAATTGTATTTTGTAGGATACCAAGCCACATGGGTCTTGAAGGAAATGAGAGAGCAGATGCAGCTTCAAAGACTGCATCAGATCTACTTTTACCATCGGTCCCTTTCTCAGATGTGAGAAAAGTTATAAAAAGTTTTATGTATAGTCTTTGGCAGGAATCGTGAAACTTGCAAGTTGGCAACAAGTTGCATACCATCTTCTCATCTCTCATCTCATTACCAGTTTTACCGTAAGGAAGTGCAGATGTAAGATTGACTCGCCTTCGTATCGGACACACACGTTTTACACACAGACATTTGTTTTTAAGCGAATTAAATCCATGGTGTGAAACGTGTGATGAACCATTCAATGTTTATCATATTTTAATCAACAACGTTTACCCGTTTTTAATAGAGATTTTATAACTTTATCTGATATAATAGGGGATCCACCCCATAGAAACCTATTCTATGAGGTGGATCCCATTTCTTGAGGGCCATAGGTTTTAGACATTTTATTTAAATTTTTATTTTAAATTTTAAAATTGTATATATTACTGATTTTTCTCTTTTATATTTCAACATTTGATTTTAAAATAACATATACACAGATTTTTGTTTCTAAAAATTTTAATGTTGCTTGCGTTCGGGTTTAGCAAAAAAAAAATTATTTTTAAATATATAAAATTAAGATAAAATAAAACTAAAAGAAAACTTTCTCTTGGCGCAGTATATCCAATTTTGGACCTTGCGCCATAAAACCCAACCAACCAATCATTGGTATTTGAAATACACCTAGTTTCAACATGAAAAGTTTTCACCATTTTCGAAGTAAAATATATACCCAATGAAGAAAATAGATTCAGAAATACAAATTATAAGCTTTCGAATGCGTAGCTATAAAATTGCATTAATAGATTGAAAGAGATTATTTCTGGAGTAAGAAAGTTAAAGAGAAATCCCTCCTGATGATTCACAAAAATGAAAATAATTTATTTTTTAGATATGCTGCATATGTTATATTCCTAATTTTTAATATTTCATTCCTTTAATTTGCCAGGGAAATCAAAAAACAACAAAATTCATGTTTTTTTATTTTCAGATAATGTATCTTTTTAAAAAGGGAGGAATACTAGGCAATGATTGTTATTGGCAATTAAAAAGGCAGACAATATTAAATCTTATACAAATTCTGTGAAATAATTATTTTGTAAAACAATTTGCTCGAAGCATGTCAGAAAAGAGTGGTCATTTTACATTGCTGGCCATCACCCTCCTGATGAAGACGTGGTTCTTATGCCTTCTTCTTGTCATTTGCATCGTATATTAGTATTTTTCCAATTTCATATTTCTCGTTTCAATATTTTTCATATTTTATCTTATGTATGCATGTATATATATACATATATATCTATACATACATACATACATACATATATATATATATATATATTATTACTCTATTGCTTAATAGAACGGTGTCCTAAATATTTCTGTTAAGATAATATCAGCAGTTGGACTAAGAAGCTAATTATTTATCTGCAAAATTCTGAAAAAATTAATTCTTTTGTAACTATTTATTTTTTATTTCTATTATAAGTTCTTAAAAATAAAAAAAAATATTTTTACAAGAATCATACTCAAAAGAAACTGTTATATTAAATAGAATTTCTTAGAATCAATTCTGTATTTTGTGAGAAACCGATTCACACTTTTGTCATATGTTTTCCTTTGAAAATGTTTTTTTTAGAACAGTGCCTTATTTCTTTGCCTTTTGTAAATGTATGGTATTGACATAACACTAAATATTTTGCTAATCCTTGTATTCCTTAAAAATCTAAATTATATATAATATAATCATTTTTAAGATCTCCATGACATTTTATGCAATTATATATGGATTTACAATTTTCAAAGTTTTATCTGTAACATAGATTTGATGTCCTACACTTGAAAATACTGAAAAAGAACTCTTTAAATAACTTCTTCCAATTAAATTGAATAAATCTTAATAAACAATACACTCAGCGTAAGAGTATCATTGGCTGCAGATCTCAACACGGTGATATGAAGAAACAGTTGCTGTTGAAAAAGCTTGTGAGATAAATAGGATAAGTTATCAAAGATAAATTTTAATGATGATATGATTTGAGAAATGTAAACAATAAGTTTCTTAAGTTCTAAATTTTATTATTACATCATTAATTATTTTATCATTGGTCATAAAAATTTCTATATCAGCAACAAATATAAATTAGTTCTCAATAGATAAAAATTGCTTAAGTAAAAATGAAAAGTCATTTAGTTTTTAGCAACTTAGGAAGTATGGATTTTAGAAAAGCTTTGCCTAGGATAGATGACCTTGACAACAATAACATGTATTCATCGGAGCATGGTTTACAGCTTTTTGTAAAGATTTACTGTTACAGCATTTCATTTAGTTTCAAATTTATAAATTCTCCTCTATCATAAAACTAGAGATGAGTGTTATCACATTTACTCAGCAATTATTGTTCAGATTTTTTCCATTGGGAAGAGACAAGTTGAACATACTGACCAGGACAATAAGTAAATATATTCTGTATAAAATAAGGTAAAGAGCGCTATCAACGTGGTGTCATGTATCATCCTACGGAAGCATATTAACATGGAAGTCATAAATACAGGGCAGAGTTGTTCGGTGCAGAACATCAGAAATGTAACGTGACCCCTTTAAAATGTCCGTAATGCTTGCAGAAGTTGGCAGAGACGTATATCCAGTAACATTGCGTACTATCAATTTATTCATGGATGCGTGTGATGATATCGAATGTATGATGATGAAATGAATTTTCAAAGACAACCATTTTGATGCAGAATCAGGATGTGTCTAAAAATCATAGTAGTGCAAATTTTGAATCGAGGTTCATCTTTAAACTCATTATTGTAAATAATTGGGAGTGAGTGTAAGGAAAACCTTGATTGCTTATGCTACAAAATATCGTTAAACAGGGTTGAAATGTATTGCCTTGTTGAAGGTCTTATTCCTTGATTCAAATTTGGGACATCTCTTAAAATTCCTCAAACGCAAAAAGATCGCAGGTCTTCCTTTGCGCTGTTAATGACTTGGGGCTGCACTTAGCATGACCGGAGCAAAAGCTTATTGATTTCTTATCCCGTGAGATATGCTGCGTTATCTCGACCCATGCTATTATTCCGTTATGTTGTGTACACTCGATTCATTTAAAATTCAGTTTTAGTGAGACATCTGTTAGTCAAAATTATTCTTTCATGTACATTGAAACTCTCACTCATGTTTATTGTCTTGTTAAAATGCATTAGAAAGTTAATATATAATGCACATATATTCCTTACATTTTTCATTGCTTAATTCGACAGTTTAATGCTCATTTTTCACTATCGAAAGATTAGTCAGTCAACAATATTTTCTCTTCTAATACTTCAAGGAAATATCTTTTCCTTTAAAGTTTTATGAAATGAAGTTTATCCTATTTTGTATCTGACAAAGAAGAAAATTATCCAGAAACAATAAAAAGAGATTAAGGGATGAAGAAAACATTTCTACAAAATTCTTACGAAATTGAAAATATTTTATAAAATTTTTGTATTTATTATGACTTTCCATTCTTTATGAAATAGTTCTTACAGCAAAAATTGGTAGCATTACTAATTTATTTTAAAATTAAATGCCATCATAATATTTTAAAAAATCAGTCTTTCTATACCTATACTTTGATTTCCAATTTTTTCTGTATCATATACTGAAAATTGACTTACCATAAATAAAACGAAATTTGAATAACAACGAATTTGTAATTTTTGTGAGAATTATAGGATAGAAGTCAAGCACTAGAGCTCTGAATTACGATGCTCACCTTTAAATATATTTTAAATGAGAGTTCATCGTCATGGTAGCAATATGGCGCAGTTCGCAGAGATCCACTTGCTGTGAAATTAAGATTTCGTGAAAACTGTTATGTTGAAATATTTTTACATCAACATAAATAAATAATTTAGTAAAGTTGGCCAATTTGTTGTGATTCAGTAAGCTGTAGCATTTTATTTTTTCTTTTTGAAATTACATAACTTAAAATAATTATTAAACGTACAGCGGTGATTTTTTCTCTCAGAGAATTCATGTTTGATTAAATAACGAGCATTTCAAGCGTGAATTAAATAGAGAACGCGGACAGCCTCATGTCCTGTCCTTTAATGAGGCGCGTCCTGTTTGGATATGTTCTGTGCGTAAGATTAATGTGTGGCACTTTACCGAAATGGATGTATCATGAATTTCAATATTTATAATTCATTAAAAGTTCATTTAATAGCGGATTTTGTAAAAGTAAGCTTCAATTATACATATATATTTTTGTTTACTAAAATGAAATTTCAAAATTATTTATGTATTTAAAAAATTTAAAATTTAAAGTTCGTAAAATGAACAGTTATCAGAGATTCAGGCAATTTAAGTAAATAAAAAACCAGAAGAAGGAGCATGAGATTCTAATTGTAAATAGAATGTAATTTTCAATAAAGTTAAATTTTCGTCAGAATTGACGAAACATCTACATTTTCCTCTTAGTTTTACATTTATTGAAATTTCTCTTTTAGTTTCTTTTAAAAAGTGTTAACTCCATAAATTTGGTAATGATTTAAATTTAATATAGTTTGTAATTCTCATTCTGTTATGCTTAAATATTCTAAAATGTACAGTATCTTATTAGAAATTCTTTTTTTTTGGGGCTCATTAAACCTATTTTACGAATATATATATATATATATATATATATATATATATATATATATATATATATATATATATATATATATATTTATAATGTTTAGGTAACGCACTATTTGTACTTCAATTTACATTTAAAAGAAGGATGTAATGTAATAAAATGTTTTTTACTTACTGACTATATGTGGTAATATTTAATTTAATTTGATAAGATTGTCAATATTATTCATTATTCCATTATAAACGTTGAAAATGTTTTTAATTTTTATTTTAAAAATGTGTTTTGATAACAGGAAAACAAAATTTAATTAAAAAAAATTACCAATTTATTTTCAAAAATATAAACAGTCGTAAATAATTGATTAAAATTAGATTTTTAAAGTGATAATTCAATATTTCGGATATTATTCAAATGAAACTACTTATCTAATATGCTACAATTTAAAATATATATATCAGATTATGTATGCTAAAATAATGCAGTTTATCTCTTAAAATTTCTTATTGTGAATATATTTTATATTTCTGCTATCAAAATGAGAATAATTTTTGTTTACTTTATTTTTGTTACTAAATATGAATGCAACAATTATTATATAAATTTTAATAATATAATTCAATATTATAATAAAATTTTATCTTAATTTTTCATTCCTAAGTGTTTGATAACTTTATGAAAATGCATAATAGAAATATATATTTTTGTTTATTTTCTTTTGTGTTGACTTTGCAAGTTAACTTATGGGTTTTTCATTATGTAAATGAGATGGAACGAAAACATAAAATGCATAAAAAAGCAAAGCGCGTAGCAAAATATATTTAAAAAATGCATAAATTAGAAACTCTGATTCATAAAAACCAAATTAAGAAAAAAATATGCTTTATACAAACTTAAGAAAATAAGTCTCTAAAATAACTGTAACATATTGACTTTTCTTATTGACTTCAACTGAGAGCTCTTAAGAGTCCGTGGTGACTTCCTATAATCTAGTTTTGCATTCTCCAGTTCCTTGTCCAATATTTATTTTACATTCAATTCTTCTTTTCAAGCAATTTATTGTGTAATTTCTTTTCGAATGTATTAAATACTGCATTTGAATATATATATAGTTTGAACACTGAAGCTGATATATTGAACCGATACTCCAAAGTCGAGTTGTTTTTATGGAAGTTTTCTTTTATAAAATGAAACTTTATTTTCCCGAGAAGCAAATTTTAGCCTAACAAATTCATATTTTCTTAAATGCTTAAATAAACCTAAGGTTCCACTATTTTATCCGGAAACGCATCGAAGTTCGCATACATAGTATCGATATGCATTTTATATTTGAATGTCATCCTTAAAAATAATTTTCATCCTTTTAGTTCTTTCATATTCTAACAAACTTATTGGAGTTAAGTAATTTAGATTTCCAACATTTCACAAGTCGATTTTTTTTCCTACTATTTCACATGTCTATTTTTTTCCTACTATTTCACATGTCGAATTTTTTGTTAATTTTTTTTCTTATGTAAAATATCTCAGGATCAATTTCTTCTAAGTAGTAAAAAAATGTTTCATACTAAGACTAATATAACCATATAACCTAGAATTTATATAGAGGTTTTCATAAATTATATATATATATATATATATATATATATATATATATATATATATATATATATATATATATATATATATATATATATATATATATATATATATATATATAAAGTGTATCCTTTGTTTGACGAGGGTTTCTGTGACCCACTTTTCTTTTGGTTTTTATTCTCAAAATGTTTCGGCATGAATTGTGTAATGAGATATATTTGAATCGATTTACCTTCGGTGATAATAATATCTTTCAAAGCTAGTCAGCTTTGAAGATTATAATCTATTTTTGAAAGCATTATTTATCTAACTGCGTTTTAAAATATTAAAAAAGTTATAGGGAAAAAATCAGAGGAAAACATATCTTTTATCAGCATATTTAATGTAACATGAAAGGAATGTTGTAGAACTCAAATGATACGGAGGGATATTTAGTATCCTTCAAGGGAGGACTTTCCCACGTCTTTAAAGGGAAGGAAACCCAAAAAACGCTGGAGCAACTACCCCAAAAGACATGCAATATCCATCTCATGTTATGCAACCCAGACTGGGATCGAATCAGTGACCTTCTGTGACAAACAGCGAATAGGCCATGTGACTATGTATTGATAGTTTTAAAAATAACTTCAATACGTTCTTTGATAAATTTATACGAAAGCATTTGGTAGTATGAATGTTTTTGCAATGTGTCCTTTTACTGCTTGCTTACTTTTTATAAAAATAAATCTCATTAACTTTAAGGAATATGTTAATCTTTACTCAAAACTAAATCCAGATTATATGAAAAAAACTAGCAATTTTTGGTATCAATTTTATGTTACATGGTTTCTGCCAGAAAACTGTATAAAACCCGATTGCATTTATGCTATATTGTACGTAATCTGCTTACATCAATAAGAAGACGCATCTTTTTGTTACTGATGTTTCTCGACACGTTCATTCTAGAATATACGATGGTTACAAATTGCATTTATCTTGCTTCAGCATTTTTTAGTTTTTAGAAGCAATATATATAGTTATATTTTTGAAGTTTCCGAGCTTCCAATGAAAAACTTTACTATTAAACCGTAATACTATGTTTTGTATTGAATTATTTTATTAAAAATAGAAGTTTTAAAATTAAATGATTTGGTTTATAGTTGTATATTTAAAGAACACAATAAATGGATACATAGAAATTAAATTGGAAAAGTAGCAAATTTATGAATAAAATTTAGAATACTTACAGAAATATAGTTTAGCTGAATATTTCTGTTAAAATTTATCTTAAAGATTTCCGATTTTTGAAATGCTTTAATTAATTTATCCTTTCATAATATTCAAACTTAATATGCAATGCAAAATTTTACTAAGTAAAATTTTCCATATCCTATTTTTAATTTTGTTAATAGTGTTATTCCTTAGTGAAAGCTTAAAATAACTATAGATATTACTTAGTAGTCAACTGATTTTTACGGTTGATTGATACTGTGCAAGTCGATAGAACGGAAATGTATCTTATTAAGTGAAATGAATTTTAGGAATTTTTAAGATAATGAATTGTGTCAGGAAAATATATATATATATATATATATATATATATATATATATATATATATATATATATATATATATATATATATATATATATATATATATATATATATATATATATATATAGCAAAGCTATAATTATAAACAAGAGAAAGGATACCTAACTTATATATATAAATTTATGCACGCGTAATTTGAAAACTAAATCTGACTTTTTATCATAATAAATACAATACACATAAGTATTAAGAATATTACTCATTAATTTATTTGAATCATTACAATTTATTTTAAAAATTAGGAATAAAGTTTACTTTATGTACTGAATTCTTAAATTTTACTGATAATTCCCTTTTCTGAACGTGAAAGGAGGAATTCTATTTTGCGCATAAAATAAATATCGTAATTTATGCTTCTAAACTGTTTTGAGGAAGATTTACATTTGTCGATGGAAAATTTATAATGGTTTTATGGTAAATTGTGAGATTCATCTTTTCCATAAATTTTATTCCTTTATGTGAAGTAAAATGTTCTAACCGCATCTCGATCACCAGTATTTAAATATTTAAAAAGTTACAAGCAACTGACTGGAAATTTTACTCTATTTATATACAGTATATTTCATTCTGCTTCCCTTAAAGTCCTGCTTTCTGCCTTATCGTGGCGGGGGAGTGTTCCTGGGAGGAATGGGCAAAGTACGTCGGAAGTTACTCTCCTGGTAGAGTCACCAAGACGTGAAGTCCATTTCACTATGCTCAGCTAAATGCAATGCAGGCATGAGACAGTGTCAGATTTCAGCCTTTGCTTCCTCTAGGCTCCTGACCTCTTGAAAATGTATTTTAAACCCTTTTATCATAACTCATCGACCTTCCCGGAAGTTAAAAAGCAGAACGGCACTGGATTCTGTGTAAGAAACCCCAAAAATTGCTCTGTGCTTCTATGCTCTGAAACCACTGAGAAGGCTTTGAAACTCTGCGTAAACGAGAGTGTTTGCGCTGAGAGTTGGATTTTGAGTGATAGCTCCATTCCGCATTTATCTGAATTTTGGAGGCAGGGAGACCGAATGACTAGGAATATCAGCCGGCTTTTGAATTACTTGATTGTCAATGTTAGGACTACCCTCCATTGGTTTCCCTCACGTGTGGATGCGTACGGTAATGAAATTGCTGATGGTCTGACCAAAGAGAAAAGCCGTAAAAATAATGCTCATGGTGGATACCTTACTTTTTCAGAGATCACCTAGGTCAGGCAAAATGTCTGTTCTTCTTGGAGAAGAGCCCCCATGCATGAATGGTATGTAGAAAATTGTCCTCTGCTGCTATTGACGTTTGCAACAGGCAGGATGGGACAACTCTTGCGAGATTTCAAAGTGGGCACACTTATGTGCAACGTCAAGTAACGAGCCACAAAATTTATCTCTTGCGTCCAAAATGCAAGGTGACTCATGTACTCCTGCCAACAGTTTGGCCTGAATTGATTTAAATAAATGCTAGTTATTCTCGAGCCCTGAGGCTGTGCTCCATTGTTTGCAGGTGTTCAGGCTCATGGATCTGGTTTAATGTTGCTGTCAACCAGGAGGGATAATTTCCAACAACACACATTACATTTTTGTAGTTACCAATTAAAAGTACCTTTGGAATGTGTAAGGCAACGCACGTTAAGTTTTTCATCAGAATATCAGACATTTACGAACTTGGATAGTTTTATTTGTTTAAAAAGGCAAAGATAGGTCGTCTCTAATGAGGGCTTTCTCAATAAAAACTATCTTTCAGAATGGGAGTCCCACTGTTTCGTTTCAAAAGAAATCTTAGATAGTAGTTGCTTTTATCTTCCCGCACCTTTCTGATAGATGAATTTTTTTCATCATCTTATTTCTTAAAGACAACTACTTTACGAGATTTTTGTCTTACTATAGAGCGTAATTCCCTTGAAGTCATAATGTGAAAAGTATTTATGTATGAAAAATGCAATGAAAAAATCATAAAAACAACGAACTAAGTTAGAGCACATACAATTCAGAGATGTTTGTTCAGATCATTGATTGATAAAATGTTAAAATTATTTCACTTTTATGAAAGGAATTCAATAACAGCTTTTAAAACTTCAAAAGGAATTCAATTGCTATACGCTTTATAAAATAATCTGTTACACTTATGGATAATGAAGAATCATTCACTTATTCCATTGAGCATTTTGATCTTCAAGAAGACAATGATGCAGTAGAGTTAAGTGATTATTTTTCAGGATGATTTACCTGTAAAATCGCTTGTTTTGCCTTTTTCTTAAAGAAATATATTCAATTTCGTTCAATATTTTCTCGAATTGAAGAAATTGTTTATCGCTTCATATTCCTGTGACATTTCATTTAGTAGTATGAAAATTTGAAAAAATGAGTTCAGAAGTAGGCTAACTAAATAAATCACAAAAATGCAGTCACTTGTTCTTCCGGCATCCAGAAACGTGTTGATGACCAGAAAGAATTCTACCTTTCTGATTAAATTGAATAAAACTGTAAGAAACCTACGTTATTTACTACCAAG
This sequence comes from Latrodectus elegans, assembly GCA_030067965.1. Classification (NCBI taxonomy): domain Eukaryota; kingdom Metazoa; phylum Arthropoda; class Arachnida; order Araneae; family Theridiidae; genus Latrodectus; species Latrodectus elegans. The sequence continues at coordinate 18,540 of CM057810.1, forward strand.
CGCACTTCTATTTTTTTCTTAGGTACAATTTAATTGTTTTAATGTATGCAGTTTGATTTAAACTATTTTTTCGTGTAAGAATGAAAGTTTTAGGCAAAAAAGTAAGATCTAAAAAAAGAATGGGTCTTTTCGTTTATAGTTCAAAGTAGGATTTAGAAATAGTACAATAACTCAGAGGCTTCCTAAGTTTGGTAGCCACTCACCTAAAGAATGTGGTAACATTATTGAAATTCTTATATCATAATGTTCATCAGTAATATCCATTAATGGCCAGCTACTATATATTTTTCATTTAGAGGATAGTCACTAGATAGAAGATATTAAAACATAGTTATTTGTAAACATAAATCTAAATTCATTTCAAGTTTTAACAACAACTGTGCAGGCTTTTAAGAGTCTCATAAGCAATATTTCCTCTTTGTTTTTTAAGTGAATCAACTTGCTCATTTAAAACGTTTTGAAAGTATATTGGTTGATCTCACTTCTCAAAAACAGTCAGTTCCTATCCTTCAAATTAATTTTTAACTTCTCAGAGCCTCTTTTTTGTAATAACATAATCAACTACATTTACGAATAATGTAGTAAGAATGCATAGAATAATATGAAACGCTTTCCATATCGCCTTCCCATTCATCCATAATTAAACATAGAATTGCTTAGAATACCAACTTCTGCACTTTTTATGTTATTTTATTTTTTACAAATGCCAATATTAGTGCTTAAACCATTAATTCACATTTCCTTCAATACGTCTTGACAATAACCTCATTCTGAGAAAGTACTGTACAATTATTTCGATGCTTAAAAATTATTGGTTGATTAGAATCACACAAAACACAGTTTGAGGAATTCATCACTCTGATTCTACAGTGATGCAAGCAGTCGCCAAAAAGCTGTTGTAGATTCAGAGTATACCAGGAGGAAGCCTATTATTTTACACCCCAAAATATTTGTATACTAAGCACTTTGTTAGCATTAATTGATTTATATGATGAAATATTTTAGGCGTTGATAACACATTTGAATAATTATGCAAAACATTTGGATTCATAATGCATCCCATATTTCAATTGGAAGCAGCGAGAGTGATTTCGTGATACACCATTTCATTTGTTACTTTTTCATTTATGAATAATATGCTTTTGTATCTGTGTACATATGTATGTGTGTGTATAGGTTCTACGTATGAAAGTTATACATGTAATGGCGTCTAGATTTATTAAATAAACATGAAATTTAGATTTGTAGTTTTAAAGTCTTACGATTATTTTTCATTGCATGACAGTTTTATTTTAGTTGAAAATGTGGCCTCATGTGTGACACTAATTAAATATTTTTTAATACTGTTAAATTATTTTAATTAATAATACTATTGAAATAATTTTTTAACAATAGTAAAAATATAACGATTTCTTTCAAGAGTTCATTAAAGAAATTTTCATGAAATGTCAACAACAAATTTTTAACAGATATCGACAGTTTAATAAAGAATGACGTAAAGACATAGACACTATATACATGATTTAGGATATTCAATAAAATATTTAGGAACTTAATTTTTTTAAAAAAAATTAAATGACTATTTTGTAATTTTAAAATCTGCATATTGTGAGAATATCCAGTTTATGTTATGAAAATTTATAACAATTCTTAACATCAGAGTTCTAAATTACTGAATGAAGAAAATATAAAGTATAGAATTTCTATCGTTGCTTAAATTTTTGGGATTTGTGTATCGAACATCATAATTTCTACATATTTTAAATTCAATTTTATGAGGCATATTTTATTTTGATTTTTTTTTCAAATGTTAATATTGAGAATGCAATAAAGTATTTTCTATTTATTTAAACTTTTCTGATATTAAAAATTAAGTTCCAAACATCGAATATCTTGTAATCAAATCATGTATGTCAATTAATTGGGTAAAATAAAAACATGTACGGTACAAAACTGTGTTTCTTTATATAAATCAAGATAAATTATTCTGAAGCAAAAAACTAAATAATTGATTATATCCGATTTACATATTTAATATTGATTTTGAATCTGTAAAAAAAAAAAAAAAAACAAGGTCACTTTTTCTTTCTCCCTCTTTAATGGCTGAGATTCGTGCGGAATCAATCTCAAGGGCAAACTGCGAGTCCTTGTAAAAAAGGTGAAACATAAGAAAAAAACAATGTTGTTTATGGATGTTTCAGAACTGGTAGTTTTCTCAAAGACCAACAAAGGTCAAGGAAAGTTGGAAAGTTACTATTTCCTACGCATTGATTGTATAACTTACGGTAGTCAGTAAAAACAGACTACTCTTTGTATAAATTTTTCTCTGTTTAAATTTATGCTTAAGTTCAGTATATGTTTTCTTATAGTTCATTCTTATAGTTCTTTCAATTAAATTTATTAAAAAATGGGTATATTATAATAGAGAATAGTTTCGGTAGTTTATTTATGATTTTTTTAAATACTAAAAATTAAATTTTAAAATTGCTTTTGAAATGAATCGCTAATAATGAAAAATTCATTTTAAGGTAATTGCAAATTCTTAGAATTTATGTTAAAATTAGTGAATGTTTCCCTGAATAATTGAGACTATTCTCAATATATTGCTTACAAAATATAATTGCTTTCAATATCTAAAAATATTCTTATTTATGACAGTTATTAATGCAGAAATTTGTAAGATAATTTTATTTTGGTAAAATACATTTGCTTCTGCGCATTTTTATGTCTGTAATTTTTTTTAAATGTAAGTCTTAAGGAATTGCAATCATGACTGAAGCTTAATAAAAATAATAGTGATTATAAATCCGTTACATTTGATTCTATTTGACAATTTTATTTAGAATCCAAAACGTTTCGCTTTCTATGTTAAATGTGATTTTATGAAATTATAAAATTGAAAATTTGATAGCTCTATAATTTAATTTAATTAATTGTACTTGGTATTACATTTGATTTGAATTACTTGGAGGAGTTTATTGTATCTTAAAATGAAGTGCGAGTTTATTTTCTACAGGAGTACATTTCCACAGAGAGACGTAAGAGCAAAAACGCACTTTATGCTCGCGTGCATCATCAACAGAAGCATATGAAAAAGTAATCCGTCTGCGTTTGGTCTTGCCCCAACCAAAAATGTACGGTATTCTTTTAACATAGTATTGAGAATAACACTTTAAATCCGGACTACAGAGGTTCTTCGGTATAGAGAAAAATGAAGTGATGAGTTATTCGTAAACGAGTCAAATTAAAATACTTTTATTAACAGAAGTAAAAATATTTATATGCGGTATTGTTAGTTACTTATTACACAATTATTTATTTCACAACTTAAAATTTTTAATTCAGAAAGCTTATTTTCTTCAGAATTGCTCTTTACAATTATTGGAGCAATCGAAATTGGCAAGTAATGAAGTATCAAAGAAGCATCAATTGCTAAAAAATGATCTCGTATATTACTTTAAATAATACTGAGGTAATTTGTGTCTTAATTATGTCAAAATAGGGTGAAAGTTCTTTAAATGCAAGCAGCTTAGTGACACACAAATATAGTTTAATTATTTTCAATCTTATAGTGTCATAAGCTTATATCAGAAAGATGTAAATTTTCTAAAATATTCTAAGTTACATTCATAAGATTCTATATTTTATAATTACAGATAATATTCATAAGATTATCAGGTCATTCATAAAATCAGATTCAAAGAATCATTCATAAGATTCTATATTATATATATATATACATTTTATAGTTGTATAAAATATAGAAATTTATGAACTTTATTTCATTTTTGAGAATTTTATTTCATTAATAAAAAGGAGAACATAGATTTATTTTTATAAAACTTTAATACATAATTATTAAGAAATAGTTCGGGCTTAATGTGATTGAAGTAAATTTTGCCAACAAAATTAAATTCATTTGTGAAATGCTCACGATTAATCATTATAATTCTATTTCATGTCCATTAAAAAATGCTTTTTTATGCATGTAATTTGTCGCAAAGGAAAAGTGCTTACAATTGTAGGAGAAAAGTTCCCCACAAAAGAGTTCAAAATCAGCGAACTTATTTTTTAATTATTGAACTTCACTCCGAAAACATATTTAGAAATGTGTCCTGGATTTCTAATTCTGGTACTGCAATTACTTTAATTTGTAGCCATTATTATCCATTAAAATTCGTCGAGAGTGAAAAGCGTATTTTTCAATATTTATTTAAAAAATCCATTAATTTTTACAAATGTGTAAGAATTTTAATAAAAGTCAACCTATTAGTTGCACATTCCTTTAATATTAAATAAAAAAAAACTTTCTTTTAATAATGAAAATTACATTTTTAAATTTTTTAACCGATATTTTCTGCATTTCTAAATAATTAAAATATATTTAATAACGTGATGAAAAATATCCGTAAATTAACCCTATGGAACACTGAAGAATTTTAAATTTCACTTTAAAAAGGTTGAAAGTTTTCAGTAAAAGACACTAAAAATTCCTCATATTTTTTCAAAGTAACTGAAATCATTTTGCTGTTTTATTATTCTATTGTACATTACGAGCAAATTGTTCCAATTCAAATTTTATTCGTTTTCACAATGGTTGTATCATGTATTCTGTCATCCTTAATATTTCCCAGTATCCTAAAAATAAGATAAGCATTGGAACTGAAATAATGTTAATCATTCCAGAAAATATTTATTTGTTGATTATTCTAAAACCTTCCTCAGATTTAAGAAAATTAAAAATTCACATTTTGGTATAAAATACTACCATAATAATAATGTTTGCTCTCATTTGAAAATGTTAATATTAGAAAATTACCTTTCCATTTCCTTCCACTTTTCGATTTCACTTCAATTTATTTAAATAAATTTTTGACTAATATTTATTTAAATAAATGAAAATAGGGATTTTGCTTATATTGTGAACTGGAGAGAAAATATAAATGCTTTGTATTGTTGAATTTTAAATTTTAAAAAAAATGTTATTACACACACACATTTGGTCACAGATATTAAGCAAATTCTATCATATCTATATCTTCAAGTTAATCTGAAAATAATGCCTAACTTCGTACAATACATTAAGTATTTGAGCCAAATTGTTAACTCGTATAAAATTCAGTGTGTGTGTAAATAACTTCCATCTTTTTACCTGTAGAGAAAATCAATCGGAAATTTTTGAAATTTGAGAATAATAGAATAAGTGAAAAAACATTTTGGAGAATTTATTAGTGGAGAATAACTTATTTCCTTGGCTTTTTTTTTAATAATAATAATAAAAAAACTTGTATATTTGGTTTACTTTAAATATTTATTTCTTAAAACGAATTTTCTAGGGATTGTTATTGAAAATTTGAAGCGTTGTTATTAAATTGTGTAATCAGGAAATTGTATATAACTAAAATATTTATCAAAATTTATACTAAAAATAGGAATGTGCATGATAAATTCTATCTCTAAATTATTAATTACTCTTATAGAAATATTAATCTTAGCAGTTTCAGCTCTTAGTTAGCATAGATGCAATATCAAACAGTCATCTGATTTTTATTTTGTTATTGCATATTCAAATTTTTAGAAGGGACTACGATTTAAACCAATTTCTTTCTTTAAGAAGCATGACTGAAAAACGTAGCTATGTATGCACTAGAGACCGAATCTCTCTTCTCGGAATGGAATTTTTTAGGTTAGGAAATTCGGCAAAGTAAATTTTACAGAATTCTTTCGGGAATGCAAACATCTCAGTCTTTAGAAAGACGCGTGTCTTGCAAGAGTTTAAAGTATTAACCACTTAAAAATTTAAAGCCATAAAAATCATTCTAACTTTGGTAACAGTATACAAATATTTACAAAAAATAGTTTCTTCCTGAAAAGGAAAAAAAAAAGATATTGGATTCTTAAAAAATGATCTTATTATTGATAACAAAAAAAATAGTTGTATATGAGACTTTGGATTCGAAGTAATGTTGATATGCCCGAACCCAGAGGAGAAATGAAAAGCTTGTTAGCTGCTATCACTACCTCCATCATTACACAGATGGATTTAAGTGATGCTTAATGTCATAATGTAAACAAAAACACGATCTTTGATCTATTCTTACATAAACTGATTTCAATTCTTAAAACAAGAATGCTCGAGATCATCTCTCAACTCTCCACTTCTTGACCAACGTCAGCAGCACTTTCTGATAATCGGCTGCAATTTCTGTGAATAAGAGTTTCGGAAATGAAAGCTGTATACTGAAAAATAATTTCAGCAGTTTTGTAAGTAAAATATAAGTTATATTAATTTCATAATTTCATTATCCTATTGAATTCTTGGATTTTTTATTTGCATTATATATTTATAATGTTTGAAAGATAAGATATTTTCAAAATATGTTTGAAATAACAATTAGTTATTTTTTAAATTTGTCTAGAATAATTAATGTGTAGAGTGATCGAATTGATTTCTTAATTACTTGAATTATTATTGTCTAAGTATTATTAATAAAAGCTAAATACTTCCAAAATTGTTTATTAACAGGAAAAACAAACTTAATATATGAACTGATCCTTATCACACAGATTGCAATTCCTTTTGTTAAAACCATTTACTATAACATGCAACATGCACTTTTATATTTCACAATCATGTAAACAATTATGTGATATAGTGTTAACATCTAAAAATCCTTAGTGCTTGAGCTAACTGCATAAATTTTAAAATATTGATTTGTTTTCTTTTTTTCCTTCGTTATTGTACAAATTTTATATATATATATATATATATATATATATATATATATATATATATATATATATATATATATATATATATATATATATATATATATATATGTATATATATATATGTATATATATATATATATATATATATATGTATATATATATATGTATATATATATATATATATGTATATATATATATATGTATATATATATATACATATATATATATGTATATATATATATATATGTATATATATATATATATATGTATATGTATATATATATATATGTATATATATATATATATATATATATATATATATATATATATATATATATATATATATATATATATATATATATATATATATATATATATATATATATATATATATATATATATATATACATATATATATATATAGAGAGAGAGAGAGAGAGAGAGAGAAATCAAAAGTGTTTCACTTAAAATAGTCTTTTATTTGTATTTATTTCTATGGCTATTGCTTTCCGGGAATACTTTAAATTATATCCCTTCCCCTGAATTTCAAATATCATTAAAAATCAAATCTATTTTGCGCAATTATTTGTTTAAAGAAAAAATATTTGCATTATTATACATTTTAATTATTTAAATTTCTGAAGTATTTATAAAGATGTTACAAGGGAAAAAAATATCCCCACAATCAATTCTGATGTGGTCATTTAGTTTGTACACCAGTTATATATTTAGAGAAAACATTCATTCTTCAATATAAGCATGGATAGTTTTTACGCCATTATTATTGACATTTTGATGAATATAATTTTACCAATTTTTAAATTTACAAATAAGTAGATAATTCATTTTTTGAATTTTTATCCTTATGTACAAAAAACCAAACATCCTTCTTTTGTTAAAGTTATGTCATTTTTTTTGGAAACATATAATTAATCACTCACATTTTCGTTTTAATATTCAATATCATCTATTATTATCAAAGAATACATTTTGCGTATCATATATTTCTGCATCCACATGTATTCGGTTCAGTGTTTGAGAATTTTCCGGCATTCCTTTTCATACATAGGTTACATCGCATTTCACTAGCTTTAAGTTTTTACCTTACCACTATAAGATGTCAATTATAAGAACATATTCTTTCTAAGACATACAAAAGTCAATATAATTAACTTATCATCCTTACGATAATTTTAGAAAGTTTCATTGTTAGTTTTTTAAATGATCTTTAAAAAATTAATTATTAACTGTTATAAAACAGTTCATTTAAAAACTGTAATAACAATTCTAAAGAAAAATAAAGTATTTACAATTGAGGAAATTAATATATATCAAAACAAAAGTTCAAATAGGATTATTCAGAGTTTGACTTACCTTACGTGATTTTCTTTATTTCTAAATTTTGTGTTCAAAGAACAAAAAATTAAGAAAAATTACTATATTTCTTGATAGCCCCTGCATATTTATCACAGATAAGAATTGAATGCAAATAAATTTTACAACCATCATTGTAAGCTTCGAATTTTTGTTCAAGAAGAATCAAAATGATATTAAAGAAAGATATTAAGTAACTGTAGGGTAAAGAAGAGAGAAATTCGATTTGCGAAACGTAATGATGTAGCGTAACTTGTTTTTTAAGTTTGAAGAAAGGCAAAGGTAAATGCACTTACATCTATGTAATAGGTATAATATATTTATATTTGGTAAAGTTATACTTTTCTGAGAAATTTAGTATTTTGTTACATCAAAAATTAACTCTTTTTCAAAAACTAATGCAAACCTTGCTGGGAAAGATTTTTTTAACCATTATCACAAAGTGATGAAAATTAAATTGTCTGAAAGTACCTAGGTAAGATAGATTTTTACTTCTGTTTTTAGCAGCTCTTTACAAGCTTTAATGTAAGCAGGATAAAAATTTATCGATAATATTTTAGCTGAATCTATTAATCATGCACCAAAGGATATTTACTGAAAATGTAAAATCTTTGAGTTATTTATTATAGGTGTTTTTACTTTGAATAACCAATTCTGATAACCATATAAAATTATTTTTTAAGCAATAACTTGTCACTAATAATTCATTCGAATATCTGAATTTAAGTGTTTCAATTGATCTTAAATGTCATTTAATTATTATTGATATTTAATTGTATTTAGTTAACCAAAAATTGATTTAGGAATGCTTTTTTCCTTAAAATATTATCTTCATTGTAGAATAATACATAAATGTGTTCTAGTATTTGATATATTTCCTACTATCAATACATCATAATTGCTTTTCATGTTTTAACTTACAAACTTAAAAATAGTTTAGAATATTAGAGGAAAATAATTCTATATATGAATTTCTAGTTTAAAAATTAATTTCGCGAACTTATATCAAGGTTAATTTATTAATTCATTCAACAAAAATAAAACATTTATGCTGATATTTAGCAAGAAAGTACACATTTATCAGTTTTTTTCTAAAGAGTTTTATTAGAATTATATAAATTAATTTAGAATTATATGCAGATCACGTATAATTACTTTGAAAACTCAAAGTAATTATACGTGATCTGCATATTCATGAAGACTAAGTAATTCCTCATCTCTCTTTTTATAACATGTGACTTTTTGGGTTATGTTGTGAATTTTTCGACAGAATTTTCTAATATAATTAACAGCTAGAAAAACAAAATACTTTGTAAACATTTTAAATTCAGCAATTTTTGTTATATATATGCACACACACACACACACACACACACACACACACACACACACACACACACACACACACACACACACACACACACACACACACACACACACACACACACACACACACACACACACACACACACACACACACACACACACACACACACACACACACACACACACACACACACACACACACACACACACACACACACACACACACACACACACACACACACACACACACACACACACACACACACACACACACACACACACACACACACACACACACACACACACACACACACACACACACACACACACACACACACACACACACACACACACACACACACACACACACACACACACACACACACACACACACACACACACACACACACACACACACACACACACACACACACACACACACACACACACACACACACACACACACACACACACACACACACACACACACACACACACACACATATATATATATATACACACTAATGCTTCATTAAAATATTTGTCATCATTTATAGTTTTCTTATGCAGTAGAAGTAACTTCAGTGCATTAGAAGTAACTTCTTTTTCAGAACATCACTATGAAACGATATGACTAATTTGTTAAAATATTTAAACATTAATTTTCCATAGGTTTTTCCTGATAGTAATGAAATATAACTATTTTAGTAAGTTTATAGGCACTCATAATTTCTTATGATATAGCTTTCCTTCAAAATTAAAATTTACTTATCATGAAAGAAATAGGTAAATTTATGTATTCCATATAAAGCTTTTCTAGACAAAGTGAATTAAATTTAAAATACAGTTTAATTGAAAAATAACAAAATTTTAGCTGCGATTTAGTAGAGTAGTTTATTTTTAGTGTTATAATGAAAAAAATGTTATGCTTGATGATCTTATGGCAATTGAAAAATTAATGAAGTTCAAGTGGCTTATCTTTAAATTTAAAATTTAAATTCATAAGTTTCACTTACCTTCAAAGTTTTAAAATATTTCCACTAAGCATCTAATAGGCTTCCATTTTACCAATATAATTATTCTGTGGAATGTAAAGAAATTCAATATTTCAATTGTTTGATTTGTATTTAAATAGATATAAACTAAAGTATAAACTTAAAATTTTTAAATTTTATACTGCAATTACTGCTTTTGCAAATAAATTTATTCATTAAAAATATTAATTAATAACTTACTTTTACCCCAAAAAATATGCCATAATTGTTACTAATTTAAATTAAATATTGTATGAGTATTTAAAAGAATGAATGCACAATTGGAATATTTAAAAAAAAATTATAGATATAAAAACATGCACTTACAATTTTAAATGTAGGGAGTTTTTTAAACTTAAATGTTTACAAAAAGCATATCTAACTCTTGTTAGTTTACTTTAAATGTATTTTTAGATTGAAAAAAAGAAAAAGCCATTTATGAACTATTATCAAGAAATTAGCAAGTTATATGCATATGATTAATTGATTTATTCAACTACAGTTTAGGAAGATGATTAATGTCGATTGTAGATATCAATCTTTTAAAAAGAATTTTCAACTTTCTTGATTATCACATTTTTATTGAAAACATACTATAAATATTCTGTTCATGATTATTATGATGAAATTTTCAGAATTTATGTTGTATAATTTTAAATCGTTTCATGATAGTTACTGAAAAGGTAGAATTAAAGCAAGAAAGTAAAAAAAAATGAATATATAATATTTGTAGAGTATTTCAATTTTTCCTCAAGTGCTCAAAGGAAATATTAATTTCTTAAGATGTATTAATTTTCAGTAGTTTTTATGACACGTTGACAGATACAATGGTGTGCAAAAATTAAGGGCGAAACGGTTTTTCTAGTGCAGCGTCGCTCAGCAGAGTTTCAAAACAATAAAAATCATACCAGAACATCCTCCAGGTGTAATAATATGGAAAAAGTAAATAAAAAACTGTTCAAAAAAGTTCCAAATGATTAAAAGGGAACTTTATTGAAAAACGAGCTTGGAGCAGAATGACAGAGACGGCCGAAACATCCATGTGCAAGCTCTCTACCAAATAACATACAGCTTTTAGTAGGGGATATGATCTGCCCTGACTGATGTGCAGGATTGACATCGTCTGTCCATACTGAGTATGACGTTGTCAGTAAGTTGTCTAGATACGGCTGCCCATTCTTCTTGTAGCGCCAATCGCAGCTCCGGAATCGTTATTGGTGACTGGTGACGAGCACCCAAGCGTCTCCGTAGAATGGCCCACACGTGTTCGATTGGATTTAGATCCGGGGATCTTGACGTCCAATCCATGGTTTCAATATTCACACTTTCCAACAACTCTTCGACAGCCTCTGAATGATGAGGTGAAGTATTGTCGCCCATGAAGAGAAACTGGGGACCCATAGCACCTCTAAAAAGACGCACATAAGGAGGGAGAGTATCATTAAAATAATGGGACCCGATGACTGAACCTTCTTGGATTACATGAAGGTCAATACGGGTACTAAACATGATGCTTCCCCAAACGAGAACACCGCGACCAACAACAGAAACCGGTCCCTTTACTGGTACACATCTGGAGAGAGCAGGGAACACGCAATAAACCCTTGGAGGGATTATTGCGTGTTCCCCGCTCTCTCCAGATGTGTATGGGTCCAGAGTCGGTAGTCAGACTAAATCTACTCTCGACCATAAAGAGCGTACTCGACTCCATTGCTGATCCGTCCAGTTCTGGTGTTCCCGGCACTACACAAAGCACCTTCTCTTGTGGGCATTAATGGTACACAACGTACAGGTCGTCGTGCGAATATACCACCATTGTGCAGCCTCCTGGATATGGAAACCGTGATATCGGTCGTTCAGTCATCTGTTGGAAATGTCTCGCGATTTCTCCAGTCGTCTCTTGTCTGTTCCTTCTTGTCTCATGGATCAAACGCCTGTAGTCGATTGCTATGATTGCTCGTGCATTACTACTGCTGAACCTTTGGACAGTTGTTCCTGTAGTTTAAAATGCCCTCCAGATTCATGAAACGATGTTGTGAGCAATTCCAAACTCCGCAGCTACACTTGTCATACTTTGATTTCCTCAATCTTCCCAATGATTCGACCTCGTGTAAGGTCATCTAGGTGTCGTCTACGAAGTTGCCTGTTCATTATTTCACATTGATTAAGCAGCTCTACGTCATTTAAATTGATATACACCTTTGCAATAGCTTTCACAGAAACGCTGAACGTACACCACCAGCCTGCTTTATACCCCTCCGACATAACCCTTTAACGTCATGTTGCGTAATGTGAGTATGCCCTTGCGTACCTGACCGTAGTCGATCTTCTGATTGGTCTTTCGACCGATCTACCACTGTTTGTTTGTTGTTCCGCTGTTATGCTAATTTTTCCATTTCATCCTTATTTTTTGCTCACCAATGTATATTATACGGATATCTTTTGGTTTTATTTTAATTCTTTTGGTTTTATTTTTCTTTTGGTATCTTTAATTTTTATGTAAATTAATTATAAAAGTTTCTCTTCAGTTAAGAATATTAGTTATAAGCTGAGATAAAATGGTGAATTAAATCTTTAATTTTCGTGTATCATCTATTTATATTCTATAGTTATGTGAAAACAAAGTAATATTATTTAAAATGGAGTTGACAACCATCACGCACATTATTAGTACAATTAATTTGAAAACATCTCATAATTTTTTTAAAAGAAAAGTTATATTAATTATAACCTTTGTGTAAATTATTTGTTTAATTACAAAATCAAAAGCATTATTTTGCTATTTATCATATTTATATCAGGATATTTAAATTGTCTAAGGGAGCTTTCAAATTTAAGTTTTAGTCATATTATAAAGTACGTTAAAAATATACATGAATAATTTTTTTTCAAATTTTAGTTTATAAAACTTATTAGCTTATTGTTTCAATATTTTTTGATAAATATTTTAAATTAAATAATTTAATTTTAGGGAGTTTTTATTTAATGAAACATACTATATTTTACTCATTTTTTTCCTATTTTTAAGCAAGCCAACACACAGACATATATTAATGTGTGTATGTTCTTTATTCAACTCCACATTGTAAACAAAATGTATATTGCCTATAAACTATGCTCTATTTATAATAATCTCTATTTTATCCAGAAGAGTTACTATGTTATTTTAATAGTATTGCACACTTTATGATTTTCACAATTCCTTATAAGTCATTTATATTCAGAATAAAAGCTGCTATGTTTTGTAATTCCTAACAAAGCCTTGCATAATCATGCAATATGTCTCTTTAAAAATTTAGCAGTGGCTTTTTACAATAATAATTATTAATATCTTTTTTCCTTTATTGAAAAGCGTCATAAACTTATACAAACAGAGAAAAAGCTCTTTAACAACCTAGTTTGTTTAACAACTTAGTTTGTTTAACAACTTAGTTTTTTTCTTTAACAACTTAGTTTGGATGAAAATGGTTTATTTTCTAATATTTAATAATATTTATTAGTTAATGGATGTAAATGATTTAATAAAACTAATGCAATTTTTTAATAATATCTCTTCAATTCAATTTGTATTGTTATTAATTTAATTCTTCTTTCAGACACAATTCTATTTCTGTAACATTATTAATGTAATACAACTGTATGAACTATATTTGCATTTGACTATAATATTTAATTATAGACCTCTTTGTGATCTTTACCCACAATTTTAAAGCAAAATCCAAACAAATCAAATTTTATATGCATTTATTTATATTTAAATGAGTTACACAATATTAGTGTGAATATATAATTTTTAGGTACAGAATTTGGAGCATATGGTTCATTCGAAAACAAAAATTTTTTTATGGATACTTAAAAATAATGGAAACATTAAATTCTGCTAAATATCATGGCTTGTGATTTTTGAAAATGTTCTCAATTTTATTAACTCTAGATAGAATTAGGAAGCGTAAAAAATAGGATTCTTCTCTTCAATTAGTAAATGCAAAAGGTAGAACTATTTCTGAACAGCAGACAGAAGTATTAAAAGATAATTTGAGATCGTGTTTAGAGAGAATCATGCCGCACCAAGACCTTGGAAAGACATAAACAGGATCTAGCTTTCCGAAATAATTTTTCACAAAAGTAATTTCAATTATTAAGATTGTTGATTGATTATGTGATTGAAGTAAACTTGTATCTAAATTTAGATTAAAATGCTTATAATTGTTAAATTCGTACAAAAGCTTTTGAAGCTGTCATACTCAAGGTCTAGACTTGATTGGAATTATATTACTAATCGCAAGTTAAATGAGATTTATTTCCTAGAAATTTTACGCTTTTATTTGTTACAGCGTCTCATTACATAATACATGAAGGAAACACTGACAGCATATCTAAGAAAAACGTAGTTATTTCACTTCAGTTTCTAATATGATGCATATTTATAATTTAAAAAAAATGTATATATAGTTAAAATATAATGGATGAAGAAAATGAAATTATATGACATTATTTTCCTTAACAGCATTATTTTCCATTAAAAATTCAAATTCATTTTAAATTCATGCGAAAAATATGTATTTTTATTATTTTATTTCATTATGTTAACAATACCAAAATATATTGGAGTTAAATTTAACAATAAGCAACTGTACTGAATATCGTATCCTTCTTCTTGTGGATCTAGAAAGTAGAAAAAACTAATTTCAATTTTAGAATCTATTTTAGATGATTAACTTCAAATTTTCAAAAATTTATGTGTTAGTTCATATATAAAAGATTTGAAATGTTGCAAATTTAGCTCTGTACGGCTTATTGATTTCGAATTCCAATTGTTGTATATTGGCCGTTTATGGCATATTCTAGAGTTAAATAAAAAAACACTTTTAATGCTTCTTCTTGACTATAACCTTAGCTTTTAAATCTTTTATTCCGTTAATTAAGTGATAAATAATTAAATGCATTCTTTTTTTATATAAAGAAATAAGGCTTTTGTTTGCCAGTGTACGTTTACAATACTTTTTATGTATAAAATGAATGGTATTATAAATTTTTATTTACACTTTTTAATTGACTGATGTTTTAAATTATGTTTTTAGCTATATTTGTTTACAATATTTGAAGCATTTATATTCACGACTTTAATTTTAGGTAATGTGAAAATCTCCAGGATGAATTTTGATGTACTCTTTCATCACCTTTACACACACTTTGTCGTCTTCCTCAAATTGAGCCAGAAGTTTAGAATCTCAATCTTAAGGGTTGCTTTTTGATAAAATAATATCGATTCTTTCTTTGTTAATGTTATGTGTGACCATACAGTGACTAATTGTAAAAGCGAAGCAGCTGAAAAGGATTTTTCAGTAGGTGCTTTTAATATAACTGTGGAAAAGCCTCCGGCTACACTGGAAGAAAATGTATCAAAAGTAAACACATAAATATTTTAATCATGCATAGCTTATAATATTAAATTTTAAAGTTTAAATTAAATACTAGATTTCCTTAAATAAGTAATACAATATTAAGCTGAGGTTATTTCTTAACTTTATAAACTTATGTACCGTTACAATAATAAAAGGTGAAAAAAATTTAAAAGATATTTTTTTTCAGATTAGTAAACTTAGATTTTTATAAACCAGGCACTATAAATTTAAACTAATTCAACTCTTTTTCACAAATATACTCTGTCAATAGAGAAATTAAATAAAAAATTCATCTAATTTCAAAGAAGTGAATTTCATATTATTCAAAAATATTTTGGTTTTTTTGTGGCTCATGCTCAGATATTATAAATATTTTTTATTTAAATAATAGGGATTTTCTTCATATAACAGATCTTTGTATTGAAAATTATTATATCTAATAAAAGTGTAATTTAATTTTTTTGACTACAAGATAAATTTCCTTTTTTAATTTTGCTTAAATTATTTTCATTTATTATAAATATAACTTCAAGAAAAATATATCTTCAAGAAAATTTTCTTTCTTTTTTGAAGATTTATAAATATATCTTCAGGAAAATTTTATTATTCAGAGTTGTAAAATTATTCTTAAAAACAGTAAAATTCTTTCATCATCAATCGAAGACAGTTCTGATTGCAATATCAATCAATCATAACTTTTAATTATTGAATATCAAGTTTTGGGAAGAATTGTAAATCTCAAAATATGAATATAGCAATTGCATTACCACTAAAGCTTAAGAAACAGTATTGATTTTTTAAAAATAATGAAGCATCAATCATTAATAAAATGATTTTATTCATCAATAGATTTTAACACATAAGTTATTATAGACATTCTGTGGATTTGTTTTGTGTTTGTCCTTAAAATTTTTACTTGATATGAATTTTGTTTCTGTTAAATAGTACGCATATTATTTTTTGTTATTGGTATTCCTTTTTTAGGAAGATCTGAATATCACATTTACAATATATAGAAGCTTTAAGATATGTATATACAAGCCACTTATACCTCTAAAGATTATCTTATTTTTGTGGTATGGAGGTAAGTAATTCCTCATTATGGTGTTAAATAACTCATATCTATGTGTACATGCAGAAAATTATATTTTTAATACACTTTTAGTAATATTTAACATATTTCTAAT
Source organism: Latrodectus elegans (assembly GCA_030067965.1). NCBI lineage: Eukaryota > Metazoa > Arthropoda > Arachnida > Araneae > Theridiidae > Latrodectus > Latrodectus elegans. The sequence goes on from CM057810.1 coordinate 35,598, forward strand.
AATTACGAATTATTAATTAATATGCAATCAATATCTTCAACGGAAAATTGCCTCACTGAAGTTTTAAAGGATGTCATATTATAAAAGCTCGCAGTGTAGAAACAACTGTTTTCGGAATACTTATTTAATTAAAAATTGCTTACATTAAGGTGGATCTTTATAAATAAATCCAAAAATCAGTTCTTATTTATTTTAAGTCTAAAAATGTGTAATATTAAATATATTGATGTACTTAAAACGAGCGAAAAAGAAAGGCGAGAAAAATATTTGCAAGAGATAATCTATGTGTATAAATGTTTATGTATGTTCGTTTGAAATTCATTTGATTATTCTACACGTTTTAAGAAAATTATTTAAAAATCTGAAAAGCAATTTTTACCATTAAAAAGGATTAACCCCTTAACATGTTTGCCCGTACAGTGTATGTGCTACCCAAAATTGGTCTTGACTGGTTTGCCCATACGGGCATCGATATTTTCTTCCTTTCCTTTTCTGGTTTGCCCGTATTTTTCATTATTGTAACGAGACTATTTAGTATTACTATTTTTCAACAGATGGTCCATGTCACTGCAATGCTTTTCATCCGTTTTTATTTTTACTTTATTTTTTTCTAAGCGAGAAAGCGGGAATTTTTCTGTGAAATTTTTGTTCTACTGTATTCAACGGTTGTGAATTTAAAACCTTGTCTTTTCTTATGGAAGTTATGGATGGAATAAACGATGAAAGTACTTTCTTGTTAGATGATGAACTACAATCTGAACAGATATTTCTTCTAATTATTTGGATTATTCATTAGATGACACGGGTAGTGAGCTCAGCTGTGAAGATTAGAGTTCTTCAAGAATTTTTACCGAGGTTGATGTGAAAAATCCACCTATTCCGTGAATTTGTAAGTCATTCTTCACTGCATGAAGAATGTACATAAAAAAGAAACATTTAGGGGTTTTTGGTTTCTAAAATTGTAAAGTAAAATATCTTGTAAAATCATTGAGAATGAAAAAAATAAATAAGTAAATTCTTATTATTTTTATTCTATTAAGTATGGTACTTAATTATATGCAATAAAAAATGCCTTTTTTGAAAGCATTTCTGGTAAAAAATTGACCACTTAAAGTGTTAAGTGTAATGTATTAAAATATTCCCTTTACAAAGACATCAGAAACGGTATTAATTGTGTCTGGGTGATTTTTAACACTATTTAACACAGTTGTCTGAAATTTGAAAACACGTTTTCCAATCTCTATGATGGAACTACATTTATAAAAAAAAAGTGTTAGCCTTTCCAAACTGTTGAAAGAAGTATGTCATACCTCATGTTATGCAAGTCTGCATAGCATTATGTATTCAAAACAGTTTTCAAAAAAGGCTTTGAACTATTTCAACTTTGCTTCAGAAAGTGATGTATTATATTTTCATAAATCCTAATGATTTTGAAGAAAATTCCCCAAACAATTAAAAAATACTTTTCATAATTAATGCTCAAGTTATTAATTGTCCTTGAAGGAATTGTAACAGATATAAAAAACGAATAGCTTGATATTTAATACAATAATAGGACTAATAAAAGCTACAAGGTATTCCGTAAAGAAATAGGATTAATACAGTTTGACAAACATTAATAAGATTGATTCAGAAGTGCTTCATGTTCAAATCTTATCGTTATTTGTAACAAAAAGAGAGAAAAAATAAAATCTATCTAAAAATTAAATCTGCAAAGAAATCTGTTGAAATCTTTATTCAATTTAAGATTAATGCACACGATATTAAATTAATATGCCTACGGTTTCTTGAAATTAAAAAAAGATAAAAAAAAGTTAATTTTGTTAAAAAAAATAGCTTAAGGGAGGAAAATAAATTTTATAACAAACTGCGTTTTCAATATTTTTTTCATAAGATTCTCAATAATTTGTTTCAGAAATGCTTTTACCATACATATTTAACTATCAAACAATGATTTATCTCAAAGGAAAGTTTAAAGTAAAATTATTAACATCATAAATATATATATTTTACATGAAATGCACAGCATACTTGTGTGATATGTTAGAAAAAAATAAAATTTCAACTAACTTTATTTTATTTTATAAAGATATTTTAGGAAGTAATTTTTGAAATTGAAGGAATTAGAGCATAGAAATAAAAATATTACTAAATGTATTTGTTGGAAGAGTTTCAGAATAATAACCAAACATCAAGCAATTTTGTAGCAAGAGAAAATAACTGTGACCATTATAAAAACTTAGATCGATATTTGTCTTGTTCATTTCTTGAAAAAGTTGTATATACCATACATTTTTATTTAAATGGATTTTAAAAAGTAGTCTGTCAATTTTCTGATTTTTGAAACAAAGTAATTAAGAAAATTGTAAAGGATTCAATATTTTGAATTATCAAATTACTAGTTAAGAATGAACTACTGAAAACGAAATTATTAAATTTCGACTAGTCCGCAACTGCAATATGTCGTTGATACAATCGTTTTTAGAAATAATTTCCTTTATCCACGACTTCTCTATATTTCTATAATGACTTAAATTAAACTGGAAAAAATTTCAATAAAAACTTTTAGTGTAAGCAGATAATATGTATGCATTTTCAACAAGCGCAATCAACACGTTTTGTCTAAAAACAATCCCAACAGTTCACCCCACATAGACACCAGCAAAAATTTTCCGTTAAATCTGGGCAGGTATCCTTGGTGATTACCTGGTAGACATCATGCCAGAACGTTTGACTGGCGCAAAATACCATATCTACTTGAAACAAGTGCTTCCCAGTTTATTGCAGACTGCTCTACTCCCCATTTAGAGAGACATGTGGTTTATGCATGATTTGCTGTGAGACTTTCACTAAACGATAAATATCATTCTGAAACTTTTAGTATAATTCATTCATTTACCCTACACTGTTATGCGTTCAGGTAGGAATTCCTCTTTTCTGCATCTCAAAGTGGAATGCGATCCTATATTTCTAAGTAATTATTGTTAGTCAGAATTGGTACTATTACCCTTTTTAATTTGCAAAAACAATTTAGAATTATCATATATAATCTGTAGGACATTATGTGTGAAAAATTATGTTCTTACAATTTGGAGTTTAATTAATAACAGTAACAAATTTATGAATAATTATAAAGATAAAAAATTTAGATGACCACGAAGAATTTCATATGGTTTTGTAAGTAAAACCATGCGTAATTACTCGTGGTCGTAGTACCCAAATTAATCTTTGTAGGAGCTATTTTTTAGTTAAAGCAACAAATAAATAAGAATCAAGAAATAGTTTCCTAATGATTAAATAATGTTTTCTTAATGATTCAGGAAAGATGTTTTAAAGTTACAGAAGTGAAACTCTTATTTGATAGAAATTTAAAATTATTTGTTGTCAATTATAAAAGTTGTCTTTCAAAAACAATAGGTAAGTAGTAAAAACAAATAAAGATCAATGAAAATCAGCCATAACAGGAAAAATAAACATTGTTTTGAGAATTATATTTTGTTTGATATTCATTATGAATCTAGGATGTTCATTGTAGCATTGAGCAAAAACTACCAGGCACGTAAATGGATTAAGAAGGGATTTGAAGTTTATGTAACTTTCCTAAATATTGATGCGTATTTTAAAGAATTTATTTTAACCAGAAAGGTATAAGGAGATCAGTGCAATTACTATCAACACTGCAAATTTCTCGGACTTCGGAACTACTTAAGCCATGTGCACAGTAAATAAAATTAAATTACACTTTCAGAAATTTTTATCATTTATTTAAGAGAAAGAGCTTTGCAAATTCAACAAATCTGTAACGCTTTGGTTCATCTCTAAGTCTAATTCAAACAGTTATTCGTCTTGGCATTGATCGATAGAATTGGAGGATATCTTCTTATCGAATAGCATGCCATAGTTTGCCTAATTCGCTGATTAGATCACAAAAATCTCGAGGTAGTTGGTGAACTCTGTTGATAATTCAACAAAAATTCTAAATGGAAGAGATCCGACATTCTTGTTGGTCAAGGTAATGTTGAGTAAGCGCAAAAACCAGTAGCACTCACCAAGTACGGAAGATCATTATCTTACAAACTCAAGAAGTAGAGATAGAAATAGCAATAAACGGGATGTGTAATATATCACATCATCCATTGTGGAGTCATGATTTCTGTTGTGAAAAACCAAAGACATCTTGCTAACGAATGATTGCACCCCAAAATATTACTTCTAGCAGATGATAATCAGATTGGTATCACACCATTGTCCGGAATGTCTCCAGATGCGTCTTCAATAAAACGGAGTGTATAATATCGTTCATGATACAGTGTGAAGGAAAGGAACCATGGATAACAACCCAAGAAATCTTGCTATCAAATGATATCACCCAGACAATGATCGTTGGGACTGAGTTTAAAGCGTGATTCATCACTGAAGACAATTATAATCCAGTCAATAGCACCCTTGGTCAAATGTGGTCGACATCACTGCAAACGGGCTTTTTAGTGTATATAAGTAAATATTACTGGACACAAGGGGCGCCGAGAGCTTATTATTTTAATCTGAGCCACTTAGTAACTCTCTGTGGTCTTCTTTGAAATACCGGTCACACGTCAATCGATGATAATTTGTAATCTGGTGCTGTAAGTACCACTCTGATGTTTTCCCGATATTCATGCTCTTCCCACACTGTCCATTTCCTTCTTGACACTGTTGTTCGGTCATGGTTCTCCTACAACTGTAAACACAGACTAATTGTGGTATTGCTCCGAATAAATGTCGAGCGATTCACTTATTAAATCAATCAGCTTTTTTGTATCCAAATGCACGTCTTTTCTCAAATGTTGGCATTTGCGCATATTGTTCACACACCTGCATGCTAGTCGTATGTCCTGTCTATCTGAATACATGAAATGTAATTTACGAAGAATTGATGACCGAAAATCGAAATGTTTCCTATTTTTAACATCCTGTCAGTTGTTCAGTTAAAATCTATCTGGTGTCACATGTTCATTAAGAAGCCGACAAAAATTTAGAATTTATATTTTCCTCTAAAATTGTATATATATATATATATATATCAGTTTGTGTCCACAGTTTGCAATACTCTTTTTTAATGCATCATTTTCTTGTCGCAAAGAGTGTAAATAAATAAATAAAATAATCGTAATATAAATCTCGGAAGAAAGTTGCGAAAGATACATAATACTGTCATTTCCAGAAAACATAATCAAGCCTTAATTCAAATGATATTATACAATGAAAGTAGAATATTTATTGATAAATCATGATATGTTTCTCAATTTAATTTTCACAAATTCCGAAACAAAGCAATTTATAAGGAAGTTAAACTGATATGTTTTGAAATTTATGAACAAAACTTAATTTTTTTCACTGTAGAGAAAACTTACATTTGTATCTTTCAAGGAAGTTTTATTTTAACGTAATAGCAATTGTAAAGATTATACATTTTATTTAACTGAATTTCTTTTAGGGATTGAGTTGAGAACGGCTGCAATATAAATTAATATAACCGATATCAAAAGGTGACTCTGTGGCAAATTTAATATAAATGGTTTCTCATTTTGATATCCATCATTTGTAATAATTTCAAACCGTTATTAAGATTGATTTGCACTCACTATAAATTCAATTTTAGACGGTATGAGATTTTGGAACTCTGTTCATTTCAAGAACGAAAGAATGTGATTTTTCCTTTTTAAAAATTGACAAATATGATGTACAAGTGAAAACGTAGAAAAGCACTTATGACATCGGATACATCATTCTTCTTACATTTTTACAAAGAGGTTTTAAGAAATTACAATGATATATATATTTTTAATTTTTTTACTATTTTAACGAATGACACGATTTTTCCAAAATTCCAAGGATAAAAAATATATTGCAATGAATATGAAACGCGAGTCCTGATTGCAATAACTGCATAACTGAAATGTTAAGCATTCAGCATCTTTTTTTTGTTTTAAATTATTCGCTTCATTAATAAATTATCATGAGACTCCTCTCTAGATTTAAAACAACGTGGACACAGCTAAATGAATAAAAAAAATTACCAAAAAATAATAAATATCCTTAATTTTCTTATTCCCAATTTTTTTCCCGCGAATTAAGTTAAATTGACATGTGACAACTTTTTTATTAGAACATTCAAAAAGTAGAAATAACTGGTTGAACCGATAGTATATTATAAAATGAAAAATAAATTTTACCACAGATATAAATATCTGATAAATTAAAAGCATTCTATAACATTAAATTTTTTATAATTCTGTTCTTTAAAGTACTTAAACACTGAAATTATCATTGTTTTGGGATCCATTTTATGTATCGATAAAAATTAGTTATGAATCAAATTTATTGCACTAAATTTGATTCACTATTAACATAAGATTAGAAAAATAATACAACGAATAAGAGATTTTGCCCATAAGTATTTAAACAAATAAATTAAGAGATAGCTATTAATCTTTTGTACTTTTAAATTAAAAAATATCCTAATATATATAATTATTACTATATATATATATATATATATATATATATAAAATTATGCATACATTAATAATTCTTTTGAATAATTTAAATGCATTTTAAAATTGTAGGTTAATTATACTTACTTTAAATTATTCATATATTTCAAAAAAACGAAACATGTAATCGTTAACTTTTGTTAATTTTAATTTTAAGCAATTTAGTGTAATAAATTTTAAATTCAAAATTTTTAAACATTTTTAAATTTTTAATTAATTTTTTAGTCTGTAAAATCAAATGGTTTTTTTATTTTAAATTTTCAAACTGTATTTTTAAATGGAATCAAGCTGTTTTAATCTATCAAATTGGCAAAACGTAAAAATATTTTATATTTTTATGTTTCTTCATATATGACTTTGTAAAATGTCTTTTCTTGCTAAGTAATATAGTATATATTCACACACACACATTGTTGACCAAAAATATATTTCCGCATTAAGATTCATATGTCTCCGTTAATAAATATATAATTATATTTTGCAGACGCAGCTATATTAAAGCACAATTGATAAATATTTTCGTATTTAAGAGAATTATTATGTATTGGAGACTTTATGTTGCAGTAATAAAACAATTTTAACGTTTTATTTATAATAAAAATCGGTATTTTCTTTTTTGATTTAGTTTATTAATAATTTGAAAAAAATATTACATTCATTCCAGAAAAATTAGATTCCAGTTATCTAGAGTGATATAAGGGAAAACTGGTTTTATCCAGTTCGCTCTAGTTATCCAATAGCAGATAAAAAAAATTGCTTTTTACTTGAGAAAGTCGGACAAACTTAAGAAAAATAATTTTTTCGGTATTTTAAAATACCAATAAAACATGAAGAACTCATTTTAAAGATATATTTGCATAGATAAATTCTGTTTTCTTAAGTGTTTTTCTCCAATAAGCTATTAACCTTGAAACTAAATTAATTCTGGGTATACTTTAAACATCTACACATTAAAAAATTTTTTGTCATTTAGAATAAAGGAATGAATGATACACATCAATGAGTTAAAATATTTTTAGATGGTTCGTAAACTCATATAAATTCCTCTAATTATACTTTCCTTCTATTTGTAAAAATTTTTTAACGCTACAGTGAGAATTACTTCTGTATACACTTAATATTACTTAAATTACTTCTGTGTTTAAAAGAAGAACATATGCAATCATAGAAATAAATTTTAATTATTAGCTTAACTTTAATCGACTCCCAGTGTGGATGAACAATATAAGTACAGTAAAACTCCGATTTTCCGAATCAATTCAGACCACACTCCTTTCGGGTGACTGTACTTGAACTTAAAAAAAAACTTGTTGGCGCCAGCGAGCGTAGCGTCCCCCCTCACCCCTTGAGTCATAAAAAAGAAACCGGCAGTAGAGATGCGAGAGTCGGTGAAATAAAGTGTGTGTTTTATACAGTTCTTGAGTGAGTATTAATTGAGTTAAAAACTGGGCTATTTTACATTGGTCATAGTCTCACCGGAGAAAACCAGCAACCTATGGATCTATTTAATGGCTATGAATGATAATTTACGCCTCTGCTGAGTATCGTCAATGTAATTGAGGTATGTGACTGAGTAATTTACATGTTCTCTATGTGTGTGTGTGAGAATAGATCTTTATATATATATTGAAGTATTAATAACTATCCAAAATGTTTAAAGGCATAAAAAAAGAGGATTTGATATTAATTGTTATTGAGTTAGAAGATGTCAATGAGAAAATGACTACTTCCGAATTAAGCAGTGTTATAAAACAAAACCAGAAGTACATGACAGAGAAAGATTCCGTTGTAGAATTAGCAAATACGATAGTTGAAGAGCGAAAGAACGATGAATTGCGGCAACTAGAGTAAGAGAAAATTAAGATCGAACAGAGAAAATCTGAAGAGCTACAACAGTTAGAATTAGAAAAAATTAAACAAGAAAATGGAATTAGAAATTGCTCGCGTGAAAGCGAAATCTAAGTAAAATTCAGAAGGTGAAAATGTTGAAAATAATCAGACTGAATCTATAGACTCTCTCATAAAAAGTGTCCGTACTTTAACTATTAAATCTCCTAGCAGACCCAAGGGTTGGAATTATTTTATTTATTTATTATTATTTTTTTTTGCATCTTTAGATAGGGCCTTTATTTCAAAAAACGTCCCTAATAAATACAAAGCGGAGATTTTGTTAAATTTGCTAGGAGAAAGGGTGACTAAAGTGATAACTTACATAAATGATGACGAGTTAAATGAGTATTCTACAGTTAAAACCATAGTACTTCGGGAATTTGAGCCTACCATTCAATCATGTTTAGAACATTTTAGGAAAGCCCACCGCGAACCAAATGAAACGTACGTATAATTTGCATCGCGATTAGCTCAGAATATTATTTACAATTGAGGAAGGTAACAGACTTCGAAACTCTCAAAGATTTAATTGTGTCGGATAAAATATGCCAAACATTAGATAGGGAAACTACGTGTCATATTAATATGAGACAGGCTGACACATAATCTAAACTCTCTGAATTAGAGAAAGAAGTTGATTTATATTTTACTTCCCGAGGTAAGAGTGGTGGAAAACTCAAAGTTTAATAAATTGTCCAAGTCAAAATACACGTCGAGAGTTTTCCTTTCGGAGTTAAAAATAATAAGCATGTTTTATCATGCAATGAGAATCACCCCATATATAAATGCCCTAATTATAAAAATATGTCAGTAAATGAGCGTATTGAGTTTGTAAAATCAAATAACTTCTGTTTTAATTGCTTGGGGAATAATTATAGGGTAACCGTGTGTAAATCAAAACATTCGTGCAATATCTGTAAGCGGCGTCATCAAGCCACACTTCACTTTCAGTCAGAGCAAAAACACGAACGTTTATCGGCGCCTAATGAGAATGTAAATACTCTCAATGCGAAAGTGAGTTCCTTTCCCTCCCCCACAGTTTTAGAATTCGTTCCTACTAGCAATAAGCAAGAGCCACGAGGTCAAGAACAAAATTTCTTAGCGGCAACTAGTTATACTTCGTGAACAAATTCGAAGTCTGTAGTACTTAGCAATTTTCTTTGTTTTTTAACCGATGAATCCTCTTGGGAAATGTTTTACGCGTTTGTGGTTTATTAGACGTTGGAATGCAAATTTTTTGAGTAAGAGTTGCGTTGACAAGCTTAATTTAAGAAAAGAGAAAATAATATTGGAGTTTAAGGTTTAAATGGAATTTTTCTGACAATTAAATCTAAAGTTAATGTAACTAATGTTAATGATATAAGAAATTTTAAATTAGATTTTGAATTTTTGGTTGTTATACCAGTGTTACAAATTTGACCCCTTTAAGGCAAATTGGTATTTGTTTTCCGGAATTAAAAAAACATTAAGTTAGCAAATTCGGGATTTAATGTTCCCATTCCAATTGATTTAATTCTGGGAGCAGAGAATTTTTATGAACTATTAAAACCTGACAGAATTTACCCTACTTATACTACATTAATTTTACAAAACACAGTATTCGGATTTGTAGTGAGTGGTAGTGTACCAATAGTAACTGAGACTGATGTACACTGTGGGCTTATAAACAAGGGTGCCAACTTAAGCAACTTATGCGGAATTTTTGGGAAATTGAACAAATTGAGGAAACAGAGAAATGTGAAACTACTGAGAGAATTGAAGCTAATAATCATTTTATAAAAACTCTTTAAAGGGATTAATCAAGAAAATTCGTGGTACAGATGCCATTTAAAAAAAGATCCGAAATACTGGGAGAGTCTAGAGAGACTGCAGTCAAAAAATTAAATTCCTTGTGGAATAAGTTAGAAAAGAATTCAGAACTTCTGGCACGATATCGTCAATTTATGAGTGACTATGAGTGATTGAATCATATGCTAGAAGTTTCTATGACGCAAGAACCTGAAGTGGTCTACTATTTACCTCATCATGCAATTTAAAGACCACAGAAAACGAGTACGAAATGTACCGTTGTGTTCAAAGCTTGACAACTGGTGAGTCATTAAATTCCATACAGCTAAAGGGTGGTGTAATTCAAGATGATTTATTTGCTAAAATATTGAGGCTTAGAAAACATCTTTTTGCTTTTACTACCAACATTCAAAAAATGTGTAGAATGATTTGGATTGATCCTGCACAAAGAGACTTGCAAAGAATTGTATGGAACGATAGTAAGGAAGTGAATATTAAAACGTATCAATTATGCACAGTGATGTATAGAACTACTAGCGCTCCATATTTGGCTCAGAGATGTCTTCAATAGTTAGGTACTGATGAACAACTGAAATTTCCATTGGCTTCTCAAGCAGCATCGAAGGGTATGTACATATATGACATATTGAGTTGAGGGTCCAATTTAGAAAGTGCAAAGTGCCGAAAGCCAGAATTAACTCAAATATTTAAAACTTGGGGTATGGAACTACATAAATGGAAAAGTAACTGTCCCGAGTTAAGAGAATTTTCTGAAGTGCAAAATGACTATAGCTTTGATCAAACAAAAACATTAGGGTTGTTATGGTAGGCCAATAATGATTAGCTTTCCTACAATGTGCCCAAAAATGTTGCTTCTATGGTTACAAAAAGAGAAATCTTGTCCATAATTGCCCGCATTTTTGAACCACTTAATTTGATAAAAACCTGTGCTTACAAAAGCTAAGGTTTTTATGCAACGTCTGTGGAGGATATCAATAAACTGGGATGAAAGACTGCCATCAGATGTCGTACAACAATGGTTACTGTTTTTTGATGGGTTGTATCACATTACCTGTTTAGTAAAACTCTTATAATTTTAATGTATATTTTGTAATTAAAATAAGAGATAATTCTTATTAAAAAAAGAACTTATTTTTATTCTGAATCATTTTACAAATCATTTTAAATATTACTAATCTGTAGCTTTTTACAAATCATAATAATTTTCATAAAATGATTTTTATATATATGCTTTCATTATATAGACTGAAATATAAGGTTAGTCGAAGATTAATTATCAAGAAACATTTTATAAGTACATATAAAAATATTTAATACATTTTATATTTTAGCTTCCCAAAAAGAATTTTTCAACATAAAAGGCGACAAAACTACTAGTCAAATTAAAATTATTTTGCAAAATCTATAAATTTTAAACATTCTGATTTCAAATAAATAATTTTAAATAACCAATTTGATTTTAAATTTCAAAACTATACATGTTTGTTAATAAATACTCGTAATGGCTAAAAAAATCTGCTAAATAAGCAAAATGTAAAGAATAAGTTGTAGACAGAAAATAAAACTTACTCAAAAGTCAACATTTCTAACGAAGATTTTAACGAAATAGCACTAAAGACGAAAATTTGTGAGTGAGAAATGATGATATTCTGACCTGTAAATAGTTAAAAAGAAATAATGAATTTTCCTAGCATTTTGGAGGTAATTACTTTTTTATTTCCAGCGTTATATCGTATTCTTTATTGAATATTTCAGTGTTATATTGAAAAAAAGAATTCTCTTTTGTTGGGGGTCAGTCTGTTGCTGAACACAAACATTTTCGGACAAATGGGATAGCTAGTGAGAAATACATTTCAACGTGAATTTTTTGACGAGTGCAACTTTCTTTTCTCTGCGGCGATGTACAAGAATTTCTCCCACAAGATTTAAGTCTCAATAAGTTTTTTCAGTTATGGTTTCTATTCCTTATTTTTCTGATACATTTAATGGTTTTTAGTAAATGAAATGGATATAAAAATCCATTTCATTTACTAAAATCTAAGTAATTTGATTCTTTTAACATTTTTAGTTTTTTTCCTCCTTGTCGAGTCCCATCTTTGTTAGATAAGGACGGGGCTCAAGTGAAGTTAATTTAATTAGCAAGTGAAAAAATTTTAAATCAAAATCCTTAAAAATTTTTATGCTACATTAATTATTTATAATGAGTATTATTCTTTAAAATGAAGTTTTCTACAGAGTCACTATATCATCCAGATTTAGCTTCACTGAAGCTTTAAGCGATATCACACAAATATATGTATAATAATATACTTAAATACCTATTATATTTTACTCGGACTTTATTGAACATAGTCATGCTAGTTTAATTAACTTATAGTTTAGGAGCTCCGCAAAAGACTAAATTCTGAGATATAGTTTATTTACCTGACAAGAAAATTTTGAAACTATAGTTCCATTATGATATATTCGTTGTCTATTCAAAATTTCAGATATTAGAATATGGCGTAACTTATATATTTATAATAATAATTGTATTTATATAAAAGTAAATTTTTAAAAATTGAGAAATAAAATATTTTAAATCCATTCATTCATTTTATTTGAAATGAAATTCTTTTTGTAGGTTTTATACCTTTTTCGTTGATCATAAAAAAATGCTAATTTTAAGAACCATTTGAAGAAATAATTTCACTAGTGTTTTAATTATAATTTGAGAAGTTCCTATTAATAATATTTCAGTTTTATAAAATTTCCTTTCTAGAGAGACATATTTTTTTAATTTTAGTCAAAATGAGATTAAAACTTCACATTTTTTATTTATTAGAGAAAATATTGTTTATTAAATAAAATGTGTTTTATAATAACTATAAAAAATGAATATCAAGTCAAATAATATTTTAGAACATCAAAATTTCAACAGTTTATTTTTATTTTATTTTTTTTATTTATTTTTTTTTTAAATTCTTGAATGATAAAAAAAAATTTTGCGACTTCTTAATGATGTATTTGTCAGTCGATTTAATATTCATTAGATATCTTGTTTTTTTTTATTTTGAGTAGAAAAGATTTATTTGCATAATCAAATGTTGCAATTTTTCATAGGTATGCAACTTGATTTAGATGTGTTGCAAAAAATAAGAATTCTAAAGAATGGTGAATCTGGCGACATTCACTAAGTCAAATCAGTTATAAATTATATCATGAGCTTACCTTTTTGGAATCCCAAATTATTGATTCGTAAATCTAGAGATATAACATCAACACTTATTATTTGGTAAATAAGTTGAAAGTAAAAACATCTCAAATGCAAAAAAAAAAAAAAAAAAAAAAAAAAAACTAAACAATATAATTTATACTTCAGAATTTTTATCAGAAAAAATTCAACATATTTCCATCATTATATATACAAGATTTACTATACGAAATAATGCTGAAGCACCACAAATCTTGAGCAAATTATAATAAAACTTTGAGAAAACATAATGCAAATGTGATTAAAAGAACACACTTTTAATTACGAGCTAAACTAATTAATACTAACTTACTAATGTGGAAATATAAAAATAGGAACATTTTCATTTATGGCAAGCTCTTCAACAGAAGAAAATAATTATTAAATTTAAAATATATTTCTCCGAATAAAATTGATATTTCAATTAAAAAGAAATAAATTTTTTTTGAAAAATATTTTCATAACTATTATTTGGCGCCCCTCTCAAAGCGGCACCCGGGGCACGATAGACCCCTTATCCCCTTCACTGACCACTGGAGATCGCATACCCTATTAATGTCCTTTTTCCATTTTATGATGTTGATTTTCACTTTGTACATAATACTGTTTAAATCTCCAGTATGTCATTATCCGATAACTTAAAAACAATTTAACATTGTTTTCATTTCTGTGTAAAATAATTGATTTGATTTTATGCATAAATATAAATGCTATCTTTCTGTTGAATTTTGGGTCAATCAAATCAGCATTTGCTGATTGCTTTGTATTTTACATCTTCATGCTTAACTTTTGGAAGTGAGTGCATAAAGTAAACAAGAAAACTCCAGCCGTTTTCGCTTTGAAATTGAATGAAGGGAGAATAAGTAAGTAAATTTGTGCACGATATGTTTGAGACACTGGTCAGTGGATAGTAGGGATATCAGCTATTATAAAAGCAGGTTTACCGAGCACATTCGTCATTCCTAACGCGTACATAAAAATGGACGTGTCTATGGAAGTCATTCGGTGTTATTTGTTTCATGACTTCAAATTTTACTTATTATTTGCAGCACCGTTTATGTCAAGTGGATAGGGCTATGAATGAACGTATGGCAAGGCATTGATTTCAGAAATTCAGGTTGGGAGACTTTTCCTTCTGTGTTGAATAGCGCAGTGAACAGCCCATAGCCTTGGATGATGAAGCGTTGCAGGTGGCTATTGAGGAGGACAGTAGTTAAATGCGTGATGAACTTATCAGACAATATTACTTTTCCAGTTAAGTGGTAAAACTTTATCTACCTCAATTAAGTGAGACATACAAGCTGACCAAGTGGTTTCCTCACATCTTATTGAAAGTTCATTTGAAACAACAAGTGGTAGCCTATTTATCGTTGCTTTTTCGATTTTGTGTCGCATCTATATTCAATCGGATATAGATGCGACACAAACGCGAAAAAGCAGTTTATTCCGAAATCGAGCGGATGCACCCCACTATTAGTAGTATTAGTAGAATGACATACAAAGTGAGTCTTGTATGTCATTTCCTAGCGTTCCAAGCATTGGTTGTTAACCCAGGATACTATCGAACACCACACAAGGCCTATGCATCCACACAAAATTATGTTTGTGTCCGATGGACTAGTTTCACGTATTTTATTGAGCTGCTACTAAGGGCATGATGGTCACTGCGGATCTGCACTTGCAGCAACTGGAATGCGTAAAATCGGGACTGAAGTAGAAGGAGCAAGCACTGGTTTATCACGAGGGTGTACTTGTCTTAGTTGGTAACGCAAGGCTGTCTGTTACACTGGTGCACAGGAATGCAATACAAAGACTTGGTTAGGAGACTTTGTGCCATTCTAATTACTTACCAAAATTTGCACCGTCAAATTGGCATCTCTTCCAATTCCTGGACAAACATCTTCATTTAAAATATTGATCAATGGCAAACGTGAGACAAGCACTTAAGAACTTCTTTGCGTTCAAAAACCACCGAGCTTTATCGCAAGGACATTGCACAACTAGAGACGAGTTGGCAGAATGTGCTGGATACTGATGGTGATTACCTCAAAGACTAATATAGGCTACAGTTTCTGTAGGTCATGTTCTATTTGGAT
Source organism: Latrodectus elegans (assembly GCA_030067965.1). NCBI lineage: Eukaryota > Metazoa > Arthropoda > Arachnida > Araneae > Theridiidae > Latrodectus > Latrodectus elegans. The sequence goes on from CM057810.1 coordinate 51,161, forward strand.
CATTAAAAAAGCCAAGAGCATTTTGTTTACTTTATAATGTTAAACTTAAAATGTGTTTTCCAATAATAGGTAACAGTCTCATTACCCCTCCAAATGCTCTTGAAATGTTGATACTTATTATAACCATTTAAAATCTATTGAAATGTAATTTTGCTTTTAAAATATATATTGCTTTTTTAAAGCTCTTATCTGGCAAATTTATAACTATCTCATTATTGATACTTATATTATCAGTTAACTTAAGAATTTATAGGAAAATTACTTGAAAACAATTTGAAAACTATATCATTATAGACGTTTGAGAGTAAAATATATTTTTTAAGAATAATTTTCCGAAAAATAAGCAAATTAAGTAATTTCAAAAATGATGTATACATCATAACAAAACAATATTATTTCTCTTTGTAAATCAAAAAAATGAATATTCAATGGACTAATAATTCTGTTACAAAGTTACAAATCATTCTAGGATTATTGTGCAAAAGAAAAATCTTCTTTATGAATGTGTACTTTACTTCAATTATACTTTCATACACACACACGTAAATATACTCTTTTTGTGGACTAAAAAGATCTTTATTTTTGTATTGTGGATACTTATTACATATTTATTGCTTCATAATAATATTTTCCCCATTATAATAAAAGAACAGTTTCAAATTTTATTTTCTAGTAAGTTGTAAATTATGCAATAATTAAATATATATTTATTTGCAAAATAAATTAAATATAAATAAGAAATATATTAATGAAGCATTACAAAAAGTAGTGAAGGCATAACAATAAACTCCATCTGCACAAAATCAACATTCTAACAGGAAGAAGTAGCGATTTTATGAATTGTCATTACCTTCACTTAAATTCTGAAAGCATCATTCTTTCGGGAAGCATTTATTATTCCTTACATTATTCAGATTATTGAGTCAGTTAATTATTTTAATAATATTAAATGTGTTACTTTTATTATAATTTTTGAATAATGCATTCAAATATATTATTTTTCTTTTTTTTAGGAGGAGCATTCATGGGACCGTTTATCACAGTATATTTCAAGCAGCGAGGTATTTCCCTCTCCGAAATATCTATTGTATTTATATTAGCTCCAATAGTACAATTTCTTGGCTCACTTCTCTCTGGGATCATAGCTGACAAAATAGGAAGATCGAAACCTATTCTAGCTTTAAATCTCATACTTACAGCACTGTTTCTCTTCGGCATTCTCCTCATTCCGAGAATGGACGCGGTTAATTGTGATTCTCAGCCAATTAATCTCAAATGCCACCCGAAACAGTTTGACAGACTTATCACGAAAACCAGCTGTGATATTGTTGAAGATGTCATTGAAGTGAATTCCTGTAATGTTCAGTGTCCGGAAGATGTTCACGAACACTGCAATGGAAATAATCTGATTTGTGACATTTTTGCTGGCAAAGAAGAATTGCGGAATTTTTCATTATCTATTCATGTAAATGGTTCTTCTCAAGTAAAAGATCGATGTTATTATAATGTTAGTTATATGTCTCACGAAAATGTCACTTATTCTTGGTGTAATTTACCACACAAAATGTATTGTAGAGTGTCATGTTTTGTACAAACTGGCGTGAAATGCTCTGATGAAGTCAGCGACAGAGATATGTTGATGATTGTTGCAATGATTCTCTATATACTGTTGATGATGACATATTCAAACTGTTATCGCTTCATGGATGTGACTTCTATGGCATTAGTCACAGAACATAATTCTGACTTCGGCCACGAACGTTTCTTTTCCATTGTAGGTGTATTGGTCATATCTCCCTTTGCAGGTTACCTCGTTGGAGCTACCACATCAGTTGGTGCAGAGAGAAACTATAATTCTGCTTTTTATTTATTCTTTTTTCTAATTTTCTTAATATTATTAACGGTTTACAAGTTGGATGTGAGAATTAACTCACCTGGAAAGAATCTGGTGAAGAAGACTGCACTTCTATTGAAAAATCCTGATGTAGTAGTCTTTGCTCTCATTGTTCTGACATTAGGAACTGCTTGGAGTTTCACTAAGAATTACCTATTCTGGTACTTGGAAGGAATGAAGGCATCAAGTATGCTGATGGGATTAATTCCAGCTATTAGTGCTTTGTATGGCTTACCCTTTCTACTGACTTCTAGTTGGTGGGTAAACAAAATTGGATCAAATCAGATCTTCATTTTAGCATTATTAGGATACTTAATAAATTCTATTGGATATTCATTTCTACGGGATCCTTGGATTTCTTTGATTTTGGAAGCTACGAATATTCTTACTTACCATCTTCTGTGGGTAGCTGTTATTTTACACAGTCATGAGATTGCTCCTGAAGGAATGACTGCCACAGTTATTTCTATAGCCGGATCTCTTCATTACCAGTTTGGTAATTGGATTTAATCTATTTACATATTAATATACATTATTAAGGATTATATATATATATATATATATATATATATATATATATATATATATATATATATATATATATATAAGACGCAATATGAAGAACAACAAAACTATTAAAACAAAGTCTTAAAAACACTGACAAGAAGAAAATAATATACAATAAAAGAAAAGAATTGGGACCACGTCTTCTTCAGGATGGAATTGGTCAGCTCTGCAAATTAAACATTCTTTTCTGACATGTACGAAGGACATGTCCAAACAACTTCGAGCAATTCCCCCGAAGAGTGATTGTGTAAAAGGAAAGAGGCATACATTAATTTATAAAAACAATTATTGAAAAGATGATATCATATCAAAATAAACAAATCCATAATTAAAGCAACTAAAGTCATGCATTAAAAATATCAATAGCAGCAAATCATAACCTAATTAAAATATGGATTAAAGATAATTTTGCCTAAATTATTTTGAAAAATTACGATATAAGTACAAAAAGGTTAAAGTAGTTAAGAAACCACCCATTAAATTCAAAGTTACAGTTGAAAAAAAAATACAATTTGAATAACCAAAAACAAACTAAAAAATATATTGCTTCCAGTGAAGACACTACGAAGATATTCTAAATGAATACACAATTGAAAATATAGAAAATATTTAATAACATAAATAACAACAAATTATTTTGTCCAATTAAATCGACCTGAACTGAGAGACATAGTTCTCTTACAACTGAAAGACAAACAAAATGTAACTAAAAACTATATAAGAAGTATAAATTGCTACGATCGCCCTTTAGCGCTCGGACAGAACAAAGTGGATTATTGTTTGTTGATATTTTCCACAATATTTAAGGAGACTAAATGTGCTTTAAAGTGAAAGAAGGTGTTTTTGAGATTCCTGTATGAACTTTAGTGCTTGGCTGACCTTTCTATAGTTGTGAAAAATACGCATTGCTTCAATCTTACAAGCGTATCCCAGATTCGTAAATATTTTTAAATGAAATTGGTAGGAATATCATTTTCTTTAAGAAGATAAATAAAAAGTTTTATTTGATTTTAGAGAATTTATAATTATTGCAAGTATTGTAGATGCGATTCAATTCATTAAATATAATACTCTCATAATTTTTTAAATAAATATTGGAGTTCCTATGCATTAATTTGTTAACTTTAAACTTTTTTAGTTTCATTAAAAATATCAGCATAAGTAATGGAATTTTCATTATTGATAAATAAATCTAAAAGTTCAGCTCTGTTACCAAAGATATTGGTTTTAATCAGAGAAAGTACATTAGAATAAATTGATTCAGAATTATCTCCAAAATTTGAATCCTTGAAAATAATAAATCTATCAATGTATCGAAAAGCAAGAGGATAATGATTAAAACTTTTTTTTCAAAATAATATAGTAACGTACTTGTAAGTATGCTTGAAAAATTTCATCCTTGTAGAATACCACAATTTTGAATAATTATATTTTGAGCATTATAGCTGAATTTAATATATAAATACACACAATTTAATCAAGTTATTCCAGAATTCCAAATCAACATTTAACAAGTTTATAATCTGGAAAATATAAATATAATGCATCATTTAATTTATCAATTGGTATGCTGGTTATAAGTTTTTTAAAATAAAAAAATGATACAATAAATACTATTATTTAATAAAAAAGTAATCTAGACAGAGAACTGGTCTACATTATTACCAATAATCCAAGTTACTTCAGATTTAACAATATTTTCTAGTATGATGTTTAGATACTCCGCAAAAATAATATACGATTTATTTCATGCAAGATTCCTCACCTCAAAACTTTCTAGGATTTTATAAACTTTTAAATATAAGCATTTAAAAATGAGAACATTCTTATCTGACAGTTATTCCTAAATTTCTGATAAATATATTACTTGTAGAAATAAATTTAACATGAGTAAACCAAACATTATTTTTGCTAAGTGCCTAAGCATCATACTAGAAAATATTGTTTAATTTGAAGTAAAATATATGTAATTTGGATTTAAAATTATTTTCTAGTATGTTTGATATAAATATTTTTAAGCTTCTTTCCTTTAATACCAAGCCTTTCCGGATAATTTCGGTAACATCTTTAAGCATTTGTCCTTCATGCATGTCAGAAAATATTGTTTAATTTGGATTGGTGACCATCTCTCTCTTGATGAGGACCTATGTTTTCCTCCTACTCTTAGCAATGTTTATTGTTTTATTCTTGTCAAGAGTTTTTAAATTTTGTCTTGCTAGTTTTATTGTGTTTTACAATTAGTATCTCTTATTTGTATAGGCCTATCTCGCTTTAACTAATTTTGGGCTGGTTAGAATGCCAGTAATGCATATTAATTGATATTGCATATATATATATATATATATATATATATATATATATATATATATATATATATATATATATATATATATATATATATATATATATATATATATATATATATATATGTATATAATATTTATTTAAATATTTATAATTTTCAAGTTCAAGAGATTTTGGAAAATGTAATGGTTTCTACACAGTCTGTCTATAAATAACAAGTAAATCTGAAACTTATAACTGTAATGAATAATCAATTTAATTTTTGAAATCAGTGATTTAATATGCATTTTAAGTAACTTCTAGTAATTAATTATTTCAAATCGATATTAAATAAATATCTTGAATTTTTGTTCTTTCAAGAAAATGACTCTAAAGAATATTTCTATTTCTTAATTCAATTCTTTAAGCAAATCTGTAAGCTTTATAAATAGAAGATCAATTTTAAAAATTTAATATTTTAAGAGGATTTATTATTAGATAAATCCTTCTCAACCTCTAAAGCTAGAATCAGGCTTTATAATTGTTGAATTGAAATCAGCTTCCAGAATTTTATATTTTTTGTTTAACATTTTATGTACCATTTAAATATTACAGCATTCCACTTATAAGCTAAATACACTTTTATGAAACACCTGTTATGAAATTTTTACAATTGAATGTTACAATATATAAATATATATAATGTATTAGTTAAAGGAAAAGGAATATGTAGTTGTGACTATTGTATTATATTTGACGTTAGAAATTTTAATTTTTACATTCATATTTTGAGTGATTGCGTTATACTCATTATAAAAATTCCATAATTTCCAACAGAAAATTTGTTTCTTTTCGTGTTTAACATTGTGTTAAGAACATGCTTCTAAAATTCGCATAAGTATTCCAATTACTTATGAGGTTTTTTGTATTCATTTCAGGAAAGACCGTGGGCAGCCTCATTGGAGGCTTCATAATGGATGCTTTCGGCGGCAAAGTGGCTTTCCGCGTAGTCGCCATCATCTGTTTTGTTTCTGGTTTTCTTTACGCTGTGTATCTCATAGTCAGACGTAAATGCTCGGCAAGAAACAATCTTGAAATCAAAGGTCGTGATAAAATATTTTATGTTTTATTACGAAAGCATATTTTATACATAATTTATGGCAGATTAAATAGTACATAAGTGTTTTGTTTCTGCCTAAAATTATCTTCAATTTCTATATCTGAACGGGAAATTTAAGACTAAATACAAATTTCTATTTCAATACATTTAAATAAATATTAAAACCATTTTAAAATATTAGTAAGATTTTATAAGTTTTAAGTTGATATGTAAAAATATAATGTCTAGTTCTACTTGAAGTCCAGTTAATAGATTTAAAAAAATTGTTTCTGACTAATATTTTTGTAAAAAAATAATAAAGAAAATGCTTTTTTTTTTAAAAAAAAAATTGAATAAAGATTTAAAAAATGTAAATTGTTCTAAATAACATTTTGGATACATTTTTGATGTCATAAAGTAAATACAAGTCTAACGCGAAAAATTCGTAAATTTTGTGTCGTAATTTAATAGAAAATAATCATATGTTATGTATATATTTAAGAGATGTTAAACCTAAATATATTTAAAAGATGTTAAACCTGTTAAATATAGAAAAGCTAAAAATATTCGATGAATTGAAATTTTTTTAAAACTGTTTTGTGACTAAAATTATACCAAAAATAATTAGATTTAATTTCTGATGCACTATTTTGCATAATTTGTTTTCATTTCATTACTATTAAAACAATCACTTATATTGGCTATGTACGGTTGCATTGTTCGACATGAGTAATGAACAAATTACACAACCTTCTGTCATGAAATAAAGTTTAAGGATTGATTTACAAATACAAGTTTTTATAATTTAAAAATTTTTTAAATGTTTTAATATACAATAAAACTATTAGCTATTGAACTAAGCGTAATGCATAATAAGAATATTAAACTTATTTAATTGTAACAATAAAATCAGGTTTTGTGCCTCCCCGCGTAACTTCGTATTGGTTGCATGGCAAATGGAGTGGATGGGCAAGAGAGAGTTCAGATGCTGAGCTCTGGGCGCATTTCCTCTTTGACGTGACTTATGAACACTCGTCAGTCGTCAATGTGCTTACAAGTTGATGCTTAAATGAATATTTTAAAATCTCTTTGGGTGTTGTACTGGAGTATTTATTGGCTGGCAAATACAACAGTTTTAATAAATTTAATAAACTACTTATTTTTAAATTAACTTATGAAGCCTTTAGAAATTTTCAAAATTATGGCTTGATATAATAAAATTTATAAGTATTTATCGTTATTTTAGATAATAAAAGGAAAAAAAAAAACAGTCTTGATATATTTTCGTAAATGAGTGAAAATTTTAAGGACTTAAAAAACCAATTTAGCAGCAGCTTAAGCATCCTTTAAAATAACATAGATTTCACGCTTAAGAAACCATTTTAATTAAGAAGAAATTGCAGACTAATTTAAGAATTAACTGTTTAATACCAAATTTACATAACAGCTCTTATCAAATAATATTAATAATATACTTATGTAAAAAGGTGTATATTATTTTATTGTATGTAATACTTATGTAATATACCCAATCAAGGAGTGAGTAAATGTTTGATAGCATATTTAAGTAAAAGCACATAGAAGATTCTTTCTTTATACCTAAAATGCAATAAATATAAATCACAAGCTATTAATAGAATAAAAAATTAATATTATATGCATTAAATTATAGATTTTAATTTCTTTGAAAGAATTTCTCTATAAAATTTTAGATTATCAATTTAAAATGTGCATTATAAATAAAACTCGTGTAAAAATAAATCTTCAATTTTTAAACTGAAATATTTAGGTTTAATTTGAATATATATATAAAATCACTTTATTAAACACACTTATCGTAACACATTCATATATATACTTAACTATCAAAACATATATATATGTAAATAGATAGATGTAATAAAGAGAAGACTTAGGTAGAGACAGGCGTAATGTGCTAAAGTGAGTTTACGCATTTAAATTGATTGAGAGAGATTAACTAGAAACAAATTTCGGCGTGTACACACGTTACACTTATAAATGTTAATTACATGCGTTCTATATCATGTCATTCATTAATCGTGCAATATTTAATACACAAATAAACAAATATAGTGATAGTATCCTGACCAAATAGAAATAAATTATAGCTCCATACTTAAAATATAAAAAATGTTTCTCTGATTTCAAACATTTTTGTTATACTATTTAACCGCATTGTTTACTATATAACTATATAACCGCATTGTTATACTATATAAACGCATTCATGAATTTTTTTTTATTTCAGATAACATTGAAGAAGAAACAAAGCCTAATGGAGAAATAAATGCACTGGAAGTTAATGAAATATTTTAAAAAAAGATAGTAAACAAGACAGGAACATATTTAATGTTAAGGAAATATATTTTTTGTGAAAAGTGCAGTGGATTGTCTGTTATTGTATCTAATGCAAAAAAAGTATTATTTTATGAGAACTTATAAAGTGCATGCAAATGCAATCGAGCATTTTGATTATCTGTAATTAAAAACTATAAAACTATACTAATAATATAAGTAATACTAATAAAGTTTTCTTATTAACAAAACTGTTAACATATTTTTAGCATTCATGCTTCTTATAAGGCCGTATAAGTAAATTTTGTCACTTGCAGCAATTGTCTTTGCATGTCTGAGGTTTAGAATCAGTTCATAATCTCATAAGTAAAACATCGATTGAAATCAATTTCAATAAATTATTGTGGTATGAATTTCTTTTGATGGGAAATGATGTTCTGGAATTCACAAAATTCTAATTTAAATTTTTAAATTAGATTTTTAAGGAAACTGAAAAAAAGAGAGTAAATTTTGAGGAAACTGAAAAAATAATTTTTTCTACTAAAATTTCTTTATTTTATTCATTTATTAGAAGTTTATTTTAGTATAAATGATAATACCGTTTTATTTTGTTAATTTATTTAAAATACTCAATTTTATTTTTCTTAAATCTAGCATCACTTCTATAATTTTAACAGAAAGAAACTCTTTCTTTACAAAAGCAATAAAAAATTGTGTATAACATAATTTTTTCCCATACATTTCACACTATTTCAATCTAATGCTAAGTAGTGAAAAAGCAAATGTTACTCATATATTTCCATACTTGCAATGTTTTAATTAAAATTGTTTATTATTAGTATTCCCCCCCCCCTAATACATAAAATGAAATTAATCATAAGCTAAACGTATGTTAGAGTTAATGACAAGAAAAAATAATATTATTAAATTAATAAAAAAAAACATTTTGTGAAAAAATAATGCAAATTTTCTTGATCACTGACGTTAAAAAATTAGGTTTACAGGCAATATCTGTTTTATCTTCCATGAGGAGGAATAAATATGCAAATAATTTATTTCCTCTATCAAAAATCTCCAATTAATTTACGCCAAACAATTTGAATTAGTGATTCGAACTACTTTTTTAATGTTTGGCAGTGGGTAAGAATCCGGTATTACTTTAACATTTAACGTTCTAAAATCAGTCATACGTCTATAATCACCCGAGCTCTTTATAACTAATAAAACGGGTGCAGAGTAAGCGGAAACCTAACATGCCAATAAAATATCTATCTGCGTATCCACGTATAGGGTACTCTATACTGCCTTTTTTCACAGGTCCGTCAAAGGTATTTATGGAGGATTGGATCACATTCAGGAAGGCCTTTAACTGAACTTGAAAATATATCTTTATTTTTCTCTAAAAATTTCTTTAATTTTTCCTTAATTTCCTCACTTAGATGATCAAGTTCAAACGATTTATCCCATTCTTAGTCCACCTCACAACATTCCCCCCACTTTTCCTCGAACTCTACAAAATTAACTTCCTCTCAAAATCTGAATCATATATGACTGCTTCACATGATATCAATTTTGTCGATTTATTCAAATGAATAAATTCACTAGTAAGATTTAACAAGAGGACAGGTATTACACAATTATCGTTATTATTGTGCCGATCTGTCAGCCGAATGGTTAGCACTCTTGCCTTCGGTTCAACAGTTCGTAGGTTTGAATCCCAACCTTGAGCATGGATGTCTGTAGTGGTTCGGAATCCCCTTTAAACCGTAGTTCCCGGTTTAATTAGTCTTCGTGTGAGAAAAATGACCGTTGAGCGGCAAACAAACAAACCAAACCATTGTTATTATTGTGCATCGCGTGTGCAATAAAATAATCTTTTCCATTGTTACATGGTTAAGTCACAAAAAATTTTGAGTCAATTTTGCCTCTCTCGTTAACTTGGACTATCGATTGCGAAAATGGATTAAGGAGTTTTTCTATTAAGGTAATGTTAGATATAAAAATATCGGTGTTGCGGAAAACTGTGATTTTATTTTTCTTCCTGCTAATTCTAAATCTAAGCTTATTCTTTTGGTTACATCTACTATCTGATAGGAAATTGTTTTACAATGTGAATCGAACATACCTGGGTCTCTATATTATGTGGGACGCTAGACTCTTCTATTAAATTTAAAGATGCTCCTGAATCACATAACGCAAAAATTTCCCTCTCGCAAAGATTTGCTTCTATTATGGGCAGAGTATTTCTTATGTCATGTACAAAAATTTCATTTAACTGCACTTGGGGATCTGTCTCCTGTGAACGTGCAGTCCAGGTCCCCTTATTTTGCTTAAATTCTGACCTGATTACTTCTTTCTCAAATTGACTCGGTAATCTCTTTTAAAATGCCCTAACTTTCCACATTTGTAGCATTTGATTTTTTTTTATTATTAATTTCACTTTTTGGAATTTATCCTTCTCCTCTAACGCGGTAATTTTTTCTGCAAGGGTTTGCACTTGCCCCATTAATTTCCAACACATTTCCATAAGCTACATCTTAATAACATTTGAGTTGTTAGCTTTTACATGGAAAACTTGCTCGGAATCATGTTGTTCATGATCACGCGTGTTCAACGCATACCTATAAACTTTCCACATCATTTCTTCACATTTCTCAAGTTCCCCGAGCTCCTCTACAGTATAGGGTTTTTTCGCTATTACTCCTCATAAAATTTCTGGTTGAAGATTTGTTATCAACATATTAAGTAACATATTTTTCCTTTAGGCTTCAGCGACTTCAAGATTTGATTTACCAAATTCCAACAACGCATTTTTCTGAGTAGCCCTAGCAATTTAACGTTCACCCGGCATGTCTTCCCTCTGTCGAAATGACAAAGTCAACTAATGCTTCGTTTGGAGAATTCTATTGCCAAAATATTTTATTAACAGTTCTTTTAAATCCTCATAATTTTTAAGATCTTTAAATTCACTAAAACAATTCCTAGCCTCTACGCAAAGTCGGTCTTTAAGAGCATAGAATTGTTCCTGTGGGCTCCACGACCACTGACACGCCACGTCATCTAAGTGATCGAGAAATTCACTTAACTATAGCCTTGACCTTCGACCGCGACAATTAGGTAATTAATATTCTTCGAGGATAAAGTTTTCCCTCAATTGCACTTTCCGATTCCCGCCACACTGAGTATTGGGAATATTACACAATATTTTACTCAATGAACAATACAATATGAAAATTTTTTGTATTTAAAAGGAAATATTTAAATTTAACAACATCTCTTACAACTCAAGCGCTTCCATATACACATGTAGGAAAAAAATATTTGCTCTTCATCTTTGCTTTCCATTTCCATCCATTGATATTTGAACATCTCACTCGGTTTTTTGCTCAGAATTTCCCTTGGCATACTCAGTCTTCATAAGCTTTTTCTTCTTTCTTTACTATCTTTCATCCAAATTTATTTGTTACATCAAAACTAAGGAATACTAAATTTATTACATCAAAACTAAGGAATACGATTTCGTAATTCCTTAGTTTTTGTCCTCGCTTATTTGTCGGACATCTTTAGCTCAATTCAGAAAAGTTGAGACAGGGATTCAACTAGACGGGACAGATGTACTCTGTTTACCACTTAGATATTTTAGAAACTCTCATTCTGCTCAATGAAGATTTAATATGCAATCTGCAATCTTAGACTCTTTTTTTTTCTGAGACTTCTACCATTGGTTTTCTACACCATTTACACCACTGGCTCTCTAAATTCAACAGTACCTCCTATACTTCAATAGGAGAGGTAAGAGATCTCCTCCTGTCAATCCCGACTGGTCAGATTTGCGTCTTAAAGATATCATAAAACACAAACGGTCTTGAATTAGTCTATAGACCACCCATCTATTCCGAAAGGAAAATTTTATTCTTTTACTACACTTGTCTGATTGTGGAAACTTCTGTTACATCCTTACCCCTTTTTAACAGTATAGTTTGAAAGGAAAATAGGAAAAACTCAAATTTAAAGTGACAATAAAAATATAAACATCTGTTTTCTCAGGGTTCGGGTATGTTGTTTTATACTACAATACATAAATTTTAAACGGATATAAACAATTGGAAACATGAATCATAAAAAAAAGAAACATGGCGTGCATGAACAAGCAATAAACGTAGATGTATAAAACGGGAATTTACTCACGAAACCTAGAAAATACTTAAGATGGTGATATTTATTCCAGTCGGTATCATGGCGGCTACCCGTGTGACTTATCTTTCTAAAGATGGTGGTCATCTAACCAAACTATTTTTTAAGAACCGTTATCAACTAATAACTCTTTAATAATAACGCGTTCTTCAAAAATTATGTTATTAAGATAACGTTTTTTCACCGTAACTGCAAAAATCGTTCTGGTATTGGTAACTTCTCAAAGCCTTTACGATTTTGTGGAACGTTTCTACATTACGTTATTTTGTAACTTCTAGAAATTTAAAGCTGTTCTCGCTGTTTTTTAAAGTCTTTATTGTTATTTTGTAACTTCCTAAAGCTGTTCTCGGTTGTATCATAATTTTAATGTCGTTATCGTTACTTTAGAACTTTGAGAACTTTATTGTCGTTATAGTTGCTTCGGAACAGAATTTTAAAGTCGTTATTACGTTGTTTTGGCTTCTAACATTCAAGATGAGTTTCCTCGAGAACACATTCCAAACTCTCGTTTGTCCGCAGCATTGCTTAGTAACTATGTGTCGTAGTGTAAAGCGACATAACCAAACCCTGAGGAAATAGATGTGTATATTTTTATTGCACTTTAAATTCAAGAGTTTCCTCTTTTCCTTTCAGACTAAGCTGTTATAATATAAAGGAAATGCTTTAATTAAAAATTGGTACAATGAGACAAGTGCAATAAAGGAATAATTTTTTCCTTTTGATATGGATGCGTGTTCTTGAGAAAATTTCAAGAAAGTTTATGTTTTATGATATGTTTGATATGTAAACCTTACCAGTCAGGATTGAAGTGCAGAGATTTCTGACCTATCCCATAGATGTATAGGAGTTACTATTGAACTTTGGAAAACCAATGGTATAAAGAGGAGGAGCTAAGACGAGAATTATGAAGAGTTAAAAACTGCATCTGAAAAAGAAGAAGAGACAGAAGCCCCACAGAAGTCCCTCGAACAGAGAAAATGAGTCCGGAATTGAAGATTGGAGCAAATGAGCATAATGAGAAGCTAACAAGATTTTAAAGGTAAACGGAGCTCAGTTGCCCTGTCCAGTAGGAGCCCTGTCTCGAATTTTCTGAATGGAGCTGCAGATGTCCGACAAATAGATGAGGATAAGAAGAGACGACAAAGTCTGAAAAGAGATAGCAGGGAGAAAGGAGAGTGCTCATGCGGAATGAGCAAGCCAAGCGAGATCCTGAGCAGTAAGCCAAGTGAGATGTGGATATATCAGCGGATGGAAATGCAAAGCGAAGATGCCGAGTAGAGGACAGGAAGTAGATGAGAAAAGAGAATCATCGACACCGGAAAGCGGTACGATAGGAGACACCACACTGCCTACTTCTGAAAGTAGTGAATTTGATCTTTTGTTTCTTTTTCAATTGGTCACATCCAGTTATGATGTATTATTATGTAAATGTCATAAGAAAAATATTATGTTAGAAATCTAATAATTTAATTGAGAATGTTTTAATTGTAAATGTAAATTTCTCTTGTAATTAAGTTACTAAAATAAATTATTAACTTTTCTTGTATTTTTGTTTTGAATTTTTCTCTATCATTCAATTATTAAAAACAAATCTGGGTTTTCCTCGGAATTTTTCTAACATTTCTGAATATACCACAACATAATTTGGTGCCATAACCAATTCTTCAGGCAATGATATTAAATATTTTAGCATGACCAATTCGTAACAGTATAGTACATAATTTGGTGCTGCGACCATTTTTGCAGAAAAAGAGCATATAATTTGGTGCCATGTGCAATTATTCAGACAATAATACAACATGTTTCAGACAAATAACTTAAAATATGGTATTGTAAATTATTTTAAATACGAATTCATATTTTTTTTGTCTAAGAATTAAAAATTAAAGGGATCAATAATTGAAGACAGGGGGAGTTCAAGATAATTAGAATATTTTTTTAAGTTATATAATCAATCCAATTTAGTTTAATAGAACGTTAATGTTGAATTAAGAAAAACAGTATTGAATCAAATTTATTGAAATGTATTAGGAAATTGTGTTCATAAAACTTTATATCCTTTTGAAGTTCTTAAGTTATATTTGAAACCAAATTTTATGAAAAAGATATAACAAAGTATTGAAATATTTTTAGTAAAGTATATGGCATTAATAAATGCATGAATAGAAGTGTCTAGATTATAATGGAATGCAAAAAAAATTTTTGTTTATTTATATTTATAATAACAATATTAATACAAGCATTTGATAAATACCGAAGTAATAGATTATCATAAATAAATGCATAAAGAATTATTAACATCTTACACACATACTATAATTAGAAAAATTAATTGACTATATATATATTATTTTTTATTGTGAAAAATATTTGATGAATATAGTATAGATGATAAGTAAAATAATTTATTAGTTAATGAGAGAGAGAGTGCATGCATATGTATGATACGGTTGATTGAAAAAAAAACAAGGTGTAAGAAACAATTGATATATTCAATATTTTGTGTGAGTAATTTGAAATTACATAATGCTTAGATATAGTAGGAGAAACAAGAAAATTTCACCAGAAGATATATTCTGGTAATAGTCACGTAAATATTAATTTACTTTCTCAACCAAATATGGAAATGATTCAGTTAATTTCAAATTTTGATGGAGATAATGAATGTTGTAAATTTTAGTTTGCCCAATTTGAACAGGTTGCTTTGTTGGCCAACTGGGGCGATAATGAAAAAATTATAATTTAAAATTGAAGTTAATAGAAATAGCTGAACAGTTTTTAATCGAAGATAATTGATCTTCAAAAATCAACCTCTTTTGAGAATGTAAAACGAATGTTTTTAGAATATTTCAGTCAAAAACAATTTTTGTCAGAATAGTATTTACAATTTTCAAATATTCAAATGTACGAGTTAGAATCGGTGAAGACATATGATGAACGTCTTAGATGAGCGGGTAGTCGCTTTTTAGGAGTTTCGCAAATAAAAACAAGTAAGAGTAACAAACAAGTACAGATTTAATTGATAAATTGAATCTCTCAAGATTTATTGAGTGTCTTCTCCCGGAATTGCAAAAGGAAGTTGTTTTGAAATATCTTTAATCATCAGCAGGCAGTAAGATTTGCAGGTGATGTGCAAAATGCGGAATCTCTCAATCTAATGTTACAAGTAAATAAAATAAATTCAATAGCGATACCTAAAGAACAAAATAATGAAACCGTAAATATTATTCAGCACGAACAAAACGCTAATACCGATAGTAATAGCCTACGCTTGTTTTGTGGAAAAACAGGTCATTTCACGGCGAATACTTTCATTTAAAGAAAGTGGGCGAAAATTTTAATAAAATGAATGCATAAAAATGAGGAATAGCAATAACAATAATGATGACAGAAACTTAAGGGAGAAAAATTTATGCTTCCAAATCAGTGAAGGAGTGACCGATATGAGAAAAATTTTAGAAATAATAGAGGAATACGTTTCAAAATCAGCAGAGGAGTGATCGCTTTAGGGGGAATAGGAGTGCTTTAAACGCAGGGAATAGCAGCAATTTACCCTCAGAAGGCCAGAAAGGAAAGCCTCAGCCAATAGGCCACAGATAACAAAATTAGAGATGGAGCGTGAACGCTTTCTAAGCTTTGGAGTAGTAAGCAAACAAACAAGTAGGAGGGGAAAAAATTTCGTAAGACCATTTTCTGAAGGCAGGAGGCATAAAAGAATAGACATTGAAGCGCAGAACTAATACACATAAAAAAGGAGCATAAACATCTGGTAAAATGTGTTAGCAACAAGAGATGAAAATGATAGAAAAGTTACCTCAGCTTTAAATAATTCTGTACAAATAAACAAAAATGACTTACCAGTGATGAGGGGTAGGATTGTACAACGTTCGGGTCCGCCTGGAAATCATCGAGGAAAAGTGGATAGGAAGCCGCTGGTGATTGGAACACTTCTCGACACGGGGGGCGTCAGTGTCCCTGCTGTCTTAGCTGAAATTTGATAAAATAAGACAGTACATCGAAGTAAAACACATATAAAAACAAACAAATATTTTA
This sequence comes from Latrodectus elegans, assembly GCA_030067965.1. Classification (NCBI taxonomy): domain Eukaryota; kingdom Metazoa; phylum Arthropoda; class Arachnida; order Araneae; family Theridiidae; genus Latrodectus; species Latrodectus elegans. Next base: position 67,567 of record CM057810.1, read on the forward strand.
ACTCTTACACACAAAAGAATTAAATATAATCAATGCGTTCTTTTCAATTGGGATTTCGTTCTTTTCAATCAAATTTCTTTTCAAATTGGGGAGATATTGATATCAGACGTAGTGTTTATTATTTCGCAGGGTCTTTCCAATAATGATGACTATATATTAATATCTAAATGCTCTTTATTTTAGTTTAATTCATTTTATTTAATTTTCCTTTTCTGATTGAAAATTCAAATTTTCTTTTAAGTATTTGGTTTTCAATATCTTTTTTATTAGTTAACTGTGTAATTATAGTATTTTGTGGTATTGCCAGTCAAATGATCACGGCACCTTATTTTGTTGTGATGAAATCCGGTAATTTCAGAAAATCTCCGAGGGAAACCCAGATTCATTTTTAATAATTGAATGACAGAGAGAAAGATTCAAAACAAATATAATATAACTTAATAGTTTATTTGAGCTACTTAATAAAGATAAGTTTGCTTTTACACAATTAAATCATTGTAGATTAAATAATTGATGAAATTCTAACTTTGAATTTCTCTTGGGACATTTACATAATAATATATCAAAACTAAGTTTGACCAAATGGATTCAAAACGAGATATCGGACTCACTCCTCGTAGAAATAGTATTGTGGTGTCCCCCATCGTCAATGGCTTCGCCGCTCTCCGGTGTCGATGATTTCCATTCATAATCCACTTCCCGCCCTCTACTCTTCATCTTCCCTTTCCATTTGCATCCATTGATATTTGAACATCGCACTCGGCTTACTGCTCAGCATTTCACTTGGCATACTCAGTCATCATGAGCTTTCTCTTCTTTCTTTGCTATCTCTCATCAAAATTTATCGTGTCTATTTCGTAATTCCTTAGTTTTTGTCCTCGCTTATTTGTTGGACATCTTTAGCTCAATTCAGAAAAGTTGAGACAGGTATTCAACTAGACAGGACAGATGTCTTCGGTTTACCACTTAGATATTTTAGAAATTCTCATTCTGCTCAATGAGGATCCAATATGCAATCTGCAATTTTAGACTCTTTTTTTCTGAGACTTCTACCATTCGTTTTCTACACCATTTACACCACTGGCTCCCTAAATTCAACAGTACCTCTTCCATGGGAGAGGGAACAGATCTCTTCCTCTCAGTCCCGATCGGTCGAATTTGCATATTAAAGATGTCATATGACACAAACGTTCTTGAAATTTTCTAAAAACCACCCGTTCATTCCGAAAGGAAAATTTTATTCTTTTATTACATTTGTCTGATTGTGGCAACTTCTATTACATCCAGTTTTTTTAACCATTTTCAGTTTTTTAACAGCATAGTTTAAAAGGAAATGAGGAAAAACTCTTAAATTTATAGTGACAATACAAATATAAACATCTGTATTCTCAGGATTTAGTTATGTCGTTTTACACTACAATATATAAGTGACGTTCAAATGAAAAGTTGCGAAACGATACGGTGAGTACAAATGTAGACTTTATTCAAAATATACACCATAGGATTGAGCATAACGATCCCACTGATGAACAAGCTGCAGGAGTTCTTGTTCCCAGAATTACTGTGGCCGTGACGAGATCCAGCCTATCACAGTGTCCTTAAGCACGTCGTCCTTTTTGAAGTGCTTCTGTTTCAGGTGTTTTTTCAGTGGACCAAACACATGGAATTCGCAGGGCAACATGTCCAGACTGTAGGTATGATGGTCCAACGTCTAAAACTTGAACTTGCCCAGTTCCACGTGTGTGACTCTGGAGACGCGTGAACGCGCGTTATCATGGAGCAGAATCCCACCTTTCATGAGCAACTAGTCTTTATATATATATATATATATTTATTTATTTATTTATTTAACAAGGTGTTTGTACCTTCACTTCCTGAGGAGGAGTTCTTAGAGGAACTGAAACAGTAGATAATTGCACTGTTGAGCCCCATCACAGGAGATACGCTATGACGAATGGGGCAGGAGCTCGATTACCGTGTCATGTCACCGTTGGGGCACATATTGAACACTTGTAGAAACTTTTTTTTTAATTACGTCCTTATGTTGGCTCTTTCGAGCATAATACGTCTTGCAATCCAATAAAGAAAAGAAGTATCTCCAGGAGAGGAGAGCGTCTTGAAATGTGAAGAAGAGCGCGTTTCCTGGAGGTCAGAACATTTCCAAAGATGCTCACCATCCATATCAACATGTTCCCTACATAAAATGTAGTTGGGTGGATCCACAAGCCCTATGTGATATAGATGTTTCAGGAGAAAATCATGCCCAGTAAGTAACCTGAAGTAGGAGACCCTTATAGATCTAGGTAGATATCTGGCGATACATGATGTTAGCAGGATCCTCCAAGAGGCATCAACTGCATTCTCTTTGTAATAAATTTTTCGCTGGTGATGCATAACCCGTTTTAGAAGGAGTTTGAAATTTTTCAGGCCAGTAGGAGTATATGGAGGGTTTAAAAAAGAGGCCTCTTTCGCGAGATTGTCTGCTTTTTCATTACCAACTTATAGAAACTTGAATAAATGTAATTTTGAGGTAAATTTGAGTTTTCTAAATATATTAACTATGACGTTCATAATCATGTTTTCTTTTTGTCCAATTCAATATGCAACACCCTGTACTGCTATTTTTACTTGTTATTAAAGTTAAAAGTAAAATTTCTTAACAAATCCAAAAAATAAAATAAAGACAATTTTAAGTAATATTAAATTTATTGATGGATCTAACAAAAGTAAATGCAGTATGAAATTGAACAGTATACATTAATATAAAATGAAAACAGCATGCAACAGCAAAAATGCGCTATAACTTTAACCGGGATTAAGTTAAAAATTTTTGGAGACTAGGGCAATAATTACCAAAGCGACACTGAAAGCGCTGAAAATCTTGAGGAGAATACGCAGTATTTTTTCTAACAGATGAATCAAAATGTTGGTATCTGAGTAATTAACACATTTAGCTTGATTCTCTCCTAAGACCAGTATAATTCCAGTGATTTGCCCTAGATTTAAACCGTAGTTCCAATTAGCTTTCATATTCAAAAGTTATTGATAGATTCGAAGTCCAAAAAAAATGACATTTTTCCATGAACCCTAAATTTTTCAAATGTGCTTGGATGAGACATATGAATGATTTTTTTTATCTAATTTTTTATTACATTTCGCATGATTCAAATTTTCAATCAAGTTAATTTTAAATATATTTGCTTTGATTCTCTAATGATCTTTCTTAATATAAAAAAAAGATGCGGTAAAATTATAATCATAAAGTACCGTTCAAATCAATCTAAAAAGCAAAAAAAGCTACATAACATTTTTAATTGAGAACGTGCTGGCCAGGGTGTTGCCCTGGCCAGCACGTTCTCCAGATCTTTCACCAATAGAAAACGTCTGGTCAATGTTTGCCGAGCGACTGGCTAGTCACCAAACGCCAGTCACTACGGTTGATGAACTGTGGCATCATGTTGAAGCTGCATGGGCATCTGTACCTGTACATGCAATCCAATCTCTACTGCTGTTATTACTGCCAGAGGTGGTTGTTCTGGGTACTGATTTCTCTCTCTCTCTCTCTCTCTCTCTCTATATATATATATATATATGCAGTGGTGGCCAAAATTGTAGACACTTTTGGAAATTTTTTATGTTTTTGAAATTTGTATGCTTATAGAAAATGTTACGTTTCGCAAAATGCAAACTTATATATATCATTTTAAAGAAAATTTATAACTGAATTCAATACAGAACACAAAATTCAGTTATTTGCAATACAAAAAAAGTTAAGCGATAATAGTTATCGATATACATTAGATAGTAATGACTGCAGTGAGTTATCAGTACTTAGTAGAGTACCCTTTATTTTTGATTACAGCTTCAATGGCCGTCAAATGGTAATGGCATATGAAGATGTATCCCATAACCTCTCATGGAAATAGCAACTGAACTATAAACATGCTGCCTTTTAGTTCAACAATTTTTCTATTGTAAGTAGGGTGTTTATGAGATATCTAGTGGATCAGAATCTTCTTTAAAGTCTAAAATCAGGCTGAATTTAAATTTTCATTGAACGTTGAACAGGAACATTTAAAAGAAATTTACGACTTTGGCACAAAATTTGATATTAGTGTTTGTTACAAATAATGTCATAATTGTTGTGTACAAATTAAAAAAAGAAGGCAGATAGTAGCATGTGTTTGTTTGGGTAACTCAAATACTCGTATCACTATAATGAAGGTGTGAAAAATTGCATTAACTTATTTCAATTTATATTCATAATTCTCATTAATTATATAACGTAATAAAAATATAGTTGTTTTATAGTGCCAAGTAATCATGATACTTTAAAAACTTTTGTAAGCATCAAAATAAAAACTTTTCATGAATTTAAGGAAGTTTATAAGGAGATGAATTATATATTTTATTACTAAAAAAAATTAACTATGTAGCAATTAATTTTAATATTTATTTTAATATTGGTATAAGATGAAATTTTCCTGAAGGAAAACATTATATTTGTAATTATATAAATTAATAATGAAGGACTAAAAATTAGGGAAATTGCTTTTAGTGCTAGTGCACATATCAAAACATTTTTTTTTATATTAGTACGCATATTCCAACTATGTTTATGTATTCTAAATTTAAATTTCCTTTATGAGAAATTCAGGTTTAAAGCTTAAATTTACTTTGATATTTTAAATAATCATAAGAATATTTGTATTTTATTATTTATAAGTGGAATTTTTTATACTTATATATGTTAAAATAGAGGTATATATATTCATATGATTTATTTATACTAGTAATATATGTACAGTTACTTATATTTTACGAATATAAGTGAATTCTATCGACACGCTTAAGATTTGCATTTTATAAGATGAGAAAAAAATTCTTTCTTAAGATTGATTTTCTTAGAAAAAATTACTTTGGTTTAATCGAACCTTTTAGAAAGAAGCATTAAACATCAATAATGGGATAAAGTTCAAAGTTAGGAGAATCAGTACTGAGCATACTATGTATGGAGATTGTAATGTATTTCTCATTTGAGTTTTTCTATTTCAAATATTTCGGAAATTTAGGAATTTTAGCACTTTGATAGATTTGTAAAATGTTTTTAGAAAATCATTAAGCCTAATATGCTAAATAATTTTTATATTACTCAGCTGTTTCACAGTTAACTTCAAAGCTATTTTCGGCTACTGCATTTCTTAGTGATGCCATTATAAGGAAAGCTTGCTTGAAATTTCTATTTATTACAATTATTAATTATAAATTTATAAAAGTTAGCAAAAATATTAGTGCTATATTACACAATTTCATGATTTTATTCATGAAATCGCAAAAGAATATTTTTCAATCTGTTCATCATAAATGTTTACTTTAATGTTCAATTTAAATTTAGATGCACCATCATATTTCAAGCTTAATAGAAATGTAACTTTCAACATCATTTTTAAACTCAATTTCCTAGTTCCAAATAAAGACAAATTCTAACGAAATTTAAAAAAAACCACATAGATTTATTTCAATTCGAATTTAAAATCTACTTGATACTTTTAAATAATTAATGTAGAATTTAATTCATATTAAATATATGTACATTTTAATTTAAAATAAGCATTTGAAAATACAATTTTTTATTATCAAATATAAAGTGTGTTGATAATTTTTATTACATAAATTCCGACTTCTGACTCTCAAGAATTTGATTTCTCAAATTACTTATAGAAATAAAAATGTTCGCGAGAAATTAAATCATTAATTTATCACAAAATAAAAATCAGCGGAGCACCTGATGAAAGTGTTGGAGTGCCCTTCAAACTGCAAGTTCGTGAAAAGCGTATTAATGTGCACCCATTCAGTGTAACCTTTCTAATTTATATGTGAATAATTTTCTTTTCAATCTCACTTTGCACAGAAATTCACAAGTTCATGATTATTTTTTTTATTAAATTATAACATTTCTATCATTTTTATCTCATTATAACATAAGAAGGACATTGCCGATCATAATAATGCGGACTGTTAAATTAAAAATAAAACGCCTGTATGTGGAATTCGTTGCATAACGACCTGGTTTTAGATTTTGAGGAAACGTGTTTCTCAGATTATGTCAGTGGATTTTGTCAAAGGATAGGTTTTTCCAGTGTTTATCACATTTAGCAGAATTATAAGGTTGGTGATGTAGTGTTCTTGGTTAATTTAAAGTATAGTAAATAATACCTCTGGATCTCTATGAGCACCACAATGAAGTACACGCAGCGGACACATTGACATCTACTTTTAATGCAACTGCAGTGGGAGAAGCATAAAACACATATTAGAAACATGCATCAGATGGAAGCAAAAATGGTAATTTAAATATTTTTTACCATTTCTCTTAGCATTTATTAAATTTTAATATAAAATGTCGTTTCATTTAAATACGTTCTTTATATTTTAAAAATAGAATTTTATTTATAACAAATATGAGAAATCATTTTATTTATAACAAATATATGAAATCATTTAAAAAAATATTATTCAATAAAATGAAAATGCTTAAATGCTATCACAGATGATGTATTCAGAACTATAAAAAGATCATAAAAATATCAATTAATAAGCTATGCAACTTTAACTATTTAAGCAATACGAATAAAAAGGAATAGAGATTTTCGATTCTCTTTGATTTGGAAAATTAATGTTCTTTACTTTCCAAGACCATTATAATCTGTTCACTCAACTTTTATTAATTAATTTTAATATATCCTCCTGCAGTTTTCGACTGTTTTTAATTTAAATATTTATATATTTATATCATTTCTTTGAAATTTAATAGTGATTGTTAATAACTTATGTATATATATATATATATATATATATATATATATGTGTATATATATATATTTATATATATATATATATATATATATATATATATATATATATATATATATATATATATATATATATATATATATATATATATATATGTGTATATATATATATTTATATATACATACGAAATTTTAAGTACAGTGAATAATAATGAGGATCAGTTTTATGATATTATTAATATTTTTAAAAAAATAAATTTTGTTCTTCGAATTCTTTATATTAATTCAATCAAAATTAAAAATAACAAAATGATTTAAAAACATTTTAAAATGTGCTAATAATTAATATTATTATTAACTTACGACATCAAAAAAATATTTTAATTTGAATATCACATTACATTTTGTTGATGAATTGAAACATGCAATATAATAGTATTGCATTTTAAAATTAACAATGTTATTTCGGTTGTATTTTAATATGTATTTAATTTAAATTTTGTTAATTTAGTTAATTTAAAATCACAAAAATATTAAAAATATAAATAATTAATTTTTATATATTCGCAGTCATTCCAATTAACTTATTTATATTTTTATATAATAAGAGGGAACAAATATTGGTAGTTTGGTAATTAAATGAAAATTCAAAAAAGTTTCTTTTATTACAATGAAACAAATTGTTTCAACTCATCCATGATAAGTAAACAATTTTAAAAAATCTTCTGTAGTGTCATTACTGTAGATACAGATATGCTAAATATTATTTTTCAATTCGTAATAATGTCTCAAAATATAACCATCTGTGTTTGTACATTCCTTTGCAAATCAGTTTACAATAATTATCAATGTTTAAAAGTAAAAAGATTTCTTATTTAGTCAGATGTGAAATGTTTTCATTAGTGTGATTTTCTAAAATAGTAATTTTATGAAATAATCAATTTTTATATTAAAGTATCTATTAACTCATATGTTCCTGAAATTTTAAATTAATTTTATAGTTCTTCAAATGCTAAATATCTTATTTTAGAAGAAACATGTTATGAGATCCTTTCCGGATGTTTCAATGATTTTGATTTTCGGTGCTTCTTATATAAATTATTTCGAAGAATGTCTAGAAACCTTTATAATATTAAAATTTTTTGCTTAAAATATATAAAGCAAATTTCAAATGTTTAAAAATATAAGGAAATTACATATTTACTGCTTGACAGAAGCACAATCAATCTATATTTTTTCTACCAAATATTTCATTATATCATACAATTATGAATTGGAAGTTGTTTAAATAAATACCTTTTTGAGGTATTTTGATTCTAAAAAAGCAGTTAAGAGTACAAAAAGTAAAAACTTCTCAAAAAGTAAAAAAGTATAAAAATGAAATCTTCATGAAAATAAAAATTTCAAATAACTAATGGTGTCTAATAGTTAACTATAGAGTCTAAATTTTGTTCTTAATGGATCACCCCAAGACAAATGTATTATTTGATGGAAATTTTTGAAAACAAAACTGTAATAAAAGTGGATATTAGATTATCTTGCAAAATTATTTTTAATATTTTTGTTTTTAATCATCACATTATTTTTTGAAGGATTCTCGAAGCAAGGAAAAGAAACTTGGAATGAAACAGTTTAGAAGTTCTAATTTGCGAATTGAAACAAATGAAGATTCTTCTTCTAGAAACAATGCTCATACGGCTAATGACCAATATTTTCCTGTTTCTTTAGATTTAAGTGAAGAAAACACAGCAAGTGTAAGTAATCAGAAAATGTATTATATTTTATAATATGTGTGTGTTAATATAAATGAGTATAAATTTATTATGATATACACTGTGTGTGAAAATTGCTGGTTTTATTGAAAATATTATAGAAATGAATTCATGCTGTAAAAAAGTCAAAAGTTAAGAAATTGTATTAGGAAAATGAAATTATAGTAGTGTAAAAATAAGAAAATTATCATCCAAAGTGCAGAAATGCTTGTTATAAAATTTATATATGTTATATTATTTATTATAATATGTGATGAATAATGATTGGTTGGGATAACATCTCTAAATATTCTAAATTAAGATCCAAATAAAAATATAAAGAGTGATTGGATTAGAATTATTGAGTGAAATTAGCAAAAATTAAAAAGCATAATTTTATTATTTTTCATTCAAATATGGATTGTTTTTTTTAAATTGGGAAATTCATAAATTTGTGTAAACGTATCCGTAATATAATTTATAAAGACATTTGATAACTGTAGAAGATACTGAATCAAATAAATGAACTTTATGATGTAAAAAGGAATTTTTAATATTTTAACTTAATATGAAGATTGAGAAATAATGATTTCTGTCATATAATCTTGACATGGACAAACTGACTAAAATTTAAGGTGTACTCAGTTTTAAAAATTTATTTCTAAAATTGTTAAAACTTGTATTAATAAACAATGACACCGTTTATCAAAAAAAGTTTTACATCTATTTAGGAATTTAGAAAGAAATCGATTTGTATATTTGTAAGTAAATTAAAAAAAATGAATAATTTTTTCTAAAATGAGTTTTTACTTAAAAATTTTTCTCCAATTAGTTTTTTTAATTTTATTCATTAGAGATGATAATATAAGTATTATTCAAAATTTAAAGTATTATTCAAATAATTTCACAAAACATCATTTCTTAGAAAATATAGTGTTTATACTTTCCATTGTATTTGAATTGTCAAAATTTTTATTTAGAACAATCCTTCCTTTTTCTTTATAGGTTGCGTTCTAAATTAACATACATCAATATTTATCTAAATATATATTAATATTAAAAGTTATCAGGATTTAAATAAATATTAGTTGTTATTGAAAATGTACTTCATAAAAATACCTCAATAATTATTTTCTAATAACTTTCAATTTTCACTTAATACTTCCTCGATTTTATTATTAGAGGATTAATTTGCTTATTGTTATACTTTTTCAGAAAAATTTCAATTATACTATTAATGTCTGGAAAAATTACAAAATAATTATCTGCAAGCCGTTGATCCCTTTAAAAATTATTCTATTTTGTTGGTTTGGAGGTAAGTCCTTAGAATTCATCGATATTTTTTAAATATATTTTTACTTTATCTTCAATGCAAATTTTCGCAAAGTAAATTTTTAAATAAAATCCTGAATTTTTTTTAAATGACATGTTTTTGATGATATTTTTAAGTATCCTAGTTTCTGAATCAAAGAAAGTTAAAAAAAAATATGAGAATATTAATAAAATATGTTAATTCAAAATATATTTCTTTCAATATAACTATTTTTATTGAAGGTTAAATTTAACTGTTTTTCCATCCATTTAAAAATAGTTTAAAAGTATGAGATTTAATGGTTTTGATAGAACTTTATCGATTAGAGCTATTATTGTGTAACAGCAGATAGGCTTTGCATTCTCATATACCTTTATCAAAGGGTAATTTGGGAATTGTATTTTTGCCTAGTGTATTTGAAAACGACTCATGATTTTAGAACATTTCTTTTAATATCAGCATCAAAATGGACACAACTACGATTGGCTACGGGTTCTACACAGTGTTAAAAGTATATGTTTACTTTGCGTTTTGAAATTTTTAGCTTACACGTACTCTTAGTAAGTTACAAAAAATCAACATTGCCTTTAATATCTAAAGAACATTCTCTGTAGTGAAAGGATGACTCTGCAATCTTTATAAAATTTATGATTTGCAAGGTATTATACATTACATGCAAAAGGAAAAATATTTTTGGTTTATTAAGGGCAACTGTCATGGGCAGTTTTTCCTGGAATAAATACTTTTCATTTGACATTTTCTTCAATTTTTTGTCTTAAATGCGGTTTAGTGTTGTCTTTCCAAGAACACTTTAATAAAATATATGTGCAGTTTTCATTATAGTAATTTTATGTATGAAACTCTTTTACATCGTCAAACAATTAATTATATTCTTTATTTGTTTAAAATGTAAGAAATGAGAAAACATTTATTTCGATAAATTTTATGTTTAAAGTTACTTTCATTTTCTAACTCATCCAACCGGAAATTAGTACTGCTTATGAGAAACTTTTTAATATTTGAATTTTCAAAATGTTCGTAAATTAAAGTAAATTCAAGAGTAGTGAACACATGAGAGAGCTGGCGCAGAGCCATTCACTCTCCCATAAAAACTGAAATCCAATTTTAGAAAGTAATGGCTCTCAAACCATCCATTGAATTTCCACCCACTTTTAAAAACAATGGCTCTCAAACCATCCATTGAATTTCCACCCGCTTTTAAACACAATGATATGAAAACCGCCCATTAAATTTTCACCCACTTTTAAAAACAATGGCTTTCAAATCCCCACTAAAATGTTACACACTTTTAAAAAGCGATGGCTCTATTTTAGCCATAATAATTTTCTGGAACGAACAAGCGAAAAGCGGCGGCAGAGATAGAAAGGTACTCCCTTCGGCGAGCACCCTCTTTTAACAAGAGTCCGAAATTTTCTATAGAAATGCACCTTCTCTGATGCGTTGGAAACTTTACCTCTTTGACATTTTATGAATTTTAAGAGATACATTTAGTATGTAAAGAGAAATTATTTAATTATAAAATGACAACCATTCAGTAACTTCAACAGCAGAAAACTCAACTAACGCAGCAGGTCAATTAACTGACTCATAAAGTCAATCAACTCAAAATGAATTGTCTCAGGCAAACAGAACAATTCAAAATCATGATGCTGATAACCGCCGTTATCGAGCTGAGATCGATCGCCTTCACAGGGAGAACTTAAGCTTGTCCAGACAAGAGACCAGAACCACCTGCCAACGATGCTCTTTGAGATGTAATTAGATATCCGCCGATTTTAGGTTTTAAAAGCGGTTGCTTTTAAAATCAGATACCTATTTGTCAATTAGAGCCTCATTTTTGTATTGCATAGTGACCGTGAGCCGAAAACGTGACCGTGAGCCAAAGAACACTCTTTAAGAAGTGTTTGAATAGAGGTCATCCAGTGAATAATCGGTTTGAGAAATATCTCTGGAAGATACTGGCCAGTGATCTGTTTCATTACATTATCCTTATTATTTCCTCTAATTTCATAGGGCGTACATTCTTCTAGCAGTCTTTTTGACTTTTCCAGTCGTGCCCTGTGATCTTATCAATAACCATCTTAAAGTCGTCAAATAACCCATAGTAAAAGTTATCCTAGATTTGCTCATAACATACATCGATCAAAGATTTATTTACGCTCAACATCTTATTTATATACTAAATGTATTCCTTTAAATGCTCAAAATATTAAAGAGTTAAATTTAAATGAAGTTAAAAGGAAGATTTTTGACAATAAATGTCAGACAAAATGAAGGAAATATTAAGACGCTTTAGTCTAGACAGCAAAGTGTCTTCAAATGGCTTGACACAAGAGTGTAAGCATAAATTTGTAACAAAAGTCGATTATGAATTTTAAGTTTGTATGACATGTCATGAGGAGTTGAGATATAATCTTAATAAACGTCCTCTAGAGAGAAAGCAATTATATTTGATGATGAAGATGAAACAGAGAAGTCAAAGCAGAGTGAACAATCTTAATACATGGTTAAATTGTTTTAATATCCCATTAGAAGATGTGATTTCAGTTGAGTTTTTTAAATTTATCCATAAATATGAAGAATTGTTTCTAGAGCGGAAAAACTTAATTAGCAAAGAATAAATTTTATTTCATATGTTGCGTAAAAGAGATTTTCAAGTACCGCTTATGTTACCTAAACTGAAGAAAACGTTTGATCAGAATGAAGAAGTCGTTCGAACCGTCTTCGAAGCTTTAAACTGGAATATTTAATAGCTTTTGTCAATTATTAAAAATTAACTAAATCTTTCTTTTCTATCCAGCTACTCTCTAGATAACCTAACCACTTCACTAGATATTTATTCCCCATCTTTTTGAGAATTTTTTCAATTTTGTACACATTGTCCTTCTTATCATACCATACCAGATCGTTTTCATAAAAGGTTCCTTTTACATATTCATTGTTCAAATCCTTTACTCTATAAGTGACTGGATCGGTTTCTAATACTTCAGAGATGACGAATTTTTCTTCTATAAAGGTTGCCTGATAACCTCTTCCAAAAATCGTTTTATATATTGATATATTCTGACTTTGTCCCCTACTTGGTATTTGGGCTTATGTATGACCTTTTCTTAAAGCAAATTGCAGTAGATTTCACTTCTGTTTTCTTCTAGACTGGCCTCAACCGGCGTCATCTTTATAATTCTGTGGTAAGAGTTGTTATAATTTTTTACCTACTGATTCAATACATCTATATATCTATCGGTATTGTTAGCCGCTAAATATTTCCAAATTTTACCGTTTATAGTTCTGTTGAATCGTTCCACCATATTTGCTGAAAATGTCTATGACTGTTAACAACCAAATGTAGCCGTCATTCGATTTTGAAAAAGGCTTTAGAAATAGCAAATCTTCTTGCCATTGATCATCAATGTGTGACACATAAGTTCTCCTTCTTTTAAGCTTACTGATGAGTGGTTCATGTTTTGTGTAAACATCGTGTTGATGTAAGAAATCTTAGACGTTTTTCGACTTAAGCCTGTTTTTCTACTGAGTTCGTTTATACCGCAATATCCAGTCTCTGCATCGTAGTAAGCTTTTTTAGGGTCTTCAGTTACCCCTTCAGCGGTAAAAATTGACTATTTTTAGAACCACAATCCATGCAGATTCCTTTCATAACAGGTCTGCCGTTTTTAGAGGTAGTTTGCTGTACGTCTTTAGTCTCAGTGTGGATTTTCCAATTTAGGCAGTATATTTTTGAGACCATTCCAAAAATTTCTTCTTTGCTTTGATAATTGGCTTCACAATCTCTTTATCTAACCTTTCACGGAGAGTTGGATTAGGAATATCCTCAAGTTCTTTTATCATGTCTGAGTCGCACACCTTATTTCTTGTTTCGGTATCTTTGTTTTTTAGGTAACATACATCATGTTTATAAGCAGCTTCATCGACTCTATTAACTGGCTACTCCATTCTTTGTATGTCAAATCGGGATTTAATCTAGTTTTACCTCTGAGCAATTGAGTACCTGGCCCTGTAAATTGGTAACCAGGCAGATGCATTTCAAACGGTAAGTTATTAATTTCAGAGTTAATAACTCCTTTTCCTTTCTTCATTTTTTATACGTAAAAAAAAAAAATTACTCACATATTCATAACCATTCAGCTTGGTTTGTTTCATGTATTTTTCTCTGGGTAAGTTGACTGAATTGTTGATAAAATCTCCCTCTCTACTGTAAACCTCTTCATCTGATAATGCATTTGACTTGAAGAATTCAACAGTTGCTTATAAAACTTGTATGATTGCTTATATTCTACGTTTCTTTCCATAATATTCAGGGACTTTTCGATAACTTCAACTATACCAGCACTTAAGCACACAGTGGCTAAGGGTACCATCGCAAAAGCGGATAAACCCAATGAACAGCAGAAGAACTTTGTAATGGATAGGAAATCTTTATCTTATGGTAATAGATCTTTCCATGCACGTAAATTCTCTTCCGTAAGTATTCTTGAATCTTTATTTATATGGATGAAATATTTTTTCCGATATCTCAAGGACGGATTCACTAAATCAAGCATAAAAAATCATATGTTTGTTGCATGCACTTTTTGTACAAATGACTGAACTCTTCTTTCGTTAGATTACCATCTAGCTCCCTTATGGTCTGTTGAATTTTCCTCTGGTGAAGGTTAAAAAATATTAAATAGTTAAAGTTTCTCCTGATAGGCGTTCTGCAATAGGACTGAGAGAGGTAAATGATTGAGGCATTCTTCTTCCTACTTCTGATGAAGAAATCTTCTATACTCTTCTCATCTTTATCTGTCACGCATTCATCGAAGACAACATTACTTTTGCAAGAGGGATCCAGATCGTCCACTGTTATAAAGTCTTTTGTATCAGAGGAGAATAAGAAATTTATCTGTAATATCCACACCATCAAACATTGTGTTCTTTTCTTTCAGTTTAGTGTACTTAGGTTCAAACACATACTTATCGCAAATGCACAAGTTATCAAACTCGAGATAATCATAAATAAAATTCAGCAATAAATTCGTTTTACCAGTACCCGAAGCTCCAGCGATCAAAAGTCTGAAAGGGTGCTTCGGTAATAAATAATGCTGATTTGCATCGGCTAATTTTTCTGGTTCAGTATAATCTTCAATTGGAATCATCTTTACTTAATGTTGAAAAACATTTGCTTCCAGTAAAATTTATTTTTCTTCCAGTAAAAAAGTAATTTGCATATTAATAAATAAATGCTTTACAAAAAAGAGCGAAAAAAAAGCTAAGAGACGAATTCAAGAATGACCTGAAAGTGTCTAAGATTCTGGCGGAGATTAGAAAGAACAATGAACAAAGTCCTGAACAAAAATTAGGTTTTCAGAATACTTTGTCTAAATTTCACCAGCCTATAACCGAGAAACTTCAACAGCAATATGTTACTAGAAAAGAACATTTCAAGGCTATAAAAGATGCTGTTGAGAAGATTCCTCTTGCGACTGAACCACCTCCAGGGACTCCAGATATATTCTATTTTGATAAAGATTGGATATAGAGTTTTTAGAGGAAAAATAAATTTCCAAGACCCTAAAAGTTGTACAGTGAATCCAAGGATGCTCTGCAAGAAGTTATCAATAGAGTAAAGAGTACTTTCTTAAAATTTGCTCGTCATAAATGAAACGTTATGAGTCAGATTGCTCGAATGACCAAAAAAAAATGAGGGAAGCGAAGATAGAATATTATCTAAAGCTGATTATTTAAGGGAACATATGATTACATTAGAGGATTATCGAGAGTGACTGAGTGACTTATAAAGAAAGGAAATATACCTCGGTAAAGAGGTGGAAGATAAACTGGAAATTTTGGCTCGGTATACCGATCAAGTATGCAATGGATCCAAGAATAAAAAAGTTACATGCTCAAATCGTTAATTTACTGGATACATTATTAAGAGATGGAACTCTAAACAACGAGCAAGTAAAAGAATACTATAAAAAATTTCTTATTAAATAAATGAGTAACTTCGTAAAAACAAAAATACATCTAAGCGATCACCAGATTAATCGCGATCACCAGAAATTAAAATCTGCATACCAGAAAGGAGAACAAGTTTACTACAAGTAAATAGGACAAAACCATTTAACTATGACATGTACTTAACTCAAACACAAATAGCTCAAATCGGGAAGAGAAAGAGAATTACTATTAACAAGACTCAGCTCAAGAAAACAGGTGGCTTTCTAGCTCACTTTTTACCTCCATTAGTTGTCTGAGCTAAGGCGCTGGCTTTAGGATGAGGCAGCTGGATGGGGAGCAAAGAAAGCTTTGGTTAAAATTTTAGGATCGGGTTGTGCTCAAAAAAAGCCCTGTGGAAATGGAGTCTATCGAAACTGTGAATATCCAACGAAATAATTGAAGACAATATGAAGCAAGAAAAAGGGTTTTAGGGGTGTCTTCACTTCAGATCCTTTACCTAAAAAGATGAGACGATTTGAAAACTGTATTATTAATTTGGACATAGCTATGGGACCTGGTACACACTGTGTATGTTACTATAACGATCCTAATAACAATTTCAGTACTTTTATCTGTTTGGAGAAGATGTTTATAAAATTCTCACGATTATTAAGAAATATCTACAAAGTTCTGGGAAAAAATAAGGTATCACTCAAGCTTCTTACAACACCCATCCTCCATCAAATGTGGCTACTTTTGTATGAACTATATTAATGAAAGAAACAAAAGTAAATCCGTTGAAGATGTCTTATATTCCTTTACCCAAGAATCTAGTGACTATAATGACTAAAATGTTCTCTATAAATAAATGGTTTTATTAATATTGGATTCGAAAAACTCTGAACAGTCAGAAGACTTTACAATTGAATTTTCCAGACCATTTAGGTTTAAGCAGATTGCTCTTCACTCCTCTTCAATGTACGTTTCTTGGGATAACATTAAAGATGAGACCTTTTCATACTATGATGGACATCAGTGGTTTGATCTGTCGCTCCCAGATGGAAATTATACCGTTAAAGGGTTGAACCGTTACATGCTGAAATTTTTTGGGAACGATCCACCAATTCTATTTGGTATAGTTGAGGAACGACAAAGAATAGCCATCAAGTTAAAAGATGGGTATAAGATCGATTTAACAAAATGCAAACACCTGCATAAACTGTTAGGGTTTGAACCTGAAATATATGAAGAGTCTAAACAAACAGGAAAGTACATTGCCGACTTATCCGGTGGGAATGATAACATTTATATACATTGTGATGTCGCGGAGGGAGCCTACATTAACGGTTTTCATTCTTCAAACGTAATCTATTCCTTTACGAACGTTAATCGTCCAGGCAATCAAATCATAAGATCATTTGAAAAACCTCTATTCTTTCCTGTTTGGATGGAGAGTGTTTACAGAATCAGAATGATAATAAAGAACCATAGAAGTGATTTAATTCTCCTCAATAAGAAAGAAGTACAATACAATTTTATTGCCCTCTAAATAAAGAAATGAATAAACATAAACTTCAAAGGAAGAGTAAGAAGATACAAGGAAGAGGGTTCTTTTCAGATGCCCTTACTTTTTTACAGGATCACTCTGCATTAGAAGGTAAGGCCAAACAATTTGTCCGAGTTAAGTTGAACGAAATATTCTCAAAGAAGAAAAAACCTGGATCTGAAATTAAGCTTCTGTGAATTTTGATGTAATAGAAGTAGAATTATTAAATTAAGAAGTGTTTTGTATCTGTAGTAATTAATTAAGAAACGAAACAAAAAAATTTTCTTATAATAAATGAATAAAATATTTGATTTAAACAGAACTAAATGTTATTATGATGATGACATCGGAAGTCTCGAGTATAGAGAAGTGAGGCATGAAAATAGCGATAGTTCTATTGAGAATGCCACTTAATATTTCTTTATACAAGACACTAAATCCAATATCTTGTATGCTAATAGATATTTACAAAAAAAGCTAAAAATTGTTAACAGTAATGGAACGGCAATAGCGGATGATAATGTAGCTCTCGTGAATGGAGGTGGTGTAATAAACGCCAACAAATTTACATTAGGCAACACTGAAATCGAAACTAGCATTAATTATTCTGCTCTCATGCAACATGTGTTAGGTCTTATTCATTTCACACCAGATTATTCTACTTCGGAAGCTACGAATATGCTCTTCTACGTAGATACGTCAGACACAGCGGACAGAAAATCCTTGAAATATGATGGGACTTTGGTAGACGCAACTAAGATAACTGAATTTTTCGAAAAATTAGGAACTAAACACGAGTATAATCAAGGACTGAAAGAGAGATGTAAACTTACTCAAAATAGCAAAACTGTCACTATATGGATCCATTTTATATAAAATACGTATTTGATTACTTCAATGAATACAAAAAGGTCATAACGGTGTTCCAAGTGAAGTTTGTGTTTCATAAAAATCATAGTCAGAACATGCTGCATACAGATGAGCAAAATAAGGATTACAAATTTGTTGTGGAGGATTTATCACTTTGACTTCCTTATGTTAGAATTGAGACTTCAGCAGCGGCAAAATTTAATTAGTTAAGATTATCAGATAAGTCTGTGGAAATAAACTGGAACCAACATAGCATTGTAAAGTCGAATATTTTCTTAAAGAATTCAAGTGGGTCTAACTCCATAAATGCTACTTCAGACATAGTTTTGTCCTTTACGTCATACCACAATACGCTGAAAGATATGAAAATGCAAAACAGAACCGCATGTTATTCGACAACTTAGATATGATGGAGTGTTGGCTGATGGCTAATAGTGTAAGGGTTCCAATTGTTAGTTACATGATGGATTTTGAGAAAGTATTACAATCGGCTATACCCAGCTCTTTTGGAATCTTGACTCAACATCATAACACCAGAAACAAGGTACATGCTATATTATTCTAATTTCGGTAAATTATATGCAATCATTTGTTTTAACCTGGCGCATCATGAAAATTATAAAGTCACAAATAACCTGACCATAGAATTCAACTGGAGATTGAGAAACAGCACCAATAAGAATTATGTCTTCTATTTCATCTTACGAAAACGCAAGAAATGCTACTTAAACGTAAAGAATCAAGATATTATCATGATCAAAACATTAAAGCTATAAATGGTACTGAATTTTAATTTTAATAGTCGAAAGACTATTGAAGTTACTCATGTTAAAATAAAGAAATAACAGCTTATTATCCACTTTTTGAGGAGGAACTTAAAGAAGAACCACCTGGTATTCTAAGAATAGGGTTTAAACTGACACGTGATGGTAATTATGATATGGAAGGAAAGGTATTAAGGAATGCTAGAGAACCTTTGGAAAATAATGATGTAACTACAAAATTTTACTTAGGCACATGTAGGAAGAATCTGAGGTCATCCATTCGAGATTTGTCCAACAAAAGTTTAGTTCTTTCAGAAAATGATCAACAATATGATGCAAAAGGAAAAAGAATTTTTAATCTTGATTTTAAATCTAGCTGAGCAGATTGATTCCAACTAGGGATTATGTAGATACAGTGGTTGATAAGTTACAAAGTAAAAGTTTACTACCCAAACCTCAAGGATATTTTGATGCGAAAGGCAAAACGATAAATAATGTGAAGGATAGGCAATCTAAAAAAAATGTCGTGAATAGGCGATATTTTGAAAAAAATGCCTTGACGCTACATGGAGAGGCTTATAATGTTGAAAATAGTTCAATCGCTTATCTTGCGGATCCGAGCACTAGTCACGATGGTGTCAACAAACAATATTTTGAAAATAATGCTTTGATTTTAAAAGATGATTGTTATGATGCTAACAATAAAGTAATGTCAAATGTGAAAGAGCCTGTAAAGTTAAGCGATGTAGTTACTAAAAAATATCTTGATTATTACTGTATTCTATGGAAATTAATTAATAAAAACTATTATGCTCACAATCAAAGAATTTCAGGTGTGAAAAGACCTCAATATGATACAGATTGTGCTAATAAATATTATGTTGATACTAAGACATTCTGCACCTCTACATATCGAGGAATACAATTTACGGGTATTGATTTCAAGATTTTCCCATTCAATAGAGATTTACTTCAAAACTCTTATACTCAAACTTAAAATCTACCACACCATATGTATATGAAAATAAAAATTTTCTTAAAATGTAATAACATGAATGAGAAACCTAAGATACGATTAGAAAAAGGTAAAGAGGTCCTTCTCGATTAGGAAATACATGTCATTGAAGATTCAATCATATTATTTGTGTATGGGAAACAAAATAATGTTTTAACCTTATCATTATTGACTGGAAAACAATGTAAGTTGAAGCCCCATTTACACATTGAAAAATTAGAATTTTTTAACTCCATAAATAAATGGAGAATTTTAATTCTTTACGTATTAGAGCCTATAAGGAGTTGGACCATGCATATCGGATTTCTGATATCGCAGTCCATACTGATAAAATTTTAATTCAATTGGAGAATGTTTCCCTTATTCACATATCTCTGGGTACTTTAAATATGGATGAGGTAGAGTCATTAAAAGAGAAACAAATAAAAGTTATAAGTGTTGATAAGTACATAATTTTTCTAGCCTGCTCAATATTAAAAGCATTTAAAGAAAGAAAAATTTTTTCTCATATAATAAACACAAAATGGAATTGTGTTAAATAAATTAAACGCACCCAGTTCATTAGAAGATGGAGCAAAGACTTTCAAGAGAATGAAGGAACTCAACATCCACGAAAAATATCCTGTCACTGATATTAAACAAATAACCATAAGATATGAAAATAGAATAGTTGTAGAATTGTCTGATTGTCTTGTATCGCTACCACAAATATGTGATAAAATAGCATCTGATTATTTAAAACTCAACGATTTTAAACCTCTTTTCCTTGTGTATTTGGGAAGTAAGGATGTCGGGAAGTCTCAACCAGCGCTATGTTTCAATTCCAACAGTAATATAAGATTTTAATGGTTTTAAAAATCATTAAAATCTAAAGAAGTTTGTCCAGTTTTGATAAAATATCACACCCCATTTTCCGAATATTTTTGTTCTCCTCTTCATGCAGTATTTGATGTATTCGAATAAAATATTTTAAAATTAAGGAATAAATTTCTTGGTATTTCTCAGTGTCTTCTTCTATACAAAAGAATAACTTTTGACACACTCTTGTCAAACTAGTCATTCTACAGTTCACACTTCCGTAGAGAGCTATCATGTCACCGACTAAGTCATAAGTATTTTCCATTTCTGTTTATTATTACTCACATTTCTTTAAATAAATAAAATGAGGAAGTGGTTTGAAAAGCTGCGACCTTGAGTCGTGAGAGAAATGGGTTCTTTTTTTTCCTATCTCGACTCTGAATGAGGTAAGAGATTTTAGTTTTAACTATCACTGGATGGCAGCGCGAACAGGTCTCGGAATCTGGTATAGAAAAATTTTCACCTCGTTTCCTTTTAATTTTTGAAGTATTTTTGACGATAATTTTCAATCAGATAAATTGCAGTTTTTGATATTTTAAAAATTTTTTACACTCTGAAAGAGAAATGACTTGTTTAAAGCTATATTTTAGCGTCTTTTCGTCTTCGGTGACATGTATATATTAATTAGATGTTCTCTCTCTGTCGGGTACCCAGTAGCTCCGGGGATCGATGAGATCGTGGTTTCGATCCCCAGCCTCGGCTTGGGAGCAGCTTTCGTGAATAGTGTAATGCTATTTGCGTTAAGCTCACTTATGCATCAACCACGGAGTGAAACATCAGTGGTGGTTTGAGACTTGTGGTCTCTATGTCCATTTAGATGTTGTGTTTGTGTTGTCCTTAATGTTTATGTGTATGTATCTTGTGTTATCCTAAATGTATGTAGTGGGTATCTATAAAGTCCTTGTTTGTTTGGTCAGTGGCGTTGGAACTCCGGTTCTAGAATTCGTAAACAGCTGTTGGAACTGGATTTCTGGTATCACTGACCTGGCGGGCCGTTTTGATATTTTTTTTTAACAACTGGGGAATAAATAATTTTCCAACGGGGTGTTGAAATGCTTAAATATTTTAACTAAAATTATATTATTATATTAACTAAAACTATATTATATAGAAATTATATTAAAATTATATTGCTGTGCTCCGGGTAAAATAGCGCCTACAAGGGAAATAAATTTTTTAATAGTTCGAACTATTAAAACATAATAGCGTTTTTATAAGATAACATTGAAGTTTTCTATTTTATATTCATAAAACAATATTTTTCTTCAGTTCTCATCAAGACTCAATTATTTTTTGAAACTTTTCTTCTACATTTCCTAAGCGTTCGATGAGTTCAACCCTTTCACTTGGGGTTATTGATAAAAGTATCATTCATTGAATCATCTGAAATTCTGCTTGAAAGCTATAAATTAATGAGATGCGAGTATATACCTTAATCAAATGTTCGGGTGTGTTTTTACGCCTTTCCATTTGTTTATTTATATTTTTTCTTTAAATGCAAAAAATACCTCACTAGTATATATATTTATTTCCTTTCCTTTTAAAATAAGAGGGTGTGGTCTCTGAGAAAGAGGGAGTGCTCACCGACGTTTCCGATGACTTTTCTAAAAGTGGGTACAATTTTTATGGGTTTTTAAAGAGTGGGTTGGAAGACTATTTTTAAAATTAATATGGACAAATGTTCCCCATTGCTTTTTAAAAGTGGGTGGAGTTTCAATGAAAGTAGTATATGTCCGGTCTTCAGGACACACAATTTTCTGCTCTAAAGAAGCAATTTTTAAGCATTTTTGCATGAATATACCTCAAAATTTAAACTTTTTAATCAAAAATTAGCATCATTTTTTCAACTTTCAGAGTTCACATATTTTTCGAATTCAACATTTTTAATTAAAAAATGTGCTATTTTTAAGTCAAATAATGATAATAAAAATGTAGTTATTCAAATACACGGTTTTTGAAAATGAAAACAAAAATAATAAAGATTTTTGTAAGTTTTTTAAAAAAGAAGATATAAGCCATTGCATGTGTTTTTTTAAAGATAATCTATTTTTTCTATATGCAAGAAAGGTTTTAATTTATTTGATTGTCCATCACTACCAATTGATAATTTAACACGATCGTTTCTTTTACCATATGCAAAACATGTAACCGATTCGGTATCAGTTGTTAAAGGTCTAGTAAATATAAATTCTTCTCCAATTTGTAATTGTATTAAAGGACTATGTGTACGATTTTCAGATTTCAAAAAAATTGTAATTTTCATATGCATATTAGTTACTAGTTTTAAATCAGGTGCTAGTAGTTTAGAGCTCATTAAATTGAACTCTACAGGTCTAAAACCTCCTGTATGATATGTTGCATATTTCTCTTTAATAGTAGCATAGAAATTTTGAGAATCGACATATTCTTTTGTTGCGGCATCTTTATTTATAACAGGATTTGCAACGCTTGAAAGTCTTACATTTCCAAAATTATACACACCATTTTTAATTAAAGAAAATACATATAATCCATCATTATCTCTAATTAATATATTATCACTCTTTTTA
This sequence comes from Latrodectus elegans, assembly GCA_030067965.1. Taxonomy (NCBI): domain Eukaryota; kingdom Metazoa; phylum Arthropoda; class Arachnida; order Araneae; family Theridiidae; genus Latrodectus; species Latrodectus elegans. The sequence goes on from CM057810.1 coordinate 91,002, forward strand.
TTATTGATGAGTGTTTTTCTGTCTACATAATATTTATTACACACATCGTATTTATCAGTAGGAGTTGGAATATTAATTATTTTTTGTTATTAGCATCAAAAGCATTTTCTTTCAAAACTAAAGCATTGTTTTCAAAGTAACGTTTATTAACAGCATTTTTGTCATTTACAGGATCTTTTATATTGCTAATTATTTTATCTTTAGCATCAAAACTACCTTGAGCTGAATGTATTAAACTTTTCTGTTCTAATTCTTTACAATTTTATTCACATAATTCATATTAGCTGTATCATGTAAATCTATTGGATCTGACACATTTGAAATTCTTTTATGTTTTGCATTGTAGTTTTCATTTTGTAAATGAATAAGAGAAGCATCTGATAAATTTCTAACATCATTTTTAAAATGTTCATGAATTCTATCCACATAAGATTTTGTAGCTGAATCATTCAATAATTTTGGTTCATTTACATTTCTTAAATTCTTTTTTTCTATATCGTAATTTCCATCGTTTGTTAATTTAAATCCTACACCTGGAGGACCTTCTTTTATTTCATCATCAAACAAAGGATAATAAGCTGTCATTTATTAATGTAATAAACTCATTATGCTTTCAATGTTTTAATCATAGTTATTTCTTCAGATTTCATATTCATAGAGCATTTGTTTCTTTCTTTCAAAATGAAGTAGAAAAAGTAATTTTTGGTGGTATTATTTTTCAACCTCCAATTGAATTCGATCATTAAATTATTCAGGTTTGTGTAATTTTCATGATTCTCTAGATTGAAACAAATTATAGGATATTTACTAAAATTTGAATAATCTATCATGCAACCTGTTTCTCTATTTATATTGTTCATTCCTGCTTCTAAAAGAGCTGCATATATTCGATTATAATGTTTTTTATTAAAATCCATGAAATAACTTACTTTTGGAACTTTTATGTTATTAATCATTAACCAGCATTCTGTCATATCCAAGTTATCAAACATCATGTTGTTTTGGTTCATATTTTCATTTCTTTCATCATATTGAGGGATGACGTATAAACTTAAAACTTCATCAGATGTTGCAGGAATATTATAAGATCCACTAGCATTTTTATTAAATAAATTTGATTTGATAATATTATAACGATCCCAATTTATTTCTATTGGAGTATCAGATAATTTTAGTTGATTGAATTTTACAGCAGCTGAATTTTTAAATCTAACATATGGTAACCAGAGAGATAGATCTTCAACAACTGCTTTGAAATCAGGATTTTGAATATCTGTATATAACATATTTTTACTATCATTTCTTTGAATTTCTATTTTGATTTGAAATCCTGTAAGTACTTTTCTATATTCTCTGAAAAAATCAAATATATATTTTAACGGTATCCATATTCTTACAGTTTGACTACCTTTAGTGAATTTCCATCTCTTTGCAAATCCTTCATTAAATTTTTCATTCATTTTGAAGTTATTATAAAAATCAGTAATTTTAATTGCATCAACCAAAGTTCCATTATATTTGAAATTATCTCTGTCAGCACATTCAGAAGTATCCATATAGAAAAACATATTAGTAGCTTCCGATGTTGAATAATCAGGTGTGAAATTTATCAATCCTAAAACTTGATTCATGATGGCTTTATAATTAATAGTAGATTCAATTTCAGTATTTCCTATTGTTAATCTGCTCGAATTAATTAAACCACCACCATTTACAAAAGTAATATTTTCATTATTTATATTGCTTCCATCACCTTTTACAATTTATGTTTCTTGTTGCAGATAACCTTCAGAATATAATATATTAGCATTTGTATCATTTATAAAGAAATTATATGTAGCATTTTCATATGGATTGTTTTTATCTCTATTCCATGTTTAATTTCTCTATATTCAAAGCTTTCAATTTCGTTATTATAATAATAACTGGTATCACTCAAATCATAAATTTTGTTCATTTATTTAGGATAAAAAATTTTCAATCCTGCACCCTGTTTTTTCTTTTTTGATAAAATCTCATTTAATTTTTCTATTATGAAATCTTTAGATTTTTCTTCTATAATAGGTTTAGCATTTTCTATTAAATCAGAAAATAAACATCTTCCTTCTATTTTCTTACTCTTTCTGTACAATCTGTGTTTATTCGTTTATTTAGCTATAAATCTATACTGTACTTCTTGTCTATTTAAATCAATTAGTTCACCTCGATGATTTGTAATTTTCATTCTAATTCTATGTATGGAATCAGATTTAACTGGAAAAAATATAGGTTTCTCAAATTCTTTAGAATATAAACTTCCAGGAGGATTTGTGATTGTAAATGAGTAAATCACATCAGATTGAAAGTGATTTATATAAGCACCATTTACTATATCACAATGAATATAAATATTATCATTTCCATTTGCTATATCTGCTATATATTTACCTTCTTGTTCTGCATCTTTATATATTTTTGCTTCAAATCCTAAAATTTTGTACAATTTACTTTTGGATAAATCAATTTTATAATGATCTTTCAATTTAATTGCAAATCTTTGTCTTTCTTCTATAATTCCAAATAATATTGGAGGATCATTTCCAAAGTATTTAACCATGTAACGATTCAAACCTTTTATACTGTAATGACCATTTGGAATAGTGAAATCTATCCATTTCTTACCATCAAAATATGAAAATTTATTATTTTTGTCAGTAATATTATTCCAAGAAATGTACATAGAAAATGACTGAAGAGCTATTTCCTTAAAATTAAAAGGGTTGGAATATTCAATTGTAAAATCTTCTGATTTAATAGCATTTTTAGAATCTAAAATGAGGTACTTCATTTATTTATAAGTAACAATTTTCTCATTGGAAATACTAGGTTCTTGAGTAAATGAATATAATACATCAATAGGGGATTTACCTTTATTTCTTTCAGTTATATATTTCATACAATATAAACCACATTTTACAGATGTAGGTTGTTGTAAAAAACTAGAATTATAACGAATTTCTTTTCCAGATGATTTTAAATAATTGACTATATTTTTAGGAAGAAATTCATTTTTTATTTTTATGTTTTCATATTCATATTCTCCAAAGGGATCAAAGTATTCTACAAAATCATATATTGGATCATTATAATAACAAACCCAGTGAGTTCCACTTCCTGTAGATACATCTAAATTAATAATTCCGTTTTCAAATTTTCTTATATTTTTAGGTAGCATATCTATAGTAAATGTACCTCTATATCCTTTTTCGTTTTTCATATTTTCTTCTATTATTTTGTTGGATATTCCGAGGGAAGATAAACCCCCTTTCCACAACGTTTTTTTTTAATTCCAGATCCTGAAATTTTATCTAATATTTTTTTAGTACCCCATCCTGCTGCACCACTAGCAGTTCCAAGACCTAAAGATGTTAGAATAGGAATCAGGAATGGTAAAAATCCTCCAGTTTCTTGTAACTGAGTTTTACTTATTGTAATTCTTTTACCTTTTGCAATTTGATTGATTTGTGTATTGGTAAGATGTAAATCATAATTAGGAGTTTTACTTTTATCTATTTGCAAGGAAACTTCTTCTCCTTTTTTATATCCAGATTTTAATTTTGAAATTTGATTATCACTCAAATAAACTTTTTTTGTTGCATACATTTATTTAAAGTAAAAATTTTTTATAATATTCTTTTACATAATCATTTGTTAATGTTCCTTCTTTTAAAAGTTTATCTAGAATAATAACTATTTGATTATATAATTTTTAGATTTTGAGCCTTTGCATATTTTATCTGTCAATTCATCTAATTTGTTTATACCACTGCCTATATATTCATTTCCTGCTTTAAGAGTATTCAATGCTTTTATATACAGTTTTAATCCATTCATGTTAGCATCGGCTTCTATTATTTTATCTTGTATTTTTTGTTTTTTCTTCTCACTGGTTTCATAATTTCTGTTTTTAGTTAAATTTCCTTTAAGTCTTTTATAATCATCTCGTTTAGATTTTGCTATACTAATTATTTCATCTAACTCTTCATCTGTTTTATTTAATAGCTCAGAAGGCAATTCTAATCCTTCATTTTTAAGTAAATCAAAATCTAAATCTTTATTAAAATTCAATTTTATTATTCCCTCAGCTTTATCCATTAAATTTCCAGCATCTGAAGAATAGTCCAAATGTTTAGATGATTCATGTTGAGGTAAAAAAGATATATTATCTGTTAAATCTTTTATAGCATATTGAATACTTTAAAGATTTTGTTTTCTTGAAATTTCCTGGTCTTGTAATTTTTTAATTACAGGTTTATGAAATTCTCTTAATGATTTTTCAATACCTAAATCGGATTCAAGTTTAACTTCATTATTTTTTCTTTTTTTCAGATTGTAATTTTATTAATTCTAACTCATTTCTAATCTGTTGTTTTAATTTTTTATTTCTTTCACGTTCAATAATATCCATTTATTTATCAGTTAAATAATTTTCTACTCCGAGTAGATTATTTTTTACAACGAGTAGATTATTTTTTACAACGAGTAGATTATTTTTTACTCCGAGTAGATATTTTCAAAATAAATAAATGATAAAAATAAAAGATTATACAGAACCTGAAGAATTTACAGATGAAAATCAAAATCCTTCATTACCAAAACATCCTTTTAGACTTTTAATTGTAGGCAGTTCAGGATCTGGAAAAACTAATTTGCTTGTTAATTTAATATATGATTATTTGAAATTTGATGGTTTGTTTGTATGTGCTAAAGATATTTATGAACCAAAATATATTACACTGCAAGAAAATTTTACAATGTTTGATGACATAGAAAGAGAAGATATTGTAAATTGTAAAAACATAAAGAGAAAAGAACTATTGTTGGAATTGTTTAATAAATATAAAAAAGAACAAGTATTATTTTCTTCTGATTCCAAAGAATTCATAAAAGTAGATGATTTAGATCCATGTATGAAAAATCTAGTAATTTTTGATGATTGTATAACTGAAAAAGATCAAAGCGATATAGCTGAATTGTTTATCAGAGGAAGAAAAGAAAAATGCATCCATTATTTATCTGAGTCAATCATATTATTCTACTCCTATTAATATAAGAAAGAATTGTAATTATTTTATTTTCTTTAGCTTACAACCAAGAGAAATCCAACAGATAATTAGAGAAATTGATGGAAATCTTACTAATGAAGAATTTAAAAAATTATACAGGAAAGCAATTCAAAAACGTTTTGATTTCTTTATGTTGGATTTAGTAAATATAAATATGAGATATCGAAGAAATTTTGAGCCTTTATAAATGGAAGAATATTTGGAAAAGAGAGTTTATATCTATCGAAAGTCTTATCAATTGATGAATAAATTGAGTGTTTCATTATCAGTTAGTAAGTTTTTATTCAGCGCATCTGGTTTATCTGGATTCGTTTTCTTCCCTTATCAGCATTGAGTGTAACAGCGGGTGTCATTGAAATAATTGATAAGTCTTTAAATATCTCTGCTAAAAAGAGTGAATACAAACAAGCTTATAAATTTTATAAGCAGTTATTAAATTTATTGAAATCAAATAGTTTGACTGAACAAGAAGTATATATGAGAGAAGATGAATATATTCAAAATTTACAATATTTTCCTATAGAAAAATATATAAAGAAAACTCAATTAAATGGTTATAAGTATGTTGATAAATAATTTTATATCTAAATAAATGTGTAATAAAAAGAATTGCAAATGTAAAAATGGAAAAGGTGTTATTAATAAATCTATTAATAATTTACCATTTGAAATGCATCTACCTGGACATTCATTTACGGGACCTGGAACTCAATTACTACATGGAAAAACAAGATTAAATCCAGATTTATCATACAAAGAATGGAGCAAACCAATTAACAGAGTTGATGAAACTGCTTATAGACATGATATTTGTTATTTAAAAAATAAAGATACTAAGACAAGAAATGAAATATGTGATACAAATATGTTAAAAGAATTAGATGAAATTCCAAATCCTACAATTCGTGAAAGATTAGAAAGAGGAATTGTTAAACCAATCATTAAAGCAAAAAAGACATTTGGAATGGGTTCACTCATTTATTGTTTAAAATGTAAAACTCATACAGATAGTAAAGACGTTATAACTACTACATCCAAAAATGGAAAACCTATGATGAAAGGAATTTGTGTCAATTGTAATTCAAAGAAAAGTGTTTTTAAAAAACAAATGACACTTTAAAAGATATATATTATGATCCTTTGAAAGGTTATTGTGGTATCAATGAGTTAAAAAGAAAAACTAAATTTACTCAAAAAGATATTACTGATTTTCTTCATACTCAAGATGTATATACAAGATATAAGCCAATCAATAGAAAATTCAAAAGAAGAAGGATTTATGTATCTCATATTGATGATCAATGGCAAGCAGATTTATTATTCATAAAACCATTTAGTAAATATAATGATGGTATCAATTACATATTAACTGTTATACATATATTTAGTAAATATGCATGGGCTGTTCCAATTAAAAGAAAAACAGGTGAAGAAGTATCAAATGCTTTTAAAAAGATATTCAAAGAGAGAAAACCGTTAAATATTCAATCTGATTATGGTTTGGAGTTCTTATCTTCTTTAACGCAAAAATTGTTTTCAGAAAATAATATTCAGTGGTTTGGTACTAATAATACAGAAATTAAATGCTCAGTAGTTGAACGATTCAATAGAACTTTAAATTTAAAAATAAGAAAATATTTAGCAGCTAATAATACAAGACGATATATAGATGTATTAGATAAATTAGTTTACAATTATAATAACTCTTATCATAGATCTATTAAAATGACACCAACAGAAGCAAGGACAAAAGAAAATGAAAATATTGTATATAATAATTTGTATGTTAAAAAGATAATCAAAAAACCAAAATTTAAAGAAGGTGATAAAGTAAGAATATCAAAATATAAAGAAACGTTTACAAGAGGTTATCATCTTACATTTACAGATGAAATTTTTATAATATCTGAAGTGTTAAAAACAGATCCAATTACCTATAGAATAAGAGATTTAAACAACGAAGAAATCAAAGGCACTTATTATGAGAAGGAATTAGTTAAATATGATAAAAAAGATAATGTATATAAAATTGAAAAAATAATAAAAAAGAAAGGAAACAAGTTATTTGTAAAGTGGTTAAATTATCCAGAAGAATATAATAGTTGGATAGGTAAAAAAGATTTAATTCAAGGTGAGTAAATTACCCCTTTAAAATGATAATTTTGGGTAGGGAGAATTCTCACCCCCCAAGAATTGTCAGTAAAAGGGGGGGACGTTTTGTACCCCCCCCTTTAAAATTTATTATTTTGTATTTTTATTATTAATTTTTTAAGAGGACGCTATTTTATATTTAAATAAATATGTTTGAAAAATATATTACAAAAGTATTACTATTGAATATCAATCTATTTACATTTAGAATAGAATTGGAATATGATAATTTAAGACATAGAAATCATCACATAGTTGTATTTTTTGGAAGACCAGATTTTAAATTAGATAGTTATGATAATATGAGGATTATGGAATTACATATAAAAAGAATATTAAAATTACATTATTTCAAGCGATTAATATTTAAAGATATATTTGAAGAATTTGAAGATAATTGTGATTTGTTAGATGTTTGGGTTTATAGATTAAGAGAAACTTTACGAATTAAAAAAATTATAAGAAAAGAAAAAGATTTATATATATTTATATTTTAATTACTTTAAAAATTATTTAATCAGTATATTAATAATTTAAAATTAATTACTTATAAAAATATATTAAATAATTTAATATATATTAATTATATTAATAAAAATAAATATTAATATGTTTAATAATAAATATTTAATTAATAAATTTAGAAAAAAATAGCAAAACGGCCCTTTCAGTGTGGTGGACTTTAACTTGAAATTATAACATTTATTTTGGGGGGTGCCAGCACCCCCCAGAGGGCCATACAGTCCACCACACTTTTTACATCTCGGTCCCAGTTTTTTTCATTTCCTGGTTCTAGGTTAAGAGCCCTATCTTAATTGCATCAACTCATTCTAACTTTTTTTTTTCTAGAAGAGCGAGCAGGGCTCGAACTCAGGATTATTGCATGCTATTCAGTTACTCTAACCACTATACTAACTGGGACCTGTGAGACTTATTTTTTTTGGGTTTATCTAATAACTTTATCTAATAAACTTTGTTCTCACAACTGATAACAGTCTTTCAATGAATAGTGCTTCCATCTATATTTTTAAATTAGAAAATATATAAATGGATGATTTTATTCAAGCTGAAAAAATACATTATTCTAGTGATGAAGAAAATAATATTTCTGTACCAAATGAATATTTAAAAGTTTTTAAAAATATTCAAAAGAAAGATATTACTTATGACAGTTCAGAAGATGAAAATTATTATAATATAAATATTCAATCATTTTTGAAACAGAGATATGTAAGTAGGATAAATTTTTTCAAACAATTAAAAAGAAAACATAATATAAATTTTACATTACAAGCTGATGAAATGTTTTACAAATATTTAGATTTCAATTATTACAAAAAAACTATAAAATATTTGTATGTCAGGAAAAAGATTTGTGAATATTTTGGAATAGAAAATAATTTAAAGAAAATAAAAATGAATGGAATGAGCTTTTAGCATTTTTAAATAATTAGAAATTTTTGATTTTATAGATAGCTACTTCAAAATTATTCAAAACATAAATAATATAAGGTATTTCTACTTAAGGAGAAAAAATGAAATAATAATTTTAAAATTAATGTTATTATCAGAATTACAATTTCCATTTAAAAAAATAAACCATAATAAATGGATATGATTTGTAGAGATTGTAAAATAAAAAAGAATGAAGAAGAATTTTATATGCATATTAAGAAAAGAATGACTCGTTGTATCCAATGTACCAAAGCTATTTATTCTCAATCTGAGTGCTGTATTTGTGGCAGGTACTACACCTTATGGCATCGCGCCAGACATGAGAAAAGCAAAATACACAAAAAATTGTTAGCAGATGTAATTGCTGCTAATGAAATCTTAAATATTAAATATTAACATCTTTTAAAATATTTTATTTTTTCAAAAGCCTTTATAAAAATACTTTCTAATAAATAGAAAATAAAAAATTCTATTTTTGAAATCCCTTTATAAAAATACTTTCTAATAAATAGAAAATAAAAAATTCTATTTTTGAAATCCCTTTATAAAATTACTTTCTAGTAAATAGAAAATAAAAAATTCTATTTTTGAAATCCCTTTATAAAATTACTTTCTAATAAATAGAAAAAAATTCTATTTTTGAAATCCCTTTATAAAATTACTTTCTAATAAATAGAAATAAAAAATTTCTTGTTTTTTATTTCAATACAAGTATGGCTTTTGTTCACATTGAAAATGCTTTGAATACTTTGAGTATTCAAAAGTTGAAAAATGTTATAAAAGATTTAAAAATAAAAAGCAAAAGTAAATCTAAGAATGATATTATTAAATCTATAATATCATATATTAGAAAAACTGGAAATTATAAACAAGTGTTAACAGATATATTAGATTTAGATACTTCTGATTATTTAGATCGTAAAAAGAAAATATTTATTAAATATCCAAAGAGAAGAGAAAATATTAAAAAATTATTTGATTCATATAATTTAAAATTTAATAAAGATACTAAAGATTTTGAACCTGTGAAAAATAAAAAAATTAAAAGAGAAGTAAAACTGAATGAGTTATTTAAACCTGATTATGAAATTGTAGAAATTAAAGGTAAATATATAAAGAAATATATGACTCATAGAAAATCTTATAAGATTGTAGAGATTAATAAAATTAAACCTGTACAATATTTTAATATCTTATCAGATTTATTTAGAAAAGCTATAAGAAATATAAACGGTAAAGTTGATATAATTGTGCATAATCCAAAATTAAGTGCTCCTTTTCATCCTAAAATGATGTCTACTAAAGATGCTTACGAAGTATATTTAGAAACATTAAATAATAAGATTGAATATAAGGAACTTGATATAACTGAATGCATTTTTGATTTTCATGTAATTGAACTTCCAGAAGGAGGTAGACATAAATCATTAAGAATGTATTCAGAATCAGATCCTTCATAGAAGAGAAGTATTTGTCAAATAAAAAATAATGATAATATATGCTTAGCTAGATCTATTGTCACTGCTCTAGCTGTTCAAAATCCAATATTATTATGTGATAAATTAAATCATCAAAAACTAACAGAAAATGATATAACATATATTAGAAAAGGCCGTTTATTACAAAAAACCTTAGCTGTAAAACTACATAATTTATGTAATATTCCTTTAGAAATATGCAGCTTAGAAGAGGTTAAAATATTTGAACAATTCTTAGATATTCAAATTAATATTTACTGTAGAGAAAACTGTAATCAAAGTTTATATTCTGGAGAATATAAATCTACATGTATTTACATATACAAGATTCAAAATCATTTTAATGTCATTACTTCTATTACAGGATTTTTAGGTAAAGATCATTATTGTAATTACTGTAAAATAGGATATAAGAAAACTAATCGTCACAAATGTCCTTTGAAATGTAATAGATGTTTTGTTCAAAATTCTGATTGTAAAGGAGATGAAATATTTTGCAATAAATGCAATAGAAAATTTACAGGTAAAGAATGTTTTGAAAATCACAAAACGAAAGATGATAAAGGTTAATGTTTGTAAAATATTATGGAAATGTTTAAAGTGTAAAAGAAATATAAGTAGCTTAGAAAGAAAACGTAAGGATCATAAATGCGGTGAACTTAGATGTAAAAATTGTTGGAGATGGGTAATGAATGATCATAAATGCTTTATGAAACAAAAGAATTCAAAAGGAGGTATGTGTAAACAGAAGTGTCCTACTTTCATACGAGATCAAAAAGATAGGTGTGAAAAATGTAAATTTGATTACACTAAAAATATATATATTCTTTGATCTTGAAACAGTTCAAGAAACTGGAATTCATGAAGTTAATCTATTAATATGTCATGATTATGAAGGTAAAGAGAAAATATTCAAAGATGAAAATGAATTTTGTAGTTGGTTATTTAAAGATAATCATTATGGATATACCTGTTTAGCTCATTATGGAAAAGGATTTGATTTTCACTTTTTAGCTAAATATTGCTTCAAAAATAACATCAAAGTATTTACTATATACCAAGGTAATAAATTAACTTATATGCATTCGCCTGCTTATAATATAAGATTTATTGATTCCATAAATTTCACAATGATACCACTTAAAAAATTTCCAAAAACGTTTGGATTAACTGAATTAGCTAAGGGATACTTTCCACATCTTTTTAATACCAAAAGTAATCAAAATTATGTTGGTAAATATCCTGATAAATATTACTATGGATATGATACAATGGTTACTAATGAAAGAAATAATTTTTATAAATGGTATATCTCTGTTAAAAATGAAACATTTGATTTTCAAAAAGAATTTATAAAATATTGTAGATCAGATATAGATATTTTGAGAAAAGGATGCTTGGAATTGAGAAGATTATTTTTAGAAACTGTTAATGTAGATCCCTTTAAATATGTAACGTTAGCTGGTGTGTGCATGGGTATTTACAGAGATAAATTTTTGAAAAAAGATACTATAGCTATAGATAATGATACAATTCATAAAGATCAATACAGTAAAAAATCAATTGCTTGGTTAGATTATATTTCAAAAAAGGAAAATATTAATATTCAACATGCTTTGAATGGAGGAGAGAAAAAATTGAAATTAGGAAATAAAACTTATAAAGTTGATGGATTTCATGAAAATACAGTTTTTCAATTCCATGGCTGTTATTGGCATGGATGTAAAAATTGTTTTTCTGGTACACAAATAAATCTTAAAAATCAAATGTTGATGCAAGATTTATATGAAAGAACTAAAAAGATTAATAAGAAAATAATGAAAGAAAGATATGAATTAATAACTATATGGGAATGTGCTTTTGACAGTAATAAAGATATGAAAAAATACATGAAAAAAAAATGGAAAAGAGAATTCATCGAGCGTTTAAATCCTAGAGATGCTTTTTATGGTGGTAGATGTGAACCCACTAAATTAAAATATGAATTTAAAACGAATGAAAAAGGAAGATACCTAGATGTAACTTCTTTATATCCAACAGTTAATTACTTTGATTATTATCCAGTTGGTCATCCTAATAAAATATTTAACCCTGAAAAATATAGTAAAAATTGGTATGGTTTAATAAAATGTAAAGTACTACCTCCTCGGAAATTATATAATCCTGTACTACCTTATAAAGGAGAAAAACTGTTGTTTTCACTATGTAGATCATGTTCTGAAACCCTTCATTGTAAGCACTTCAAATCGTCTCTTGATAAGAAGAAATGTAAAGATTGTTACGTTATCAGAAATTCAGAATGTAAACACAGCGATAACGAAAGATGTTTTATAGGTACTTGGACTACAGATGAAATGAAATTAGCTATTAAAAAAGGATATAAAATAATGAATATTTATGAAGTTTGGAACTTTGAAAATAAATCAAATGAATTATTCAAAGAGTACGTAAAAGTGTTTTTAAAAATTAAACTTGAAACATGTGATAAATGGAAAAATAATTTTAAAAATGAAAAGGAATATAAGAAGGTAGTTAAAGAGAAATTAGGTATAAAATTGAAAAACATAGAAGAAAATCCAGGTTTGAGATTTATAGCTAAAATATGTTTGAACTCCTTATGGGGAAAGTTTGGACAGCGAAAAAATATGAAACAAACTGAATACGTAATGGAGATTGAAGATTTCTATAGAATTATACTAGATGATACAATAAAAGATTTAAACATGGTATTTATGAATGATGATTGCGTAGAAATGAGTTACAAAATGAAAGAACAATATGAGATAAATAACTTTAACACAAATATTTATATAGCAGCATTTACAACCAGTTCTGCTAGAATACGATTATATAAAATGTTAAATAAATTAAAAGAAAAAGTTATATAATACGATACAGATAGCGTTGTTTATATAGATGATGGAACCAAAGATATTGAAACAGGATGTATGTTAGGAGATTGGACAGATGAACTTGGAAATGATAAGTATATGAAATATTGAATATCTGGAGCTAGTAAAGATTACGGATTTGTACTGAGTGATGGCTCTTCACATGGAAAAGTGAAAGGATTTAAAATGCCTTATCAGATTGAAACAATGTTAGGTTTTGATAACCGTATGAAATTAATTACAAGTGAAGCTGATGGTATACATGTTGAAATTAACCAGTTTTAAATACAAAAAATAGAGATATTTCAAGTACTAAATCAAATAAGAGATATATGTTTGCATTTGATAAACGTAGAATCTTGGATGATTATAACACAGTTCACTTTGGATATTAATATCTTCAATATTTTATATCTTCAGTATTTTATATCTTCAATATTTTATATCTTTAATATTTTATATCTTCAGTATTTTATATCTTTAATATTTTATATCTTCAGAACTTTATATCTTTAATATTTTTTATTTTCAATTTTTAAAATTATTTATAAAAATGCATTTAAAATAAAATGACTGATATATCATTGATATTCAATATTCAAGGATTTATCCTTCCAGATAAAAAAAAATCATCAGAGAAATTAGTTGGACACATTTAACAGAACCAATTGCTGAAACAATTCAAGTATTTACACCCAATTGTGAATTAACAGAACAAGAAATGAAAATTGTTCGTAAATGCACTCATGAAATTCACGGTCTAAGATTTAAAAGATATTCAGACGATAAATGTTTATGGATTAGTAATGAAAATACTAAAAATTATATACAATATTTATATGATGAATATGGTGGTAGATTTGCTTATAAAGGAGGAACAATTGGAAAAAAAATATTTGCAGAATTAAATATACCAGCTATTGATATTGATGTACCTAAATGTCCTAGAATATTAGGTCCTATGTGCAGTCTATATAAATGTTGTCAGTATAAGAAATCCATTCAAAAAAATAGTTTGTAATAAATGGAAGAAATAAAACACTTAGATATTAGTGAGGAAATAATAGAGAATTCAAAATTAATTAACGAGCTAATTGAAATCAATAAAATATGTGACAGATATGGACTTGATGATTTAATAATGAAATATATTGATCAAATAAGAGAATTAATTTTAAAAGTTGAAAATAAGGATATATGAGAAAAAGCACTTGATCTAGTAGATGAAACATCTTATTACATTATAAATAAATACCTTCAGAAAATATTTTTGAAAACGTAAAATCATTTAATAAAATGAAATATCATAAATGGAAGAATTCAACAACATCAAAAAGAATATATATCCTGAAACTTTTAAATTGAGAGATTTAGAAATTGGAAAATACAATTTGATATCTTTGAAAAAAATCAAAACAAAATTTGGATCTTCATTAATTGCAAAACTAGAAGTAAACGATAATGAAAAAGAATTTTACTTAAGTTCTTGCCATGCTGATTTATCTGAAAGAGCAATTAAAAAAATAAATAAAAATAAATATCTGTTTAATTACAAAGGTAAAATAAATGATAAATATTATGATTACGAGTTGGAAGAAGTTTAAATCTTTATCTTTTTAAAAAAACACATACAACGGCTTTTATCTTATATTTTCAAAAAACCTTGCATTTCTTATAAAAAAACATTCGTTTAAATATCCAAAAAAAACACAAATTTTTATAATAAAAGAGCTTAAAAAACTCAATTTTTATCAAAAAAACAGCTTAAAAACATAAAAATAATGCATTTTTTAGTGATCATTTTTTCGATGGAAGGTCAAATTTTTTTGTTGAAATTTTGAAAGTGAAAAAAAAACTCTATTTTTCATCAAAAACAGCTTAAAAACACTAAAAATACTGCATATTTTAGTGAAAAAGACGTCATTTTTTAGTGAAAAACACACTTTTTTGTTTAAGTTTTAAAAATCAAAAATGCTCTATTTTTGCAAATTTTTATCAAAAAACAGCTATAAAACTTGCAAAATAGGTCTTATTTTGCAAAAAATATTGCATTTTTTGAGTGTCCTCTAGCCCCCCCCCCATATACTACTAATGAAGTCATTAGAAGACTATTATTTTTAAAATTAATATGGATAAATGTTCCCTATTGCTTTTTAAAAGTGGGTGGAGTTTTAATAAAGTCATTTTTTTAAGAGGGGGCGTGGCATATGAGAAAAAGAGGGTGCACGCTTAAGGGGGACCTTTTCGTCTCAGCCACTTTTCGCTTGTTCGTTCTGCAAAATTATTATGGCTAAAATAGAGCCGATGCATTCTAAAAGTGGGTAAAATTTTAATGGGGGATAT
This sequence comes from Latrodectus elegans, assembly GCA_030067965.1. NCBI lineage: Eukaryota > Metazoa > Arthropoda > Arachnida > Araneae > Theridiidae > Latrodectus > Latrodectus elegans. The sequence continues at coordinate 106,425 of CM057810.1, forward strand.
GAAAGCCATTGTTTTTAAAAAGGGGGTGGAAATTTAATGGGTTGTTTTCACACCATTGTTTTTGAAAGTGGGTGGAAATTCAATGGGTGGTTTGAGAGTCATTGTTTTTATAAGTGGATGGACATTTAATGGATGGTTTAAGAGCCATTACTTTCTAAAATTGGATTTCTGTTTTTATGGGAGGATGAATGGCTCTGCGCCAGCTCTCTCAGGTGTTCACTACCTTCAAAATCCTCAAAGCTATTTAACATCGCATATATTTGAATTTTTTCTTGATTTTTATATCAAAGGAAACAAATATGACATATAATGATAAAACTAGTTCTTTTAGGGATATTTAAATGAAATTGCTTAATAAGAAAGACCATACTATTATTGAAAAAAATTTAATTGTCACTATAGAAAACTTTACCAACTGTCGCTTAGTGAAAAACTACGAGAAGAAAACTCCGTTTTACATATTTTAAAATTGCGCAGATTTCATCAAATTTTAGCTTTAAAAAATTAAGAACATATTTAATATTTCAAAAAAAAATTAATAATTGAAAATTCTGATTAATATTACTAAAAATTCGTCAAATTCTATCTCATAAAATTTCGAAAAATTTAATACCATGGTGAAAAAAAGTCTTTGTAACCATATAATAAATTGAGAGAAATGGTGAGATATTTAAACCGCTAAGCCAAATGAGACATATAAGACACAATAATCATAAGAGTTTTTTTAACTATTATAAATAAACCAAAGCTCAAGGAAATATGCCACAAAAATCTAAAAATTACAAAATATTTGCAATATAATTGCAAAACAAATTGAATATTTTCCAAGTAGTTTAACTTAATTCTATTTAGTATATAATATCTATTTAAAAATTCTATAATAATAAAATAACAAAAACATTTTTCTAAATATAGATGACCTAATTAGAGAATTATATTTGATAATATCTATTTATAAATGAATGTTTTTTTAAATAAAATTCGATAAATTTTTAGAATGCACAAAATATTTTATCCAAACATATATGTACTAAAATATATGATCTTATGGAATAAAAATAATACAGAAAAATTTTAGAACTTCTGAGATTTCTCTGTTCAAAAATTAAAGAAAGCATTCTTAATTTTCAGAATTTAATAATTCTCAGTAAATATTAGAACACATTAATTTAACCCTTCGAACCCATCGAATTATGAAAAAGTATAACAAGAGGTAATTATTCATGAAACGATTTCTAGCGAAATCAAACAATTTTTAATTTTTGTGACAGATGAAATAATAAAATATTTTATTTTAAACTTGCCATAAGATGTCTTATAAAACTCTTATTTTTTCGTTTATAAAACAATTTTGGTAGATAAACTACAATATATATTTGTAAAAATGACATTTTTACACATATTAATTTGAAGTTTTTAAATTAGTTCATATTATCATATGGTAGTTAAAAATAATACAAATCATTTTCAAATATCCAAAGAAATTTGAAAATGTAAAGTACACAAATTTGAATTATAAAACTCGTTAATTAAAGCTATCTATAGTGCACTGTAATTAATTATCATCACTATTAATCATTGTTTGGTGAATAGTTGCATTCGAAAATTTATTTTACACACGAAACGAACACATTTAACTTCGCTGCATTTCTTTTTTATTACCCTTTATGACCTATAACCATAATTCTCCCTTTAGCCATTTGTTTATTTCTAAATTATCAGATTTTATTGTTTCAAATTATTTTAAAACATTATTTATAGAAAAATACTTACTTAAAACTAAAGCTAAAATTCTTTACTTTGCCACATAGCAACTTAAATTTATTTTGAAATGAAAAATGTATTTTCAAAAAAGCATTATATTATAAAATAATTATCTACGTCTATTTATCAAATGTGCTATTTGAATTTCAGCTGGCTCTTTTTTTACTCCGTTTATAACAGTCTATTTCAAGCAACGTGGCATCACCCTAGCTCAACTGTCTACAGCATACATTGCAGCTCCAGCAGCCCAATTCGGAGGAACTTTGCTGTCTGGCATCATTGCTGACAAGATAGGAAGATCGAAACCAGTTCTAATTGCAAATCTCATGATGACAGTTTTGATGCTAATATGCATATTATCAGTACCGAAACCAAATATTACATGTAAAAAAGAGTCTATGGATATTGAATGTTCCTCACAGGTGTTTGAGAATAATTCAGAATGTGGTATTGTTGAGGTCAATTTCAAAGGTCATACGTGTAATTTGCAGTGGTTTGAAAATGATAAAAAATGTTGCAATGAAACTAATTTGTACAACAATGAATTAGAAACTAAAAACTTCTGTCTTAATAACACAGAGTTAAGTGAAATCTCTTTAAATAAAGAGTTTTGTTTTCACCAAAATAGAACCTTCTGCAGATGTGTTCCACTTAACTTCACGAGTTATAATGTTGCGTGCAATTCATATAAGGAAGATTATTGCACTAGAAAATTTTCAACCAATGCTTTAAACATAATTACAATGTTCTTTTATATGTTGCTGATGGTTGCTTACTCAAACTGCTATCGATTTCTTGATGTAACAGCCATGTTTCTTGTTGAAGAATATAAGTCTGATTTCGGAAGAGAAAGATTCTTTTCAATTTCTGGTAACTTAATAATTTCGCCAATAGCTGGATACCTTGTTACAACCGCTACTCCAGAAGGTGAAGAGAAAAGTTACTTACCAGCATTTTATCTTTTTATAGCGTTAATAATTTTCATTCTTATCATTATTTATAAGCTAAAAGTTAGAATAAAAGCTCCAGGAAAGAAAATGGTAAAGAAATCACTTATTTTACTGAAAAATTTTGATGTACTGACATTCGCTTTTGTTGTTTTTATTCTTGGAACTGCTTGGAGTTTTACAACAAAATTCTTGTTTTGGCACTTAGAAGAAATGAAAGCGCCGAGCATTTTGATAGGCCTGATTCCAGCAGCAGGTGCTCTATATGGTTTACCGTTTCTCTTCACGTCCGGTTGGTGGATGGAAAAAATTAAAACAACCCCCATGTTTGTCTTGGGACTCCTAGGATACGTCATATACGGCATAAGTTATACTTTTCTGACTAATCCGTGGCTTTCGCTGATTATAGAAGCCACGACAATTGTAACTTACCATTTACTATGGGTTGCTGTTGTTCTCCGAAGTCATGAATTGGCTCCTGAAGGCTTAGCTGCCACTGTGATCTCAATTGCTGGATCAATTCATTATCACATCGGTAATGTATAATATATGTATATGTATACATATATATATATATATATATATATATATATATATATATATATATATATATATATATATATATATATATATATATATATATAACTTATCAATACATAGTTCTATTAAAAATTATTAAATTCGGTAATAATTAAATTAGTACTGCAGCTGAAATTATGGAATATAAAAAGTTCTGTTTATCTTGAAGTAAATATTAATAATTTTATATAATTTTATTAAAAATGTATCAATTGTAATAAAATTATAAATATTTACTCCCAGATATACAGAATTTTTTATATTCTATAATTTCAGCTGCAGTACTAATATTCAGATTATAATTTAAATGTCGCACAATGGAATGATTTGTCTCATATTAAGGAAATGTATTCTATTTCATTAAGCTGCTCTATCAAAGGACAGTAAATTATTTATTAATATTTTACAAATAATTTTGAAATGTAAACATTTTAATTAAGTATTACCTGCATTTTTAACTTTCTACCATAAAAGGAATAAAAGAACAAATAATTTTAAAATTTTTCTTCAAATTAATAGAACTAAAATTTACATAATTTAATTTTTAAACTGTTAATATTAAATGTCTTGTTTAGCAATCAAAATATTATATTAAGTTGCTATTACTCTAAATTTTCATTTCGATGTCTAGATTAACATATTTAAGTCTCATTTCAAAAAGACAACTGAAATCAAAAAATTCTTTTTAATATGTACTGGTAATCACACATATAAACATGTATGTGTGTATAATAAGTAATTTTAAAAGTTCAAATGGCTTCTGAATTTTAAAAACATTTATGTAAATGAATAGTCATAACTATTCATTTACATAAAACATTTAAACTGAAAATGCAAAATGCGAGCTAAGAAAAACTACTAAACAATATTTCTTATACTGATTTTAATTTGAATGAGTTTTTCACAAAATATTTAAATTTTACTGAAATATTTTTTAAATTGAAATCTGTGAATAATTAATTTAATTTACATAAAAAATAGGTATAGCTATTTTCTAACTAAATACTTAGTGTATAAAGATTCGTTTAAATTAATTTTAATTTGATGCTTATTTCACAAAAAATCACACAGAAAACCATGCAAAATTTTCGAAGCATTTATATAAAATGTTTTACATTTTAAACATTACTTTTTAATATAGTTCTTTAATTTTTGCTATGCAAATATTTTTGGACGTTGATACTACTCCTAATAATATTGTTTGGGAAATAGTTTATTAAAGTTTTCAAATAGGCAAAATCTTTAAATTTTTGTACATTTTGAGACTATAAATGCATATAATATTTCAGTAAACTTAAATGTCTTTCATAACACTCCAAATAGGTGAACTAAAATATTTCAGTTATATATAGAAAAACATTTCATGATTTTTATAATATTAAGTATATAGCTTTATGCATTACAATGCTACCTTATATTTGAAATTCAAATATACTTTTTTCTTATTACATCAATGGTATTTGTAAAAAAAAGTAATGAGATTGTATAGAAGTTTCATAATTATGCTATTCATCTTATAAGCTATTCATCTAATAAGCTATTCATTTTAGAAAATGAAGGCAATTTTGAAAATAACTCGACAGTCAAGTAGAATGATTAGCATATCCTAAAACAATTAAGCGGTTAATCAAAGTTTATCCTTAAAATTAATTTTTAACATTTGAATTACATTAAACAATGTATTGTTTGTAGAAAAAATTGTTATATAATAAATAATATATAAAGTGGCTTTGAAAATTAAAAATACTCAAAACATTATTCATTTAAATAGTTATAATTGAAATAGGTCAATTTTTATATAGGTAATAAAAAATTCACAATAATAAAAAAAAAACAAAAAAAAATATTAGAAAGAACATAAGGCCCCCTAGATTAAACGTCTATATTAATAGGAAGCCATGATACGGATTTCTTCTGTTTTTCTTTACGAATTACCAATTCAGCACAATATTTTGGAAATAAAGTAGCAAATACATGGAATTTTGAGATATGTACACACATTTAGTTTAAAGTCAGTAGAAGAGTGATTTTGAGTGATGAATCATTTATTTCTCAAATACACACTCATATACATAAATTAAGAATAATTCAGAATCACACAGAAATTGAACTCTAAAATAAAAATTTCACATGTTGAATTATCACACACATCTTGAAGAATAATATGAAAATTGCAAGAAACCACCAGATGGCGCCGATAGTATGTCACAATGACGAGAATGCAAGAGAGGTGTATATAAGGGATGGTTGCAAAATAATAGAATTGTTAACAAGTGCTTTAAGACCCTTTCAGTGCAATAATCACATAGTTATGGCACAAAGGAAGCATTTGTATAATATTTTACGTGGTAGAATTTTTGGCCATCTGGAATGTGGAAGTACCCAGCCGGAAGTATCCGAGGAATTTGGGATCGGCCAGATTGTCATCTCCAGGCTTTGGCAATGGTTCCAAGATGATGGTAATGTGAATAAACGTCACAGCACAGGTCGCCCCCAAGTTACAACGTCGAATGAGGATGGTATTTGGCAGTTTTTTCCAAACGAAACTAACTGAGCACAGAATCAGACCTGTCTCGTCAGCTCTCTTCAGTTACTGGTACTACAGTTTCAAGGCATACCGTGTACAGACGCTTAGGGCACATTGATGTATATGTTCGTAGACCTGTCAGATGTGTTCCACTTATCGCAACTCACTGTCACCTGCAGTTAGTCTAGAGCAGAGAGCATGCATTGTGGGAACCGCAACAGTAGTCTTGTGTGATTCTTTCGAAGAGTCCAGGTTTAGCTTTAAGTCTGATTCTCAACGCACTTTCATATGGAGATGGCCAGATACCCGTTACCACCAAGAAAACACCATTGAATAACACCGTTACGGTGGTGCAGGATTGCTCATTTGGAGAGGAATTATTCTGGGTTGTAGAACTAACCTGCATGTTCAGACTGTAACAATGACAGGCCACATCTATCTGGACGTCCTTCTGGAACAACATGTTCGTTTGTTTCGGGGCGCCATGAGTGCAAAATTTCTGTTTATGGGTGACAATGCCTGTTTTCACCTTGTAGACATTGTAGAAAAATGCTTTCACTCGGAGTATATATCCTATTTAGACTGGACATCATACTCACCAGGTTTGAAACCAATAGAGCATGTGTAGAATATGTTTGGCCGACGAATTTCAGTCTGTCAACCCCCTCCCACATGTCTACAGGAACTCAGAGAGAATTGTTTGATGAGTGGTGAATTATTCCCCAAAATCAGATCCATAATTTGACACTCAGCATGCATAGGTGTTGCACGGCCAGTATTGCATCGACGGTGTGGCATACTATGTATTAACCATCATACCAACCATGTTATATTGGTTTTTGTAACTAGTTTCTTTCTTGAAATTTGCTCCAGTTAGTAAAAATCACACTTTTTATTAATGATGTCAAACATATAACATACTTTTTGCTATTTCCTTTTTGTTTAATAAGTAGACTTTACATTAAGTCACATTTGTTTTGATTCTGTCTCTTTCTTTGCCTAAACTCGCATTATCCTTAATCTATGGGCACGAGTGTAAATCATCAAATCAGAGAAAATTTAGTTAATTTTACCTACTAAAGTACTTTTTGAAATCTTAGTATTAGATAAATGCACATGCACTTATATTTCTATTTAAAACTGTTTGATTTTCAAGTTTTGGTTTTTCTTTAAAAAATCATTAATAAACAGTAATTACAGTCCAAAAAGTATAAAGTAATAAGTTACTTTATTTGTTTTTGTGAGGGATTTTTTATTTCGTTGAAAAAATTAATTGAACTGAAAATTTAAAAGTTTTGGTAATAGAAAGTTTCTGGAAATTTTGAAAGTGGAAATTGTCAAAAATCCGTAAGCATTCAAAATTTGCATAATGCATAAGAGATTTTATGGAAACTTTGAAATTTGGTAAAAAGTAAAAATCAGTAGAAAATAATAAACAGATTTTCACAACTGTTCGCATATAAATTTTATCTAGTGTTAAAAAAAAAAATGACCGACAACGACAATTATCTTCCGTACAACATTTAAGCTTGAACATAGATCAAATTCAAAATATTCTTAAGATATTAAAATATAACGAAAAGACAGTAAAAAATTTATAAAAAGGATTGGATGAAATTGGTGTAAGTGATCATGAATGTCTAATGATAGTTTGAAAAAAATTATTTCCTGACTTTTTATAAAAAGAAAAAAAAAACTCCCTTTAAATTATTAGATTGGTAATATGTACTATTAGCATGATTTTCAAGCCTTCTTCGGTAGAATTTTCAGGGTAGAAACGGTTTCCTCTCTTATTGACACAAATAATACCCCTGCCAAGTAAATGACATAGTACGCCTCTCTCTCTCTCTCTCTCTGTGTGTGTATACTCTCGACAGATAATTATATTCTCAATAAAAAATCCTGTGATGTTCAAAAAAATTAGCTTTGACTAATAACTTGGAAAGTTAAAATCATTTCCATAAAAACAGTCAGTAAACATTTAAAAATGCTTAATAAAGAAATTATCTTGAGTACCCAAGTTGAGTAATTAGGAGTAATACTAGACAAGTGGCTTATCTAAATACTGCACATTAACAAAGGCAAGCTCAAGAGCTGGCATTATTAAAATTATCTTCTTAATTTTTGAGAGGAATGCAAAACCTTCCCTAAAAATAGATTACTGGTTTGCAAAGAATACATAAGACTCCTTTTTCACTTAGGTTTCATAGATGTGGGAATGTGTTTAGGTGTTTCTGATAAAAGTCTAGAAATCTGGCAAAATAAATAATTTAAAATAATTTCCATGCAGAATATTATTTCAGACATAACCCAAATTAGGTAAAACTTAGATATACTAAAGGTTATAGGCTTTAATAAATATCTAACCTTTAAATTATAAAATATATTGCATTCTATCTATATAATGATGAAATCCACTCATACATAATATTTCAGTTCACCATCATTATGATATAAACATTTTCAATGGACTCAGAGCATTTTTAAAATTATATATCCTTCACAACCATAAATTAACACTACTAGTAGAAACTTTAATATTACATCAGTCACACTTCCTATAACTGTCCATTGAAATAACCAGTACATTCAATAGTAAACTTCTGCTTAAAAGCAAATAAAAGTTTGTAAGCAGAAGCTTGCATATTTGCAAATAGAGGGCGTCACAACGATTCATTAATCCTTATTTAATCTTTATTACAATTCAATTTTAGCTTAACTATATATAGTTTTAAGTTATTAGTATCCCTATTTAAATAATAAAAAAAACCTACTAGATTTTATATTTGTGTGTGAAATGATCAATTATAATAATTATCAATTTTCAAATTCTTATGAATTCAAGTATCACACAATTCACAATAATTTCGAAAAGCTTATTCAACATTTTAAATTTTATCAAAAAGTATAAAGAATACTATTATTATTTCCTTTCACTTTTCAATTAAAATATTGTATAACCATGTGATATACATAAAACATGGAGATAATCAAACTGAAAATTTCTGCAAGATATTGAGCAAAGACAAGGGTAAAACTTAACTAAAATTTGGTTTCAGAAAGAGAGAGTCAGTCTTAAGTTAGCTAATCCGAACTTAAACAGCAAAATATAATCCAAACCAGTAAGAGCTTAAAAGTCGGTATGTCTCATCAGTTTAATGCAAATAATTGTTAATAACTAACAAAAGTACTATTATGGATAAATTACTAAAAATTTATTAGTAAACCTTGTTAATTCAATTTAAACACATTTATATGAAATTATATAGAAAGATAGTGGATAAATATTTTTAGTCTTATATATATATATATATATATATATATATATATATATATATATATATATATATATATATATATATATATATATATATATATATATATATATATATATATATATATAGATTAATTAAACAAATTTGAGCAAAATTTAATCATTGTTTTATAAAATAATGTACAATTTTTCCATTATTATCAATAATTAATTTAAGGCAATCTATTTAAAATGTATGAAAAATTGCATTTCTTTCAGGTAAATCTTCTGGTAGTTTGATTGGTGGTCTCATCATGAGTCAATATGGAGGAAGAGTTGCGTTCCAAGCTATCGCAGTTATCTGTTTTGCATGCTCTGTTTTCTATTCATTGTATCTTTATTTCAAGCATAGAATGTCAAAAAGGGTAACTACGAATGAAAGCGGTTGGTAACGTAAAATTCTTCTAAAAATATAAATGCAATAAATTTCTTACAAATCTTGGTATTTTACCTAAGAAAAATTTTAATAGTACCAATAAAGGAAAGCGATAAAATTAAACTTAAAGGTTTTTTAAATACTTTAGAATGATAAGTTGTGTATGCACACATATTGACAAATATGTCCTCTGAACATGAAAATATCATTTTATAGCAATTTTAAAGCCAGTATCTATTTCTAAACTGCTAGAAAAAAGTATAAAAACAGTCATATGTTATAAATTACGCTTTTCATTTTAGCGCAGTTTATGTAATTTTTCTTTTTCCTTTGATTCAACTAATTTTTCTTTTATTTACAGTGAATGAGTTAAATTTAAAACTAAGAAAATATTATAAATAGTACTTGATGATTTTTGTCCTGCGAAAAAAGAAAAAAGACATCTACAAAATTATTTTAATTTTCGAATCTGTAGTGGGTTAATATGTTGAAAACATTGTTATTTTTAAACAGTCTTTCTTTCAAAAGATATATTTTCTTGAAAAAATCCTCAATTTTTTACATTTAAAATGCCTAGGAGAAATCATTAAATAAATTTAAAAAAGGCCAAATTGTGGCATGTAATAATGTGGGCAAAAGTTTAAGAGAAAATTTGTAAGCACCTACATATCAGTCCGTCCAAACGCTGTTTCTCACTTCTTCAAAAATCCAATTAGTCAGAGGAAAGTAAAGTTTGGCAGACTGAAAAAATTTACTCTACGTAATCAAGGAAAATTCTTTAAAATACTTAAAAAGCGCGTAGGAAAGAATTGGAAAAGAGCAAGACCCATCTAGCTTCACACATGTAACCAGAAGAACACTTTACAATTATATAAAAATATAGGATACGTTCTTATTCAAGAAAAGAAAGCACCGTCGGAATGAAAGACACGTTGAGTACCGGTTACATTGGGTCAAAGAACACATGTGTCTTGTATCTCCGAATGAATTTCAATTATTTTTTTCTGAAGAAAAATATTTAATTCAGACGGCCTAGACAGCAGTCATTATTATTACCATAATCTAGGTACACAGGAAAAAATTTATTTTATCTAACAGATAGGAGGAGGCAATTTAATGGTTTGGATATCAGTTGAGTGCTATTGAATCATATAAATCTTGAATCATATAAATTCAAGATTTATATGATTCAGTAGCAAATAGAGTATATGAAGTAAATAAAGCAGGTGATAGATGAATTCTTTATTAACAAGACTTTTACTTTTATTACTTAGAACTGTTCTTTGACTTTTTTTAGAGAGCATGATGTGAATAAAATTAATTTTTAGTTATTGTTGCTTATTTCCAAGTGGTCTGACGGAGTTAGACCAAATCAAGGAATCTCTTGACGGAAAGGAAATAGATGACTGCTGGGAGAAGTGTAGATATCGTCCAACAGTATATTCATACAATTCATTATATGCTCAGGAGAAGGTTGGTGTCTGTGGCATATAGGACAGAGAGGGGTGTTCTTGTTACCCGCTACAATAGTGAGGCAATTCAGGTGACCAGAAGCAAGACGTGCAAGGCAAGTGCTGGAGATTCTATCACAGATAAGAGCTAGAGAAAGTCAGCTACCCTTATAGAAGTGGTGAGTACAAGGTACCTGCCAATCGGTTTTAAACAGGGCTTTTCTCGAGAAAAAGAGTTCAAGGTAGGTAAGCGCGGAAGAAGGAGCAGGATGACCTGAGTCATCCTTTGCTAAAGTGTCTGTTATTTCATTGCCTCCAGTATCCACGTGAGACGGGATCCATTGAAAATAGATGTTATGCTGAAGGGAGACAATTTTATGCAAGTGTAGAATAGAAAGGTCTACCAAACAGGGACATTTTTGCAGAAGTTGATTTGAACTGCGGCTATCAGTTAATATCTAGATATTTTTAATTATAATAAGCAAATAGTTTTTCGTTTACATATATAGTTATCTGATTGTAAATAAGTTTTTAAAAGTGCTGTAATGACATTTTTTCATAAAAATTTAAAGTTCTTCTCTTATTTGAAAAAAAATTTGTGTCCTACTTTTTTCCAGCAGTGAAAAGTCCGGTATTTTGAAAATTAAATAATATTTTCTTTTAGTTGATACCAACACCATCAAAGTTAGACTTTAGGAATTCGTTAGATATTGCGTTTTCACATTGTATTTTCATTAATAAATAAATATGTAGTATTTTTGTCATGCTTTATATATATAGTACTCTATAAAGTATATATTAAAGAATATAATGTTTTCTAACGAAATATTACACCATTTGCAACCCTGCATTCTTTTTTTTAAATTTTTGATAAATTGCTCTATTTATTTGAGTAGATGAACTAGGGCTGGATTTAGTTTTCACAATAGTACTCAGTAATTATGCGAATAATTTATTATTTAACAACTTCTTAACTGGATGTTTACATAAATGCAAGCATTTAAAGCTATTGGTTAAAAGTTTAGATTTTATAAATTTTACTTTGTCTAAAATAGGTTTAAAGTTGTAAAATTAGAATAATTATTAAGGAAAGAATTTTCCATTGTCAACTTAAAATTAGAAAACATTTCAATTTAATTCAAAATAATCTGCACCAGTAAAGTACTAACATTTTGTGAATAGAGTTACTCCTGATAACTCTATCCTCCTGACAAGAAATTTTAGTGAAGTAAAATATTCATACAATCCCTGACCTGAAAAAATAGGACGCAGAAACTGAATAAGAACATTTATGTCAAACTTTGTGGTTTCAGCTGTTAAACACTCATAGAAGAAAACATATTTTCATGGCTGTTTAATGACTCGCTTTCCTAGAATTACGTGTAACTGATGAACCTTCCGGAGCTCTGAATCACGTGTTGCTCACTTGATTGATATTCAAGAGATATAATTTTAAGTACTTGCTTCTTTGACTTGTAAGTCCATTTGAGTTATATAAGTTCTTTATGAATTACTTTGTGGATTTTCCTTTATATTTGAAATTAATTGAATATTTAACACAATTACTTGGGGGATTTAAACTAATTATATAATTTAGAGCTCCAACAAACAATGACTTTTAAAATTTTTATATATGAGATTACTCCATCCTCACCAACTGCATAACACAATGAGACGTTTCTTGAATAAGTAACTATAATTAGAAAATAAAATATAAATAAAAGTGTATAAAATATAAATATAAATATATAGTGATTTTTAAACAATTGAAATTATATTAATTTTTATTTAAAAATATATAATGCCACTGAAAGAGTAGATAAACATTTCGATTCATCTGTATTTTTGAACAAATTTTCCTTAAACCAATGTTTGTACCATTTAAGACTATTTTGAATATATATACAACCTAATATTTCTGAATAATAAGAAATGTTTTAATTCTATTAAAATATTAATATGCAGAAATGTTATTTTTTTATCTGAAGCAAAAAAAAAAAAATAATGAAAAGAATATTTGAAAAAACAAAATTTGCGATGGTTATCACATATAAAAGGAAATAATTGCAATCATATATATTGTTAAAATACAAAAAATATGTATTTTATTAATATAATACAGAAAGAGAAAACAAATTTGCATGTATAAGTATGAAAATGTATGCCATATCTAAAATATTTAGATTATATTTATCTATATTGAATTGGTCATGCATATCAATTACCATTCGATAAGGTGAACAAGAAAATTCTTGCAGTTTCTGCGTTGCCTTTGAATGAGGTTTCTATAAGCATAAAAATGAATGTACAGTGTGGTTGAGATACCAGTCAGTCGAGAGTAAAAATATCAGTCGTTATAAAAGCAGGTCCACCGAGCATATTCATCTATTATAACCCGTACAATAGCTAGAAAAATGGAAGCGCCGAAGGATCTCGAACGATGCGTGCTTTACAACCTATCAGCTGCAGGATCAAGTATCCAAATGTATCTTAACTTTGAGGATACGGTTTCACATGAATGAAGGCACGGAAACGTACAGGTTCCACCAATTCAGGTCATAGATTTTCTCCTCTGTGAGAAATCTGATGTCTGGGGGATATTAGTCTTCAAAGGATTCTCTATGAGCTGCTTCTAAAGAGCCAAAGGGTCACTCTTCACGTGTATTGACAGCAGTTGGAACGTGTGCAACAGGCATTACGATAGAAGGAACCACTTCTGATTAATTTAAATGGTGTACTGTTCTTGGCTTATAAGCAATGCCGCATGCTACATATGTGGCCAGGTATACCATACAGTCACTTACTTGGAAGAACGCAAGGAGTGCGCATTTACAGATATGCTGGAAGAAGGTGCTAGATATTGATAGTGGTTATTTCGAGAACCAACAATAGTCTACTCTTTCTGTAGGTCATGTTATTTTGGGCAATAAAAATTGTAAAAACTTTCTTGTTAATCTTGTAACTAACATTTGCATTTTGTTAACTAGGAAATAATTACAAATTTCTTTATTGCCATACAAATTAATGAAATTACTGGTAAGGCTTGTAAAAAATGATATTTTCAAAATGCTGTAAAATTACTAAGTTAGTCTTAATTAAATATAGGGCATGAAAAAAATTTAACAGGTGTTTCTTAAGTACATGTAACGATAATAACCAATTTGTATGAACAAATTCACCTACATTTATGAAAATTTGTCTTTCCTGATTTGAAATTTTTTATTATTTTCTTGATTTGAAATTTATGTGAGTTGAGGCTTATCCCACTAGTAAATACTTAAAATGTACTTTAAAATACATACATAAGTATGGATCTATTATTTTTTCCTTATAATTTATGAATCAATTTCCCATAAGGGAACACACACACTTAATAGCAATATAATTCACTGTAAATTAGTTTAACTCAAAAGGGAGAAAACCTTGACTAATAGAAATATGATTTGCAATATTTTTCATGCTTGTCAAAAAGACTAAAATATATTAATAAGATTGGCAATTTACAAAAACAATGTTAAGCAGAGTTTTTTATAAAAATGTCAGCATAATTTAAATTTCTTTTCCTTGTCATAAAATTTCATTGAACGATTCTCATCCTTCACCTATGATTATAATATATCATTAATTTACTTTTTCATCGGCAATTCTTGGTTCACTTTTAAAGTTCCATCTTAATAAATATAAATTTGTTAGGGCAAATTATGCAGGTTCAAAATTAAAAATGCTTGAAGAAGTAAATGTCTGTCATTACATTTATATTGGGTCTTCAAATTTGCGATTCTGAATTAGTGTTTTTATTAATTTAAAATTTTGTATCAAAGAAATTTAATTTAAGAATAGATAGCGTTATCTTGATACAAAAAGAATTTTGTATCAAGATAACGCAATCTATTCATGCAACAGTTGGTATTTATGTAGATTCAAAAATTCAGTATTTTAGCTGTAAACATCACAACTCTCAATATTTTTTTTAAGTTTTCATTGAGTTCATGTTAAACTTCTGGCTATCGTAAAGGCAATACCCTTAAGGAAGCATGCTAATAACACGAAATTTACAAAATGCATTAGCGGAGGTGAGATATGCAAATGTTTAGAATTTCAGCGCAGATATCACGTGTGACTTTGAGTCACTTCAAAGTCCTGTTTGAGGCTTGGGGATTTATACGATTTCAAGTTCAGCAATTGTGTTTCTTGTATGGGTGCTTTTTATATTTTTAAATGACAGTTATGCTTCGTAGAAAACAACGATAATTTTTGATCAATTATCCAAGTTCGACAGGCAAAGCACAGTGAACTACTGAGATTGAGGATTATCATTCAGGGAAATAAGTAATCGTGATGGGCGAAACAACAGTAATACGGATATGTGAACGCTGGATGCTGGTGGGTACGATGGGCCGACGTGTTCGATCACATCCACCTCAGTAACACACTTCACGTAATGACAGACAAATTGTGTACAGGGCAGTGACGGGTATCTCAGCCATATCACGAACTATGGGACAGCTCATTCAGTCAGTAACGTTTACCGTCTTAGTCTGTAAGGTGCGGTTTACAACAGAGTGGTCTATCCGCAAAGCGTCCATTGCTCCATCTACCCTTGAACAGAACCACATATCTCTCAACCGCCACCATTGTGTGATGAATAAAGGATGTGGACGGCAAAATGGAATGAAACTGTCTTTACTGACGCGTCGTGCTTCTGTCTGCAATACCCCGATGGTCGCATTTGAGTCTGGAGACACCGTGGAGAGAGGATGATGAACAGCTGCATTATGCACCCCCACACTGTTCCTGCATTGTTGCATTGCACACTGTTCCTGTATTATGGCATGGGGCAGTATTGGATGTTACTCTCAGTCTTCTAGCAATCATTGCGAGTACTTTAAACAGCCAGCACCAGATCTCGAGGTGTTGGAACAAGTGGTCCTTGCTTACCTTCTCCACACTGATCCTGGCAACGGATATTATGAAATGGGATGGTATTGGATATCACTCTCACACTCCTCTAGTACGCACTGCAGATACTTTAATTTATTCCCTGGCCGGTTCAGTCTCCTGATCTCTCATCGATAGAAAACATGTGGTCCATGTTTGCTCAGCGATTGACGCAGATTGCATCGCCAGCTTTTCAACGTGTGGAAGCTACTTGGTCTGCTGTACCCCAAGAACACACCCAAAGTCTCTTTGAATTAACGCCGAGGAGTGTAGCAGCGGTAATCTCCAACAATAGTGGCTATTCCGTCTACACATTTTACCCAGAACCATACTTGACAGAAGTCTATAAATTCATTCATTTGATACTTGGTCTCAACATGTTATTTACAAAATAAATTCTGTTGTGGTATCTCCCGTCTTTCTTGGTGTTGCAGTTTTTTGTGGCCAGCAGTGTATTAATAATATAAAAAGCTGATTTTTCTGTTCTTTATTGCTTTTTTAATTCCTTCATTATCTTTTTAGATGAACATAATGAAAACACCAATATGAATGAAGAAACACACCATTTGGAAGATGTTACCTAAATATGTCTTTTTTTAAAATTTTTATATTCATATTAAACTTAGTTTTAGCACTTATAATTATTTACTTTCAATCATTTTTGTGTACGTTAGTCTGTGAATAAAAATATTATTCTTTATCTGTATTGTTTTGTTTTTGATTTTACCAGCTTTAAAAGTTCCTTAATATAATTCATTACCTTTTAACTATCATCGTAACTAATGACAAAGTATACTGTGATAAATGATTTAAAATAATGTAAATTCAAAATTAAAAGGTAGTAGATTCGATATTTGATCTAGCTAAGCAAATCATTTTAAGAGAGAACTTATGTCACTGTCGAAACGTTTGAAGAAAAAAGTAAATACTAAGGGGATAAATTAATTATTGAAATGAGAGAGAGAGAGAGAGAGAGAGAGAACTTCAGATATTTTTGTTCTTCGCTGCGTTCGATGGTTTTGGGATAATGTATAAAATTTATTAAAATCAAACTATATTGTATAGTTAAATAAAAGATGAGATCGGAATTTTATTTCTAAAGCTTGTTTATTTAAACTATAAATCATAAATGTAAATGTATATATATATATAAATTTTTTATAATCTCAAATTCATTACAGCAATCATTTGACAAATCTAGATAAGCCTCTGAATACATAGAAGTATACTATAAAGAGTCACGTTTATAAAAATAGCTTTACATACAAGATAATTGTTAGATATCATGTCATGTGTACATAAGAATGATGAAAAACGTGTTGCATGTCAAAAATGTTTAAAAATATGATAAACATGAAATTGTTTTAATGCTATGAAAATAATTAATTTCTGGGAGAAGCGATCAGAAATATTAGAGACTTAACATAGAAGTAAATTTTAAATTGCTTTAAAAACCGATCAGATTAGCTTGAATTTGAAATGGAAACTCTTTGAAAAAAATTTAAAATATACAAAGAACAAATCAGAAAAATTTTACGAAACTTTTTAAGTTTTGTGAAATTTACGAATTTTATAGGAGTTTAATATGTAAATTCTATCAATGATTAAGTAATTATCGTTGTATTTGATGAGGTAATTATTATTTAAATAAAAAAAATAATTGAATTTCTTATTGAATTCAAACATATGAATTGATATTTTAATGAACTGTGGATAACGTAGGTTGTTGGGTGGCACTTGTGGTAGTTAAATTTATATTTGTAAATTTAGCTAGACACTTTGAATTTCGATCATCAAAAATTTTTTGTTTTAATTTTATACTATATTAAATTTTATATTTAGAATATGAAACAAGAGACCTTGTTATAAATGTCAATTACAATTTAAAGATTTCTTAAAATCAGAATTCAGAACAATTTTCCTCAACACTAAATCAAATCGATTTTTTTCTTTGATGCTTTGTGAATGTTTTTCATTTTTAATCAAAATGTAGCTGTAATTTAATGTTGAGGTATTCAGAAAATTGATAATAAATAATATTATTAAGAAAAACATACTCATTTTCAAAATAAAAATTGTGCATTTGTGTATTTGTGGTGATTATACCACCACGGGAGCATATAGCGAGTGAAGTGGTTTCCTTTTACTTGTGTAGAAAGAACTCACTTCCAGGTGGATTCTGTAACTCCTAACAGAGATATTATTTTAGCCCTCTTTTTAATATTTCAATTATTTATATAGATTCAATATATATAAATAGTTTATTTAGGTTATTTAATCTTTCAATATCTTTTTTAAGATCTCATGATATATCCATCACGTGTATCTTCTAAATACCAAAGTTAAAAATTACTAAAATATAATAAAGACGAATAGTTATGAATGATAATACGAATGAGTGTTATCAAAAATTTTTATTTTATATTTTGCAATATTTTAAGAATAAAAATTGTTTAAATAAATTGTTAAAAAGAAGCATTAAAATACAGGCATTCATAAAAAAAACAGATATATTCTTAAAGCATAGCTCTTAAATATGGCTTTAAGAACGACAATTATAACACAAGCCATTAATTATTGACATTATTACTGAATTTTCATATTGATGATTACAGGCATATATAAAAATATAATTAATGAAATATTAGTTTTCATGTACAGAAGCTAGCAAATTTAGAAAAAAACATTAAAATTATCCAAATATAAGATTGAAATATTTAAAAGTAGTTTTATTTTATAATTATACTCTTTGAAAAAAAGCTGCATACTTGGTTTTCTCTATTTAAAATAAATTTCGTTGAATTTTTGGGAACATTCAAGTTAATATTCACCCTGTGATATTACGTCCTCTTTAAAATATATATCATATCCTGTTTTATGAAGGCAATTGTAAATTTCGTTTTAAAAATGAAGAAAACAATTTTAAAATTGCTGAACTGGATGTCAAAACTTCTGAATTTATAACATGTATGTATAAATATAAATTAAATCATCGAAATAAACAGAATTCTTATAATAACTTAATGTTTGATGCCTTAAAGAAAAATTAAAAAGTGTGAAACTAATGTACATTTTTCAGAAATTAAAATA
This sequence comes from Latrodectus elegans, assembly GCA_030067965.1. Lineage (NCBI taxonomy): Eukaryota > Metazoa > Arthropoda > Arachnida > Araneae > Theridiidae > Latrodectus > Latrodectus elegans. Next base: position 125,410 of record CM057810.1, read on the forward strand.
CTAAATATTTTTCAGCATTTATTTGGAGAGTTGTTTCATGATAATAAATATATTCCTACTTTCTTAAAAGTATTTAACTTATATTGTGATACAATATTAAAATTTAATATGTTTAGATTAAATATTTAAAATATGAAAATAAAAATTTTAAATTGAGCACAACTTCCTATTTTTTATTATAAATTTTCCCAATATTTTTGTTAACTTAAATGCTACTACAAAATAAAAAAAAATAGTTATGACAATTCTTTCTAATTATTGCATATTCACAATGATATAAGCAGAAAATTGTTAAATGAAATAAATATTAAGTTAACAAATAGTTTAATTTATTTTAAATAAATGTGGATGGTTATGTTTATTGCAAGGTAGGATCCCATAATGACCAAAACATAAAGCAATACTTTAAATTCAGTAATAGTAAGTATTTAAAATAACTGATATTGCCCAGTAACATTAAAAAAGTGAATCACGATTATATTTTGAAATATATATGTATTCAGCAAAAATCTTCTTTTCTTTAAAATATTGCAGTGTTTTTCAACCTTTCACTGTTCACTGCCTTATTTTCAATCATAATTTTGATCACATCCCTCCCCTCCCCTGTACGGTAAAATGTATATAATAATAATAATATATTTTAAGTATTTTGGGAATAAATTTATAAAACGACCTAGATTTTACGCCCAAGATACTATCAAGGGTATTGAACATTTTTGATATTTGGTTGCACAGATTCCCATCATTGATAAATTTGATTTTATTTTTACTGGAATCTGCTCTTGTTTAAACTGTGCCGTACGTTCTCGTGTTTTTGAGAGAAATTTCGATTTGTTTCGAACATCCTAGAATATTGACAAGATGTTGTTTCGAGCATTCATTGATGCGAGCAAATGTTTTCTCATACGGAAAAGGAGAATGTTTGTTAACTCCAATTTCAATTCCTGGCAATCCCATTTTAATCGATCATTCTATCGCTATAGTTTCGTAGCAAATGCAAATTTTATGTTAAATATTCCTGGAAGAAGATTTATTCAAAAACATGGATAATTGTTTTGTAAGCTGGAGTAAGTGAGCTTCAGCGATAGTCAATCATCGACAATCACATGAACTAGCACTCTCCGGAAAATAAAATCAAGAAAATTAATTCAAGAATACTTAAATTTTTGTTTTATCAGCATTAAAATCTAAATATAATTTAATAATTAATCACTCGTTGAATTTCGGACAGGAGTAGATGATGAGATTTTGGTACGAAAAACAAACGGTTTATTTCGTAATTCTATTACCGTTTTCAATATTTTGCTTTTGTGAAGCTGGATTTTTTGAAGGGGCTTCTTTGATAACAAAATATATATCTCAGCTAAATATAAAAAATGTGGGTGTCTATTTCTAATATTAACCCTTACTTTGAAAAGTTAAACTTTAGAAGACAGGCCCAAGGAACTATTAAATGTGTATTGTAATTTAGTAATTTTTTTAATCAAAACTTATTAATTTAGATAATCATAAATTTTGATTTAGAAAATTGTTTTAATTTATGAACATAATTATTAAATATTATATCAAAATGTATTTTATTTTGTATGCGCACGTGCCTTTCAATCAGTAAATTATTTTTGTTAATAATATTTTTTTTGATGTGTTCAAGCTCCCAATTTAATGTGCTAGTAGTATATGGGGGGGGGCTAGAGGACACTCAAAAAATGCAATATTTTTTGCAAAATAAGACCTATTTTGCAAGTTTTATAGCTGTTTTTTGATAAAAATTTGCAAAAATAGAGCATTTTTGATTTTTAAAACTTAAACAAAAAAGTGTGTTTTTCACTAAAAAATGACGTCTTTTTCATTAAAATATGCAGTATTTTTAGTGTTTTTAAGCTGTTTTTGATGAAAAATAGAGCTTTTTTTCACTTTCAAAATTTCAACAAAAAAATTTGACCTTCCATCGAAAAAAGGATCACTAAAAAATGCATTATTTTTATGTTTTTAAGCTGTTTTTTTCGATAAAAATTGAGTTTTTTAAGCTGTTTTATTATAAAAATTTGTATTTTTGGATATTTAAATGAATGTTTTTTTTATAAGAAATGCAAGGTTTTTTGAAAATATAAGATAAAAGCCGTTGTATGTGTTTTTTTAAAGATAATCTATTTTTTCTATATGCAAGAAAGGTTTTAATTTATTTGATTGTCCATCACTACCAATTGATAATTTAACACGATCGTTTCTTTTACCATATGCAAAACATGTAACCGATTCGGTATCAGTTGTTAAAGGTCTAGTAAATATAAATTCTTCTCCAATTTGTAATTGTACTAAAGGACTATGTGTACGATTTTCAGATTTCAAAAAAATTGTAATTTTCATATGCATATTAGTTACTAGTTTTAAATCAGGTTCTAGTAGTTTAGAGCTCATTAAATTGAATTCTACAGGTCTAAAACCTCCTGTATGATATGTTACATATTTCTCTTTAATAGTAGCATAGAAATTTTGAGAATCGACATATTCTTTTGTTGCGGCATCTTTATTTATAACAGGATTTGCAACGCTTGAAAGTCTTACATTTCCAAAATTATACACACCATTTTTAATTAAAGAAGGTACATATAATCCATCATTATCTCTAATTAATATATTATCACTCTTTTTATTATTGATGAGTGTTTTTCTGTCTACATAATATTTATTACACACATCGTATTTATCAGTAGGAGTTGGAATATTAATTATTTTTTTGTTATTAGCATCAAAAGCATTTTCTTTCAAAATTAAAGCATTGTTTTCAAAGTAACGTTTATTAACAGCATTTTTGTCATTTACAGGATCTTTTATATTGCTAATTATTTTATCTTTAGCATCAAAACTATCTTGAGCTGAATGTATTAAACTTTTCTGTTCTAATTCTTTTACAATTTTATTCACATATTTCATATTAGCTGTATCATGTAAATATATTGGATCTGACACATTTGAAATTCTTTTATGTTTTGCATTATAGTTTTCATTTTGTAAATGAATAAGAGAAGCATCTGATAAATTTCTAACATCATTTTTAAAATGTTCATGAATTCTATCCACATAAGATTTTGTAGCTGAATCATTCAATAATTTTGGTTCATTTACATTTCTTAAATTCTTTTTTTCTATATCGTAATTTCCATCGTTTGTTAATTTAAATCCTACACCTGGAGGACCTGGAGGTCCCTCTTTTATTTCATCATCAAACAAAGGATAATAAGCTGTCATTTATTAATGTAAAAAACTCATTATGCTTTCAATGTTTTAATCATAGTTATTTCTTCAGATTTCATATTCATAGAGCATTTGTTCCTTTCTTTCAAAATGAAGTAGAAAAAGTAATTTTTGGTGGTATTATTTTTCAACCTCCAATTGAATTCGATCATTAAATTATTCAGGTTTGTGTAATTTTCATGGTTCTCTATATTGAAACAAATTATAGGATATTTACTAAAATTTGAATAATCTATCATGCACCCTGTTTCTGCATTTATATTGTTCATTCCGGCTTCTAAAAGAGCTGCATATATTCGATTATAATGTTTTTTATTAAAATCCATGAAATAACTTACTGTTGGAACTTTTATGTTATTAATCATTAACCAGCATTCTGTCATATCCAAGTTATCAAACATCATATTGTTTTGGTTCATATTTTCATTTCTTTCATCATATTGAGGGATGACGTATAAACTTAAAACTTCATCAGATGTTGCAGGAATATTATAAGATCCACTAGAATTTTTATTAAATAAATTTGATTTGATAATATTATAATGATCCCAATTTATTTCTATTGGAGTATCAGATAATTTTAGTTGATTGAATTTTACAGCAGCTGTATTTTTAAATCTAACATATGGTAACCAGAGAGATAAGTCTTCAACAACTGCTTTGAAATCAGGATTTTGAGTATCTGTATATAACATATTTTTACTATCATTTCTTTGAATTTCTATTTTAATTTGAAATCCTGTAAGTACTTTTTTATATTCTCTGAAAAAATCAAATATATATTTTAATGGTATCCATATTCTTACAGTTTGACTACCTTTAGTGATTTTCCATCTTTTTGCAAATCCATCATTATATTTTTCATTCATTTTAAAGTTATCATAAAAATCAGTAATTTTAGTTGCATCCACCAAAGTTCCATTATATTTGAAATTATCTCTGTCAGCATATTCAGAAGTATCCATATAGAAAAACATATTAGTAGCTTCCGATGTTGAATAATCAGGTGTGAAATTTATCAATCCTAATACTTGATTCATGATTGCTTTATAATTAATAGTAGATTCTATTTCAGTATTTCCTATTGTTAATCTGCTCGAATTAATTAAACCACCACCATTTACAAAAGTAACATTTTCGTTATTTATATTGCTTCCATCACTTTTTACAATTTTAATTTCTTGTTGCAGATATCCTTCAGAATATAATATATTAGCATTTGTATCATTTATAAAGAAATTATATGTAGCATTTTCATAGGGATTATTTTTATCTCTATTCTCATGTTTAATTTCTCTATATTCAAAGCTTTCAATTTCGTTATTATAATAATAACTGGTATCACTCAAATCATAAATTTTGTTCATTTATTTAGGATAAAAATTTTCAATCCTGCACCATGTTTTTCTTTTTGATAAAATCTCATTTAATTTTTCTATTACGAAATCTTTAGATTTTTCTTCTATAATAGGTTTAGCTTTTTCTATTAAATCAGAAAAGAAACCTCTTCCTTCTATTTTCTTACTCTTTCTGTACAATCTGTGTTTGTTCATTTATTTAGCTATAAATCTATACTGTACTTCTTGTCTATTTAAATCAATTAATTCACCTCGATGATTTGTAATTTTCATTCTAATTCTATGTATGGAATCAGATTTAACTGGAAAAAATATAGGTTTCTCAAATTCTTTAGAATATAAACTTCCAGGAGGATTTGTGGTTGTAAATGAGTAAATCACATCAGATTGAAAGTGATTTATATAAGCACCATTTACTATATCACAATGAATGTAAATATTATCATTTCCATTCGCTATATCTGCTATATATTTTCCTTCTTGCTCTGCATCTTCATATATTTTTGCTTCAAATCCTAAAATTTTGTACAATTCACTTTTAGATAAATCAATTTTATCATGATCTTTCAATTTAATTGCAAATCTTTGTCTTTCTTCTATAATTCCAAATAATATTGGAGGATCATTTCCAAAGTATTTAACCATGTAACGATTCAAACCTTTTATACTGTAATGACCATTTGGAATAGTGAAATCTATCCATTTCTTACCATCAAAATATGAAAATTTATTATTTTTGTCAGTAATATTATTCCAAGAAATGTACATAGAAAATGACTGAAGAGCTATTTCCTTAAAATTAAAAGGGTTGGAATATTCAATTGTAAAATCTTCTGATTTACTAGCATTTTTAGAATCTAAAATGAGGTACTTCATTTATTTATAAGTAACAATTTTCTCATTGGAAATACTAGGTTCTTGAGTAAATGAATATAATACATCAATAGGTGATTTACCTTTATTTCTTTCAGTTATATATTTCATACAATATAAACCACATTTTACAGATGTAGGTTGTTGTAAAAAACTAGAATTATAACGAATTTCTTTTCCAGATGATTTTAAATAATTGACTATATTTTTAGGAAGAAATTCATTTTTTATTTTTATGTTTTCATATTCATATTCTCCAAAGGGATCAAAGTATTCTACAAAATCATATATTGGATCATTATAATAACAAACCCAGTGAGTTCCACTTCCTGTAGATACATCTAAATTAATAATTCCGTTTTCAAATTTTCTTATATTTTTAGGTAGCATATCTATAGTAAATGTACCTCTATATCCTTTTCGTTTTTCATATTTTCTTCTATTATTTTGTTGGATATTCCGAGGAAGATAAACCCCCTTTCCACAACGTTTTTTTAATTCCAGATCCTGAAATTTTATCTAATATTTTTAGTACCACATCCTGCTGCACCACTAGCAGTTCCAAGACCTAAAGATGTTAGAATAGGAATCAGGAATGGTAAAAATCCTCCAGTTTCTTGTAACTGAGTTTTACTTATTGTAATTCTTTTACCTTTTGCAATTTGATTGATTTGTGTATTGGTAAGATGTAAATCATAATTAGGAGTTTTACTTTTATCTATTTGCAAGGAAACTTCTTCTCCTTTTTTATATCCAGATTTTAATTTTGAAATTTGATTATCACTCAAATAAACTTTTTTTGTTGCATACATTTATTTAAAGTAAAATTTTTTTATAATATTCTTTTACATAATCATTTGTTAATGTTCCTTCTTTTAAAAGTTTATCTAGAATAATAACTATTTGATTATATAATTTTTTAGACTTAGAACCTTTGCATATTTTATTAGTCAATTCATCTAATTTGTTTATACCACTGCCTATATATTCATTTCCTGCTTTAAGAGTATTCAATGCTTTTATATACATTTTTAATCCAATCATGTTAGAATCGGCTTCTATTATTTTATCTTGTATTTTTTGTTTTTTCTTCTCATTAGTTTCATAATTTCTGTTTTTAGTTAAATTTCCTTTAAGTCTTTTATAATCATCTCGTTTAGATTTTGCTATACTAATTATTTCATCTAACTCTTCATCTGTTTTATTTAATAGCTCAGAAGGCAATTCTAATCCTTCATTTTTAAGTAAATCAAAATCTAAATCTTTATTAAAATTCAATTTTATTATACCCTCAGCTTTATCCATTAAATTTCCAGCATCTGAAGAATAGTCCAAATGTTTAGGGGATTCATGTTGAGGTAGAAAAGACATATTATCTGTTAAATCGCTTATAGCATATTGAATACTTTCAAGATTTTGTTTTCTTGAAATTTCTTGGTCTTGTAATTTTTTAATTACTGGTTTATGAAATTCTCTTAATGATTTTCAATACCTAAATCGGATTCAAGTTTAACTTCATTATTTTTTCTTTTTTCAGATTGTAATTTTATTAATTCTAATTCATTTCTAATCTGTTGTTTTAATTTTTTATTTCTTTCACGTTCAATAATATCCATTTATTTATCAGTTAAATAATTTTCTACTCCGAGTAGATTATTTTTACAACGAGTAGATTATTTTTACTCCGAGTAGATTATTTTTACAACGAGTAGATTATTTTTTACTCCGAGTAGATTATTTTTACTCCGAGTAGATATTTTAAAAATAAATAAATGATAAAAATAAAAGATTATACAGAACCTGAAGAATTTACAGATGAAAATCAAAATCCTTCATTACCAAAACATCCTTTTAGACTTTTAATTGTAGGCAGTTCAGGATCTGGAAAAACTAATTTGCTTGTTAATTTAATATATGATTATTTGAAATTTGATGGTTTGTTTGTATGTTGCTAAAGATATTTATGAACCAAAATATATTACACTGCAAGAAAATTTTACAATGTTTGATGACATAGAAAGAGAAGATATTGTAAATTGTAAAAATATAAAGAGAAAAGAATTATTGTTGGAATTGTTTAATAAATATAAAAAAAACAAGTATTATTTTCTTCTGATTCCAAAGAATTCATAAAAGTAGATGATTTAGATCCATGTATGAAAAATCTAGTAATTTTTGATGATTGTATAACTGAAAAAGATCAAAGCGATATAGCTGAATTGTTTATCAGAGGAAGAAAGAAAAAAACGCATCCATTATTTATCTGAGTCAATCATATTATTCTACTCCTATTAATATAAGAAAGAATTGTAATTATTTTATTTTCTTTAGTTTACAACCAAGAGAAATCCAACAGATAATTAGAAAATTGATGGAAATCTTACTAATGAAGAATTTAGAGAAATTATACAGGAAAGCAATTCAAAAACGTTTTGATTTCTTTATGTTGGATTTAGTAAATATAAATATGAGATATCGAAGAAATTTTGAGCCTTTATAAATGGAAGAATATTTGGAAAAGAGAGTTTATATCTATCAGAAAGTCTTATCAATTGATGAATAAATTGAGTGTTTCATTATCAGTTAGTAAGTTTTTATTCAGCGCATCTGGTTTATCTGGATTCGTTTTCTTCCCTTATCAGCATTGAGTGTAACAGCGGGTGTCATTGAAATAATTGATAAGTCTTTAAATATCTCTGCTAAAAAGAGTGAATACAAACAAGCTTATAAATTTTATAAGCAGTTATTAAATTTATTGAAATCAAATAGTTTGACTGAACAAGAAGTATATATGAGAAGATGAATATATTCAAAATTTACAATATTTTCCTATAGAAAAATATATAAAGAAAACTCAATTAAATGGTTATAAGTATGTTGATAAATAATTTTATATCTAAATAAATGTGTAATAAAAAGAATTGCAAATGTAAAAATGGAAAAGGTGTTATTAATAAATCTATTAATAATTTACCATTTGAAATGCATCTACCTGGACATTCATTTACGGGACCTGGAACTCAATTACTACATGGAAAAACAAGATTAAATCCAGATTTATCATACAAAGAATGGAGCAAACCAATTAACAGAGTTGATGAAACTGCTTATAGACATGATATTTGTTATTTAAAAAATAAAGATACTAAGACAAGAAATGAAATATGTGATACAAATATGTTAAAGGAATTAGATGAAATTCCAAATCCTACAATTCGTGAAAGATTAGAAAGAGGAATTGTTAAACCAATCATTAAAGCAAAAAAGACATTTGGAATGGGTTCACTCATTTATTGTTTAAAATGTAAAACTCATACAGATAGTAAAGACGTTATAACTACTACATCCAAAAATGGAAAACCTATGATGAAAGGAATTTGTGTCAATTGTAATTCAAAGAAAAGTGTTTTTAAAAAAACAAATGACACTTTAAAAGATATATATTATGATCCTTTAAAAGGTTATTGTGGTATCAATGAGTTAAAAAGAAAAACTAAATTTACTCAAAAAGATATTACTGATTTTCTTCATACTCAAGATGTATATACAAGATATAAACCAATTAATAGAAAATTTAAAAGAAGAAGGATTTATGTATCTCATATTGATGATCAATGGCAAGCAGATTTATTATTCATAAAACCATTTAGTAAATATAATGATGGTATCAATTACATATTAACTGTTATAGATATATTTAGTAAATATGCATGGGCTGCATTCAATTAAAAAGAAAAACAGGTGAAGAAGTATCAAATGCTTTTAAAAAGATATTCAAAGAGAGAACCGTTAAATATTCAATCTGATTATGGTTTGGAGTTCTTATCTTCTTTAACGCAGAAATTGTTTTTCAGAAAATAACATTCAGTGGTTTGGTACTAATAATACAAGAAATTAAATGCTCAGTAGTTGAACGATTCAATAGAACTTTAAATTTAAAAATAAGAAAATATTTAGCAGCTAATAATACAAGACGATATATAGATGTATTAGATAAATTAGTTTACAATTATAATAACTCTTATCATAGATCTATTAAAAATGACACCAACAGAAGCAAGTAAAAAAGAAAATGAAAATATTGTATATAATAATTTGTATGTTAAAAAGATAATCAAAAACCAAAATTTAAAGAAGGTGATAAGTAAAATTTCAAAATATAAAGAAACGTTTACAAGAGGTTATCATCCTACATTTACAGATGAAAAATTTTATAATATCTGAAGTGTTAAAAACAGATCCAATTACCTATAGAATAAGAGATTTAAACAACGAGAAGAAATCAAAGGCACTTATTATGAAAATGAATTAGTTAAATATGATAAAAAAGATAATGTATATAAAATTGAAAAAATAATAAAAAGAAAGAAACAAGTTATTTGTAAAGTGGTTAAATTATCCAGATGAATATAATAGTTGGATAGATGTAAAGTATCGTCGGTAATTCACCGACGTTCTAATTTAGGAATCAATTTATCAATATCATTTTTAAGTCTTTCGATATTATGTTCCGTAATTTTAAATGATTGAAATATGTTTCCATGTATGTAATATTTTCTTTCATTCTATTGAATAGATTTATAGTATTTGGATTATATTGAATTTCTAGTGCAATAGTCATTTCGGGATATTTATTTTTTAAATCTCTAAAAAGTTTTCTTATACAATCCACGCTGACATCTAATAGCATAATATGGATACTTTGAATCTTTTTTATTCTTTTGAATAATTACAAACATATTTAATTTTCTTGGTTGTGTAGTTTTAGGAACTACATCATCTTTATATTTTTCATTTTGAGTTTTTAAATGATTCATTTAATTTGTATCTTTTTTAATTTCTTTTTGCATTTTTTCATTATCATTCTTATATTTTTCATTGAATTCATTAACATAATAAGTTTTAACTATTAAATAAACTTTATCATAAAAATCATTAGAAATCCATAAAGATATACTTAAAATCAATTCTTCTAGTACATATGTACCTGATATAATTTTATTATATTTTCATCTTTATTTCCTTTTTAATATTTAAAAAGTGATGGTCAGGAATTCGGCTATCACTTTTCTATTATAATAATCAATTAACTCTTTGGATTTTTTATTTTCTAGCCAATGCTTAAATCTTTTACCTCCATCTTTACAAAGCTTAGTAGCATTGAAAAATCCAGTTTCTTTATCAATTATTAATTTAAAATCTCCAAACAATCCATAATAATATTTGTGAATTTCTCTTTAATCATTTGTTTTAATTTTCTACGTCTTTCAAGCAATTTCCTTCTTTTATTTCTTTCAGTTACTAATTTTTATTTCATTGAGCTAATCGATGCTCCATTTGAATAAATTTCATCTAGAAATAATTTAATTCTAGAGTCAGCTAAATTATTAGCTTCTCGCATTTCTATATCCTGTTGTTGCTCCATCTCTTAAAGAAAGCACGATAAAAATTAAACAGCTACCTATTTCCTTTCCTTATATGCTTTCCAAAAATGATTCAACAAAATCCTTATCTATACAGCGTCATGAAGTGCGTAAACACTTGTGCAATACGTCTTATCTCATAACTCACACAATCAAAATTTTGAAACCATAATATTTTGACGTAATGAAACGTCACCGTACCGAAAAAAGAGTACGGTACGGTGGTGGAACAGCACAGTATACATAGATAGGTAGCACGAATTCAAACATTTTTTGGTACGCTCACTTTTTCAGAATTGTTGAACGTGAAAAAACTTTTTCTACTAGGATAAAATGAATTCACTTGAATATTTTTATGATATTAAAAAATAATTAAAGTTTTAATTTTCTGGGGTCGTATACAAATTAAATTAATTAATGATTTAATTAAAATTTTAAAGGAGTCCTATACAAATTAAAATAGTTAATGTTTTTAATTGATATTTTAAAGGGTCGTATACAAATTAAGTTAATTAAAATTTTAAGAGGGTCGTATACAAATTAAATTAATTAATGTTTTAATTGATATTTTGAGGTCGTATACAAATTAAATAATAATTTTAAGGGATAATATACAAATTAAATTATGATTTTTAAAGGGCGTCTAATAGACGCTCTTTAAAAATATCAATTAAAAATATATTCAGACGCCGTGAAACACAGCCTCTAAAATATTACTTCTCAAAGGACGTTGTCATAGATATAAATACAATATAAATAAATGGATATACTTAATGATGCAATTAAAGTAGAACCTTCATATTTTTCAGATGATGCCAAAATTGAATTAGAAATACCTACTGAATATAATAAAGTGTTTAATTCGATTAAAAAATAAAAATATAACATATGACTCATCTGAAGATGAATATTATTATGATGTTGACATATCTAAACATTTAAAACAAAGATATGTAAGTAGGATAAATTTTTTCAAACAATTAAAAAGAAAACATAATTTAAATTTTACATTACAAGCTGATGAAATGTTTTACAAATATTTAGATTTTAATTATTACAAAAAAACTATAAAATATTTGTATATCATGAAAAAGATTTGTGAATATTTTGGAATAGAAAATAATTTAAAGTTAAAGAAAATAAAAATGAATGGAATGAGTTTTTAGCATTTTTAAATAATTAGAAATTTTGATTTTATAGATAGATAATTAAAAATTATTCAAAACATAAATAATATTAAGTATTTCTACTCAAGGAGAAAAAATGAAATAATAATTTTAAAATTAATGTTATTATCAGAATTACAATTTCCATTTAAAAAAATAAACCATAATAAATGGATATGATTTGTAGAGATTGTAAAATAAAAAAGAATGAAGAAAGAATTTTATATGCATATTAAGAAAAGAATGACTCGTTGTATCCAATGTACCAAAGCTATTTATTCTCAATCTGAGCGCTGTATTTGTGGCAGGTACTACACCTTATGGCATCGCGCCAGACATGAGAAAAGCAAAATACACAAAAAATTGTTAGCAGATATAATTGCTGCTAATGAAATCTTAAATATTAAATATTAACATCTTTTAAAATATTTTTTTTTCAAAAGCCCTTATAAAAATACTTTCTAATAAATAGAAAATAAAAAATTCTATTTTTGAAATCCCTTTATAAAAATACTTTCTAATAAATAGAAAATAAAAAATTCTATTTTTGAAATCCCTTTATAAAATTACTTTCTAATAAATAGAAATAAAAAATTTCTTGTTTTTTATTTCAATACAAGTATGGCTTTTGTTCACATTGAAAATGCTTTGAATACTTTGAGTATTCAAAAGTTGAAAAATGTTATAAAAGATTTAAAAATAAAAAGTAAAAGTAAATCTAAGAATGATATTATTAAATCTATAATATCATATATTAGAAAAACTGGAAATTATAAACAAGTGTTAACAGATATATTAGATTTAGATACTTCTGATTATTTAGATCGTAAAAAGAAAATATTTATTAAATATCCAAAGAGAAGAAAAATATTAAAAATTATTTGATTCATATAATTTAAAATTTAATAAAAGATACTAAAGATTTTGAACCTGTGAAAAATAAAAAAATTAAAAAGAGAAGTAAAACTGAATGAGTTATTTAAACCTGATTATGAAATTGTAGAAATTAAAGGTAAATATATAAAGAAATATATGACTCATAGAAAATCTTATAAGATTGTAGAGATTAATAAAATTAAGCCTGTACAATATTTTAATATCTTATCCGATTTATTTAGAAAAGCTATAAGAAATATAAACAGTAAAGTTGATATAATTGTGCATAATCCAAAATTAAGTGCTCCTTTTCATCCTAAAATGATGTATACTAAAGATGCTTACAAAGTATGTTTAGAAAATTAAATAATAAGATTGAATATAAAGAACTTGATATAACCGAATGTATTTTTGATTTTCATGTAATTGAATTACCAGAAGGAGGTAAACATAATTCAATAAGAATGTATTCAGAAACAGATCCTTCAAAGAAGAGAAATAATCGTCAAATTAAAAATAATGATAATATATGTTTAGCTAGATCTATTGTCACTGCTCTAGCCATTCCAAATCCAAAATTATTATGTGATAAATTAAATCATCAAAAACTAACAGTAAATAATATAGCATATATTAGAAAAGGTCGTTTATTCCAAAAAAATTACCTGTAAAACTACGTAATTCATGTAATATTCCTTTAGAAATATGTAACTTAGAAGTTAAAATATTTGAACAATTCTTAGATATTCCAATTAATATTTACTGTAGAGAAAACTGTTATCAACGTTTATATTCTGGAGAATATAAATCTACATATATTTACATATACAAGATTCAAAATCATTTTAATGTCATTACTTCTATTACAGGATTTTTAGGTAAAGATCATTATTTTAATTACTGTAAAATAGGATCTAAGAAAACTAATCGTCACAAATGTCCTTTGAAATGTAATAGATGTTTTATTCAAAATTCTGATTGTAAAGGAGATGAAATATTTTGCAATAATGCAATAGAAAATTTACAGGTAAAGAATGTTTTGAAAATCACAAAACGAAAGATGATAAAGGTTATAGTGTTTGTAAAATATTATGGAAATGTTTAAAGTGTAAAGAAATATAAGTAGCTTAGAAAGAAAACGTAAGGATCATAAATGTGGTGAATTGAGATGTAAAAATTGTTGGAGATGGGTAATGAATGATCATAAATGCTTTATGAAACAAAAGAGTTCCAAAAGGAGGTATGTGTAAACAGAAGTGTCCTACTTTCATACGAGATCAAAAAGATTGGTGTAGAAAAATGTAAACTTGATTACACTGAAAAATATATATTCTTTGATCTTGAAACAGTTCAAGAAACTGGAATTCATGAAGTTAATCTATTAATATGTCACGATTATGAAGGTAAAGAGAAAATATTCAAAGATGAAAATGAATTTTGTAGTTGGTTATTTAAAGATAATCATTATGGATATACCTGTTTAGCTCATTATGGAAAAAGGATTTGATTTTCAATTTTTAGCTAAATATTGTTTCAAAAATAACATCAAAGTATTTACTATATACCAAGGTAATAAATTAACTTATATGCATTCGCCTGCTTACAATATAAGATTTATTGATTCCATAAATTTCACAATGATACCACTTAAAAAATTTCCAAAAACGTTTGGATTAACTGAATTAGCTAAGGGACACTTTCCACATCTTTTTAATACCAAAAGTAATCAAAATTATGTTGGTAAATATCCTGATAAATATTACTATGGATATGATACAATGGTTACTAATGAAAGAAATAATTTTAATAAATGGTATAACTCTGTTAAAAATGAAACATTTGATTTTCAAAAAGAATTTATAAAATATTGTAGATCAGATGTAGATATTTTGAGAAAAGGATGCTTGGAATTGAGAAGATTATTTTTAGAAACTGTTAATGTAGATCCTTTAAATATGTAACGTTAGCTGGTGTGTGAATTGGTATTTAGAGAGATAAATTCTTGAAATAATATACTATTTCTATTGTTAATGATTCAATTCATTATGATAATTACAGTAAAATATCATTTGATTGTTTATATTATATTTCAAAAAGAAAATATTAATATTCAACATGCTTTGAATGAAGGAGAGAAAAAAATTGAAATTAGGAAATAAAACTTATAAAGTTGATGGATTTCATGAAAATACAGTTTTCAATTCCATGGCTGTTATTGGCATGGATGTAAAATTGTTTTCTGAGTACACAAATAAATCTTAAAAATCAAATGTTGATGCAAGATTTATATGAAAGAACTAAAAAGATTAATAAGAAAATAATGAAAGAAGGATATGAATTAATAACTATATGGGAATGTGCTTTTGACAATAATAAAGATATGAAAAAATACATGAAAAAGAATGGAAAAGAGAATTCATCGAACCTCTAAATCCTAGAGATGCTTTTTATGGTGGTAGATGTGAACCCACTAAATTAAAATATGAATTTAAAACGAATGAAAAAGGAAGATACCTAGATGTAACTTCTTTATATCCAACAGTTAATTACTTTGATTATTATCAGTTGGTCATCCTAATAAAATATTTAACCCTGAAAAATATAGTAAAAGTGGTATGGTTTAATAAAATGTAAAGTACTACCTCCTCGGAAATTATATAATCCTGTACTACCTTATAAAGGAGAAAAACTGTTGTTTTCACTATGTATATCATGTTCTGAAACCCTTCATTGTAAGCACTTCAAATCGTCTCTTGATAAGAAGAAATGTAAAGATTGTTACGTTATCAGAAATTCAGAATGTAAACACAGCGATAACGAAAGATGTTTTATAGGTACTTGGACTACAGATGAAATGAAATTAGCTATTAAAAAGGATATAAAATAATGAATATTTATGAAGTTTGGAACTTTGAAAATAAATCAAATGAATTATTCAAAGAGTACGTAAAATTGTTTTTAAAAATTAAACTTGAAACATGTGATAAATGGAAAAATAATTTTAAAAATGAAAGGAATATAAGAAGGTAGTTAAAGAGAAATTAGGTATAAAATTGAAAAACATAGAAAAGAAAATCCAGGTTTGAGATTTATAGCTAAAGTATATGTTGAACTCCTTATGGGGAAAGTTTGGACAGCGAAAAATATGAAACAAACTGAATACGTAATGGAGATTGAAGATTTCTATAGAATTATACTAGATGATACAATAAAAAGATTTAAACATGGTATTTATGAATGATGATTGCGTAGAAATGAGTTACAAAATGAAAGAACAATATGAGATAAATAACTTTAACACAAATATTTATATAGCAGCATTTACAACCAGTTCTGCTAGAATACGATTATATAAAATGTTAAATAAATTAAAAAGGAAAAAGTTATATATTACGATACAGATAGCGTTGTTTATATAGATGATGGAACCAAAGATATTGAAACAGGATGTATGTTAGGAGATTGGACAGATGAACTTGGAAATGATAAATATATGAAATATTGGATATCTGGAGCTAGTAAAGATTATGGATATATACTTAATGATGGATCTGCACATGGAAAAGTGAAAGGATTTAAAATGTCTTATCAGAGTGAAACAATGTTAGATTTTGATAACCGAATGAAAATAATTACAGGTGAAACTGATTGTATAGATGCTGAAATTAACCAATTTAAAATACAAAAAAATAGAGACATTTCAAGTACTAAATCAAATAAGAGATATATGTTTGGATTTGATAAACGTAGAATCTTGGATGATTATAACACAGTTCCCTTTGGATATTAATATCTTCAATATTTTATATCTTCAGTATTTTATATCTTCAATATTTTATATCGTCAGTATTTATATCTTTAATATTTTATATTTTAAGAACTTTATATCTTTAATATTTTTTATTCTCAATTTTTAAAATTATTTATAAAAATGCATTTAAAATAAAATGACTGATATACCATTGATATTCAATATTCAAGGATTTATCCTTCCAGATAAAAAATCATCAGAGAAATTAGTTGGACACATTTAACAGAACCAATTGCTGAAACAATTCAAGTATTTACACCCAATTGTGAATTAACAGAACAAGAAATGAAAATTGTTCGTAAATGCACTCATGAAATTCACGGTCTAAGATTTAAAAGATATTCAGACGATAAAAGTTTATGGATTAGTAATGAAAATGTTAAAAATTATATACAATATTTATATGATGAATATGGTGGTAGATTTGCTTATAAAGGAGGAACAAGAAATATTTGAAGAATTAAATATACCAGCTGTTGATATTGATGTACCTAAATGTCCTAGAATATTAGGTCCTATGTGCAGTCTATATAAATGTTGTCAGTATAAGAAATCCATTCAAAAAAAATAGTTTGTAATAAATGGAAGAAATAAAACACTTAGATATTAGTGAGGAAATAATAGAGAATTCAAAATTAATTAACGAGCTAATTGAAATCAATAAAATATATGACAGATATGGACTTGATGATTTAATAATGAAATATATTGATCAAATAAGAGAATTAATTTTAAAAGTTGAAAATAAGGATATAAGAGAAAAAGCACTTGATCTAGTAGATGAAACATCTTATTACGTTATAAATAAATATCTCCAGAAAATATTTTTGAAAACGTAAAATCATTTAATAAAATGAAATATCATAAATGGAAGAATTCAACAACATCAAAAAGAATATATATCCTGAAACTTTTAAATTGAGAGATTTAGAAGTTGGAAAATACAATTTGATATCTTTGTAAAAAAATCAAAACAAAATTTGGATCTTCATTAATTGCAAAACTAAAAGTAAACGATAATGAAAAAGAATTTTACTTAAGTTCTTGCCATGCTGATTTATCTGAAAGAGCAATTAAAAAAATAAATAAAAATAAATATCTGTTTAATTACAAAGGTAAAATAAATGATAAATATTATGATTACGAGTTGGAAGAATCTTTATCTTTTTAAAAAAACATATACAATGGCTTTTATCTTATATTTTCAAAAAACCTTGCATTTCTTATAAAAAAAAACATTTGTTTAAATATCCAAAAAAATACAAATTTTTATAATAAAACAGCTTAAAAAACTCATTTTTTATCGAAAAAACAGCTTAAAAACATAAAAATAATGCATTTTTTAGTGATCATTTTTTCGATGGAGGGTCAAATTTTTTGTTGAAATTTTGAAAGTGAAAAAGAAGCTCAATTTTCATCAAAAACAGCTTAAAAACACTAAAAATACTGCATATTTTAGTAGAAAAAGACGTTATTTTTAGTAGAAAAACACACTTTTTGTTTAAATTTTAAAAATCAAAAATGCTCTCTATTTTTGCAAATTTTTATCAAAAAACAGCTATAAAACTTGCAAAATAGGTCTTATTTTGCAAAAAATATTGCATTTTTTGAGTGTCCTCTAGCCCCCCCCCATATACTACTTGTGCTCACTCCCCTAAGTGGTCGCACCTTATGGCTGAGAATCATTGACATATTGAGTAAATGTTGAATCATGCTGATAAAACGATGTTGTTTGAAAATATATGAATATTGAAGAACAAGTAAATAGCTCAACATAAAGCTTTGCAGACAAATTTGTCTATCAAAAGTAGAAAATCTTTATTCTTAAGTTGAAATTTATAGAATCCATGTGACTACACATACTATATGCCTATATTTTTCCCAGAATTTATTAATTTATATCTAATTATAAAAGAAAAATAATTAAAGTATAAAATTCAACCTACTTTTCTTTATTTTAACGTACACTGTTGTACACCCAAATTGCAACACCAAGAAGTACAAGAGATATCACGACAAAATTTATTTCGTAGATAACATGTTGAACAATTATTAAATAATTAAATTTATAGACTTCTATGAAATGTGGTTCCTGCCAAAGAAAAAAGTAGCCAGTGTAGCTGCCATTGATGAAAATCATTACTTCCACATGCCTCGGCATTAATTGAAAGAGACTTTGAATGTGTTTTTGGGTACAGCAGATCAAATAGTTTCCCTACTTTGCCAAAGTTGATCTGGTGTGGCAGCTGAAGATGTAATGTGGGCAATCGTTAAACATCAACGGACATCTTATTTTCTATCTGGAGAGCAAGATCCTGAAAACAAGTCAGCCAGTCAAGCAATTCATTGTGGTGATTGACGAAGAAATCTTGTAAAATGGTTGTCACGTGTGATTGCACATTATCCTGTTGAAATATGGCTGTGGTCAAGCATTGAAGGTAAGGAAGAATAACTAGTTCCAACACCTCAGAGATGTAGCACGGTCTGTTTAAAGTATCGGCAATACTTACTAGAGGAGTCCGATAGTGATATCAAATATCATCCCATACCATAATCCCCGGATCAGAAGCAGTGTAGACATGCATAACGCAGCTGTTCAGCATCCTCTCTCCTCGGTATCGTCAGACTCAATCAAATGCGACCATTATGGTGTCGTAGACAGAAGCGAGACTTGTCAGTAAAGACAATTTAGTTAAATTCTGAAATCCAAATCCTTCTTTTATCACGCAATGATGACGGAGACATGTGTGGCTCTGCGTCAAGGGTAAGCGAAGCAATAGACGTTTTGCTGACAGACCACTCTGCTGTAAACGGCGTCAAAAGGTACGCGCATACACTGGATGATGCGTTACTGACAGAATGTGCTGTGCCATGGTTCGTGATGTGGCTGAGAGATCCGTCTCTGCAATGCGCCCAATTTGTTAGTCATCACGTGAAATGGTGCACTGAGATGGATACGATCGAACAAGTCAGTCCCCGTACTCTCCTGAAAAAATGATGACATATCTACATTACAATTGTTTGGTTTCGTCCAATATGATTACCGATTTTCCAAAAAAAAAAAAAAAAATCCACAATCTTGGTAGGCCCCTGTCTTTCCTCTGCCGAACTCGGATACTTAATAAAAAAGTGATCGCTTTTTTATGAGGCATAATTTATCGTTTCCACCAAAAAAAAAAAAAAAAACTACAAGAAAGACAGAATTGACAAAATTGAAAATCTTGAAATCTCCAAACCTTAAACTGCACTTTAAAGTTGTTCCACAGGTGCGTGTGATTTGTGTCTGCGCTGAAATTCTAATCATTTATATATCTAATGCATGTCTTGCCGGCCAACTTGTCTTATGGTCAGCGTGCCTGACTACGGATAGGGAGGTCCTGGGTTCGAATCCCGGTTCAGGCATGGATGAGCTTTCTCTCTCTATCCTGTCTTTTTCCTTTCCTTGTGTGTGAATGAGGTGTAAATGGTTGCCTACCCTATAAACAGGTCCCTATGGCATGTAAGTGAACTGAAGAAGTCGGACTCCACACCAAGTACGGTTCAGTTGGAAAAGTGAAGCAGTGTACCCCAATTTACCAGCCTAGCTGACACACGAGAGCAACAACAATGCGTGTTATAAGTTTCATGTAATTTGCATACTTTATTCAGGATTTTGCCTTTACGGTGAACAGCAGTGTATTTAATTATTGTCAAAATTTAATTGATTATAACTTAATATTGATGAACAGACATTATTTTATTGATTTAAATCTAAATAGTTAAACAATGAATAATTTCTAAATAAATTTTGGTTTCTTCTTAGTACAAATAGTTTATAGTTATAAAAAAGCAAAATAAGAATTGTTATTCATATATTGCACGCAGCAAATTTTATGCGTGCTTGATTTTTCATTTATACATACAACAATTTTCATAAGCTCATGAAAACACTAATTTTACTCGTTTTATTATGTTAATTTATAAAAGATACTTATATGTTTAAATGTTTTAAACTTTTTTTTGTCTCCTGAAATATTGTTTTCAATAAAACCTTTTATAATAATACTAAAGACTCTTTCACTCTAGACGACATTAATCGTACGATAAAAATCATCCGATATTTTATCATGGGAAATTATTAAAAAACCCACACTGCAGACTGCTCTCTTTCACACTGAACGTTATACGATATTGTGTGATCAGTCTATTGCGTGTTTTTTAATAACTTCTCACATAAAATTTTGGACGATTTTTCATCATACGATAAAAGTCATCTAGTATGAATGAGGCCTAAAGATTTGATTTTAATATATCAAATTTTATCTTTTTTGTTTATCTATTTTCAAAAATCATTAAATAAAAACATTTTAGAATGTGTACTTTTCGTATAATTATTTTTTGGAAGTTCCATAATTACTAAAGAAACATTTTTTTATTTTAAATCATAATTGGGACATTTATCATTTTATTTAAATTGCACTGTCAAATTAAAGTAATTTTTAAATTTTATAGATAATAAGCGCTGATAATTATTGAAAATGTTTGTAAATTGGTTTAATATGTTGTTTTCTAAATGTATTAATAAATTATATTATCTATAATATTTGACAGATAAAGCTAATAAATGAATGTGGGGAGAAAAATAGTGTCTATAGGTAATTGTTTGCACTTATTGAAAATTCTTATGAATCGTATAAAATTGTATTTCCTAAGCATTAATGAAATGTAAAAACTGTTGTATGAACTGCTCTCTCAACATAAAATATTCTGTGACTTCTAAATAGGAATTTTTTATTCAGTGTTATATTTTTTATGCAATTTATGACTTAAAGAAATGTAAATTTGTATTTACATCTTCACTTTCAAATAAACTCATGTAATTTCTATTATACATAAATTTTGTTGTTAAAAGAATGATTTCATTTTAGAGAGCATAAATATCATGTAATCGTTTTATGGATAATCTGTGTATTTTTTATTATTTAAAGGTAAATTCTTTCAGAAATTAGAAGCAATGTCAGAGTGTAAATTGATTGCTTCCAGATTTTTAAAGGGTTTTATAAAGACAAATGCCAGAACTGTTCTGCAGTAATTTATTATAGAAAATGTTTTAAAAAAATACTTACTGACATTTTATGAACAATAGATGTTTTACATACTTAAAGTAATAGCTGATTATGCATAGTAAATAAAATTGTTACGTAAATGCAAAAATATTTATTCTAAATTATATAATTATTTTTTTTCTTGAGAATAAATATTTTAGTAGATACAAATGAATGATAATGATAGGGTGACCAATTCATATGCCTAAAGTTACATATTTTAAATCGAAATATACAGATAGAAACAAATTGTTACTTTTATATAATGTTTTGGTTGAGACACATGTATTAAATATTTCTAGGTAATCTCTCTTTAATTTTTTAAATAATATTATAAAATGTTGAAGAATTTTTAAAACATTGTATATACATTAAGAAAGTAAGAGCTGTATGAAATATTCTGAGGAAGATAAATAAAATTTTTTCAGAAATTAACAATAAATATTTTCAAGCCTAGAAAAATCCCAAATACTTTGAGAAGATGAGAAATATAAAGCACTCTTTAATTCTCATTATGGTACTTCAGTTATAATTTTTCGCTACAGAACGAAATGAGAAGTAACGATTTTTAAATGAAACGAAATCAGATTTTTGATAAAAGACAGAAAATAGTGAATAAATTAGCTAAGAGAGTCAGATCCAAGAAAAATTTATGTAATTCTGTTCTCAAATTATAATTCCTAACATTTTTTAAAACAAGTAATCACTTACAAACTCAATATTGCTGATATAAATTAATTATATTTTTAAAGAGAGAGAGAGAAATATAAGGCAGTACACTTAGGAAGTTTTTCATTGAACAATGTTACCGAACTAAGATTTTTGTTATTCAAGTTATAAAAAATGAATCTGTAACTTATGTTCAGTTATTACAAGTATTAATGGAACAAATATTGACTATTGCTGCACAAAAATGCAAGCTAATATCCTGGGATATATTATCTTCTGTCTAATATAAACAGGTATTAAGATATTCTCTCATAAGCAATAAAACAACAACTAATAATATTATTAATTAAATCAATTTGGCATTTTTGGTTAAAAATAAATTAAATAAAGATAGTGGCAAGATGCTAATAAAAATACTAAACTTTTATGTCAACAGGCTCAATTTTTCAAAGTGTATTTAATGAAACATGTAAAAAAAAAGCTGAACTTTATAAATACAAATAAAATACAAAGCTCTTTTTTACGCTAAGTAATTTATGCCATTTCCTATTTTTATTTTAATAATAAAAAATTCTTGTATATTTAAATAAAAGAAGAATATCAATATTATAAGAAAATACGTTTTTAAGCAAAAATATTTTTTTTGATCAGTTTATTGACACTCTTATTTTAATGTTTAAAAGTTTGATCTATTCTATTTTTCAAAATGCCATTCGCATTTTATTAGTATCTGAAAGAGTTGATGATTGGAATTTTTTAGAGTTATTATCAATAAATCCCTACCATAAATCTGAACTTTTTTGTTTCAATTTCTTTTCAAAGTAATATATCGTCAAAGCAATATAAAGCAAAAGAAACTATTTTCCTGATTAGGTAAAATTTGATTGTAATATCCTATAATAGTATTTTAATAATTCTGGTTAATGATTAGAAAAATTATAAACTCAATAATTGTAAAATAATACTTTAAATTTTAAATTTTTAAAAATTTTTTAACTATAATTAAATTTATGAGCCTCAATTAAAGAAATATCAAGTTTCATGAATATTCAACTGACTGCTTTTGTAAAGAGTTCAAACTTTGTTGTTGGAACAAGTTAAAAGAGAAATCTTTT
This sequence comes from Latrodectus elegans, assembly GCA_030067965.1. Taxonomy (NCBI): domain Eukaryota; kingdom Metazoa; phylum Arthropoda; class Arachnida; order Araneae; family Theridiidae; genus Latrodectus; species Latrodectus elegans. The sequence continues at coordinate 149,040 of CM057810.1, forward strand.
CGGGAAAAGACTGACATAAATTATGAAATATTTGAAGAATTGCATGATTTCATTTTTGTAGTAGAAATTGAAATCATGCAATTTCTACTACATAGTGATTTACTACATAGTGACTACAATTTCTACTACATGGTGATTTGAAACAAAATAAGAATCAGAGATAGGACATCTACTTCAGCTTTTTAATACATAATATCCATATAATTAAGATTGTTATGATATCAAATATAAGCAACTTAACAATAAAGGAAAACGTAAATAAATATCTATGAACAGAAGTTTACTGGATTCATAGTGATGAGAGAATTGCTTTTTAATAAGTTAAAAGTTAAATAAATAGCTTTTTAATACATGATTTTTTTCACTGTTTTGTCCAATGTAATCTCAGCTTGTTACTCTGCTATCACATAATTTTACAGTTTTCTATATTTCACAATCTCTTAGTAGGTGTCCAACAATTCATTAGCCTAGATTGTCCCAAAGAGGCTCCATTGAGTTTCCATTCGGACAACACTCAAATCATTCCATTAGTATAATTCCTTCCTCAAAAGGAAATCATTATTCAAATTAGCATGATGTAGCCTACAATTGTTGTTCATTAATATATTAATAGGTTATTTCCTACTCCTGCAGATTAAGTGATACAATAGGTATGAGGATCTCCTCCATTTATCAACGACACGTCGAGCTCCACTTCGATTGATATGGAGATCGGAGCGCCCACCAGCGGACATGCCAGCATAGACTTAAATTTCATCATCAACAAATATGACACTTTTGTGCAGGAAAGCGAGATTATTTCTAGTGCCACGTTCCCTCCAGGTGAAAATACTCAATTTTCAGCAATTTTTATTGTTTCTTTTTCGAGGTCAGACTATATTTTGTGTATTGGGAAGTTTCAAACTGCAAAAATTTGTATTTATAATTCTCTTTTTCCATTTTAAGCTAAAACAATTAGTTATCCGTTTATCATACCATTTATTTATAAAATACCTGCCATATCCTTTAATATGTAGTTTTGAGCAGCGTGTATAACAATGTTTAATGGGACAACCAAAATCTCGAGTTTTGTTCATTATATTTCGGTAGCATAAAAATTGTGTGTGTTTTTGGTTCCAAAATTATGTTATATTCCAAAAAAGTTTTCAAATAAATTATTTCAAGATAAATTTATAACGGTGTCCATATTATTTAAATACAGAGTAAAACCATTTAAAATAAAGAAAACTTTTCCTCGGCTTTCATTGAATTAGTTTTACTGTTAAGAATAACTTTCATTAGCTTAAACTGGTTGTAATGAATATGTTACAATGTATAATGTATTCATTATCTTCTTTGTTGAATTAAAATAAATGTTATTTAGCTTTCATAATGGAAATCATTTCAAATATTAATGTAAATTTTTATACTAATATTTTAATGTTTTCTTTGTATATACCTTTTCTTTTGAAATTTCCTTTCTTGAAGTTATCTGAGTTATTTTTTTCAGTGAAATCAAATTTTTATCAGAAGTTAACTCTCTATTGTGATTTCATACCTATAGAATCAAAACTTGAATTCAAATATCTTTTTTTTTAATTCCACTAGATAAAGCTATTTTTTTCTTTAATAATGAAAAAAGGAAACAAAGGAAGAAAGAAATCTAGGAATACTTTTTGAAATACAACTAAATAAAAGTCATGCCAAAGGTTGTTCATCATTTAATATTAAACAATACAATGTTTATACCTGTGTAGCTGATGACATTTGTAAATAAGTTTCCCTAACAATAACAGTTTTGCAAAGTTCTAGATTAAGCCTCAGTTTCAATTGATTCAAATAATTTCGCAAATGCATAAAAGTTACCAGCAATTTATATTAATGGAAAACGCATCACTATTATGATTTAAATTTGAGGGCTTATTTTTGAAATACTTTTGAAAGATATCATGCAATTATAAAAAATTATTATGTCATTGACTAGCGTTTTAAGATAATCAGAATATTTTCTTAAAGCCCCCCCCCTAAATTTTCTTCATTTTTGAAAAATTTAAACAATTTACAGTTAATTAATTTGCATAGAAATATAAACAATTTACAGTTAATTTATTTCGTTCTACCAAAACATTTATTATATAACTCGTTAACTTTGTCACACCTTTTAGGTATTGCAATCTTATCTAATGCTAACTTAAAGCATATATTAAAATCTGTATTTCAAAGCCTCTTCAGAAAATTTTCTCAATGAACTCTGAATTAAATTTCTAAGTATGAAAAATCATTCAAACCATAGAAGTAGAAACACACACACACAAAAACTTAAAAATATTTCTGCTTCTGTTTTTCCGAGAAAATTCTTTTGGTGTTGAGCAATGCATTTGGTTTAATTTTTTTTCTGTTTCCCTGATTTTTCTTAAATTTGATTCTGTTTTTCTAGATCTTAACAAAGAGTACAGTATTAATAATAATTTTAAAATAATAGTTTACAAATAGTACGTATCAGAAAAATTTGCAATAATTTTACCAATATTAATATTTTTTCTTAGTACGTAGTGCTTTTAGTTTTAATTAATTGATGATATTTAGTTTTTTCTTCATAAAAATTTGAGAGAAAATAATAACAAAAGCATATTACATTTAATTTTAGAACTAGAACGAAAATTATTTTGTAATTTTTAGAATATTAATATATATGAAATGCTACATGGAACATATGCTTGCCTGTAATCCGAGAAATTTTAAACATTTCCTCTTTCCTCCTTTGATTAATACTTAAAATTATTAAAAACATTTAGGTGCTGAGCTTTCAAGTTTTTATATATGTTAATTTTTAGATTTAACAAATTATTATCGTTGTTAATTTAAAATCATAAGCCATAGAATGCAATTACTATTTAAATATAAAAGTCTCTTATATGAACATTCTGCAATAAAATGTTTTCACAGTGATAAAAATAGTAAAAGTTTCGTTATTATCTTTTAATTTCTTAAGTTTTTTTTTTAAAAAAACATATAATATTCAAAATATTTTATAATATTTATATATAATGATGTTTATTAAATTAATTATTAAAACAAAACTAAAAATAACATAAAAATTCTTATGAGTTATATTTATTTAATAAGATTTTACTCTATATCTACAAGAAAATCACACATGTATTTATAATAACATAATGTGAAATGTAATGTAATGTGAAATGAATGAAATATAAAATTGTGATATTTATGCTGAATAGTTATTATTTGTGCATCTAAACCATTTTTCAAAAATATTTAACCAAAATGAATCATCTAAAGTGATACTTAAGTGCTATGAAGTTTTATTTTCACATTTTGCCATTAAGTTTGTAAATGTAGAAAAAGTTTTAAAAGTAAACACCAGTTTCTGTTTAAGCTTAAGAAATTATTTTATTTCTCTCTTTAAATTGCTAAAAAGCAGGTTGCAATTTATTTTGAACTTTAATGTTTAACAAACATTTCACAGTCGTTGCTCACAGCTGTACGCAACTGAAAAAATTGAAACGCTTCTTATGTTCGCGCTGTGTCTATTTAGTCTTTTTTCAGTGAAGTCTCTCTCATATAATCATTTTTTCAGTTACAGTTACAGGCATTTAGTTAATTGAATAATTTGGTCATTTTTCTAAAGTAGTAAATAATAATAATTTGTAAAATATATATTACTTTTCTTCTGAATCTTTAACACTTACTTCGCTACTAATTATTAATTTTTATAAAGAACATGTTTTACTAGCCTTTAAAAAGAGAATCTTGAAACTGCATCAAATAATGTTCATTAAGTGCGTTTTTAACAGCAACAGTAACAATAACTATCGGTTCATAAAATTTAGAACAAATTTTAACAACATAATATTTATTAAAATGTTATCGTCCTTAATTTATACTGTGATTCATTTCTCATTAATGTTTAAACATTTTTCTTGTAAAATATTTTTTTAGGAAAAACATTTTTAGAGAAACTTTATAGTTACATTTAAGACAAATGAATGAAGTTAATTTACTTGTTTCTCTACAATAAATAAAAAAAATTAGTATGAATATTGTTGATTTATTTAATGTTATGTCCTCCCAAGTTCAATGGAATAATTAAGATAAAATAATTTTCATATCGTATATAAAATTTGTTTTCTAGTTATTTATTACTTTTTTATAAATAAAGTATTTATGTAAAAAGCAAGCAAGCGATTTTAGTTTAATTTTGTGAAATATTTTATTTCAATTTTTTATGTCTGTTTTAAAATGCAGCATAAAAATTACTTAAATGAGATTGTTTTGATTATTTACTAAAAATGGTATTATGTTTGAAAATATTTTATATAGAAGTTATAGAATATATTTTTCGGTTAAGAAATCATATTAATGTAAATTTGTCCGAATCAAAAATTTCAAATGTCTTCAAAATCATTAAATTATTTTCGCCTTTTTTTCTCTTTTTATGTAATAAATGTTCTAATGATATAAAATTAAATATGTAAAAAAGGACAGTGTAAATTAATAATTAATGTAAGGAATTCATTACTTGAATGCTTTTGATTACCATATAAGAGTGCTTCCTTTCTCTAGACTCGAACAATAACACTTATCAATAAAATTTCTTTATACATAAAAATTAACTTATTTTTATTTCAGTTTCGTGTGCTTCGACACAATTAAATTAAGAAGCTAGGACATTTTTTTTGTTTTACTAGTTTTGAGTTGCTTAACATAGCAATTATAGTGGAAGAAAGCTTTATTATAAATTCTATTGCATGTTTTGATTCTAGCATAATTTCTAATATTTGCATCTTTAAAAATTTGAATAAAAGTACGTTATCAAGAGCAAATATTGTAAAACCAATTTCGATTAGGCTTTTGTTAAACGCAACATAATTCTGCACGAGTTGTGAAGCGAGATACCTGACTTTATGACTTGATTGTTTTATGAAAATTTCGCAGCTAGTCAAACAATTAAGATTATAATTTACTATCAGCTAAAAACTTATTTTTTGGGGTCATTAAAATAATAACCTACATTTTATGTCGATTATTTTGGAATAATTTTACTTTAAACCATTTGACAAAAATATTTTACATTGAAAATTGTGTACATCTGTTTTTAATTAGATTTAAGATGTTTGGAATTCAGTTTAGATATTCAATAAAAATGCAAGTATGACTTATTTAAAAATTTCTCAAACATGTGCTTACAAAGCAGTTTAAAAGAAAACGAAATCAAACAATATATGAAATTATCAATGTTATTCCAATACCGATGAATCCAATTCTTAATAACCTCTCATTCAAACTGGAATATTGAAATTGATTCTTAAATTAAAATTTTAATTTTCTTGATGATTTTTGTATTATAAATAAAATTAATAACAGCTTTGTTACAGAAATAGTTTTTTTTTGCTAGACATAAATTAAAAAAAAAATCGGATAAAATTCCAAGATATATGTTAGAGCAACTATTGAACGATGGTAAAATTTAATACACCAGTTTAGCATATTGTATTTCGCCAAATAGTAATTTCATCTAGATGGATATTTTAGTGCTTGTTTAAAAGTTAGATAAAAAATTCTGTAGTGGCTACGAAACAGCAAATATTTAACAATGAAATCACTGCATAAAATTCATTAAAATTGCCTAAAGGTCACAGTAATCAAAGATTATTTTTCATTTTCGTCAAAAATGTTTTGAAAGGTCAAAAATAAACTTTACCCTCCTTTTTAAATTTTTTTGTGTCGTCTTACTATTTTTTTTAAAATTTTACTTTTTTTTTTTTTTTTTTTTTTTTTTTGAAAATATTTACCGAAGAAATAATTTTGAAATATGGCTCGCAATGATGAGAAAAATTACCAAAATTTACAAACAAAAATCTCGTTTTTAAGGAATTCATCGACAATATGAATTATTTATGCAGTTCAAATTTTAAGAATACCATCTTTAATGCAAAATAAATAAATAAATACTATAGCACTAAATTTTGTTCTTTCATCTTATGAAAGCATTTAATACTGTGTCTTATATGGAAAAAATTGTTTCAGTAAATGTTTAGAAAAAGCAATCTTCCAATATTCAGCATCATACACTAATATCATAGAAATTAAATATTGAGAAGAATCTATTTGTGTAATAGTTTCCTTTCATTTATTGCAATGAACATTTTAGAAAATTCTTATATTATACGTCATTTATTATTTTTTTAATTCAGGATCATTGACAATATTTAAATCACCTGTAATAATGTACCTGAAATCGGGTTTAATAATTTTTTAAATCATTATTATGACAAATGCATTTGGAGAGTTTTTTAGATGGGTAGATATTTTTGCAGAATTGAATATAGTTAAACACTTTACGTCCAAAAGGAATATCAAATGAAAAGGCAAAATTGTATTATGCAAAATTTAAGTTTGACAATAACATCTTCTGTGGGAAAAATATATATTATACAAGTTATTAACAAAACTATTCACTTATAATATTAATATTATCAAATTTTGAATGTTGGAAATTAATAGTGAAATAATGTAAACTAATATTCATCTTAGTTTTAATTTTTATTATATCTGTATTTAAATAAGTCATAAAATAAAATCTTAAAATGCTGATTGTTAAAATTTATATCGCTTAAACATGAATAAAAAAAATTTCAAATCACTATTAGTAAATTTCATAATAAATACTTTACAAGTTAATCAACTGTAAGTACTTGCGAAAGAAGGTTCCAAATTATAAATTTTATCCTAATAAAACTGAAAATTATTTTTCAGATATTTTTCATTGCAAAATTTTTCACATTTTCGTCCACCTCTTTTAAATGTTTTAGTTTTGTGGTAATTATAATGGAAAAATACAAAGGAGTACGTGTTAGAATATTTAATAATTTTGTCATTAAATAATTCATTTAGTCCGAAAGAGCAAGCGGTTTTAAATTTATGATAAACCAATTTTCTTTTATAATACGTATATCTGTATTAGGTTCGATGGCTATAATACTAATAACAGCGATATTAAAACTGCATTTGAAAATGATTGAATTCAAGATTAATTTTTTTTTCTCTTATAGTTTTTAATATTGGACCTCTGTAAATTAATGCGGATATTTAAGGGCTTGTTAGGCAGATATATTTATATTTACAAACAATAATTTTGATTAGATAAATAAGTTTATAGATTTTGAAAGAAATAGATAAGTTAGATTTTTCAGAAATTAGTAAGTTATTAAAATTGGGACATGTTTTTCATTTTTTAGAATAACATTTTTTAAATTTAATTTTTTTTTCAAAAATAATATTTAAATCAGTTGGAATACTAAAGCAATTAGAATTAAGATACTCATCGTCCTTTAATTTAACAGGCCAACAGGACTTCAAAGCCTTGAAGTGCTCAGTAATCAGAGATTTAACAAAGTAATTTAATAATTTTCATCAGAGATTTAATAAAATTATGCAAAGAGTATCACGGATTATTTGAACACTATTATTTTATATATAATCTTATGTTACATTTACAAAGATAAGTTTAATATTTCGCAAAAATACGCTATTTTTCTAAATATTCCATTTATAGTATTTAATTCAATTGTTAAGCTATTGATGGATGAATTCTGTAATTAAATTGTTGCCTCTTCAATTTTTACGTGAACAATAACCCCCATAAAATTATTTTAATTAATGTGGGTTCTGTTGGTTCAGTATCAGAAATAGTGACAGATGCAGTTTAATTGTTTGAGAATACTTTCTGAAATGAAAAGAGAATACTATTTACGTATTTACAAATGAATATCAAATTATGATCCAACATCATCTTAGTTATAATTCAAAGATAGTAATTATCCAAAATCAGTTTGTACGTATCCATCTCGCTTCTCCTCCTCACACGTTCTCTCTCTCTCTTCCTCTCCATATGTCCGGTGGCGAACTTGATGTGAATGGCCCTCTGGTGGTGCTTTCAATCTCACATTATTTACCATAAAATTTTACTCTGAAGTAATAATTGACACAAAATTGTATCATTGACAAAGGACTATTGTCTGTTTTCAAATAAGAAAATATATAATTTAAAAAAACTAAGAAACTTATGTAAATTATGAGCGATAGAATTTAGCATATGATGTATATGATAACATTCCTAAGAATATTAAGAACAATATTTCTATAATTAAACATAACTGATTAATGAAAATATTGAAGACATTATAATACCGATAAGTAAATAATTCATCGATGGAAGATGATATGTATGTATGTATATATATCTATATATATACATATATATATCAACAATTTTATCATGGCGAATAATATTCAGATAAAGCCGAGTATAAATATAAAGAAAAAATGTTTTTAGAAAATCAATGAAATATAGGTCTATTTGTTTGATATAATTATTGGAATGCTAATACGGTGATAAACATTTATAAAAAGATAGATAAGCGCAGTCCTAGCTATCAAATTTTGTCTCATTTGTTGATATGCTAACGATGATGATAACAAAAAATTTTTAAACTTTTCTTGATTCCTTAATGATGTAGTAAATATACAGTCTTTTAAATTTTCTGAAGGTAAATAGAATAATGGTATATCAATAGATATAAATGAAACAGTTGTTATATTTGTTCACCGAATTATTGTCAAGAGTTGAATATGGGAATGCTACAGGCAACGGACATTTGTATCAAGATGTTCAACTGGGACTAACTTAAAATAAAAAAAAATAAGTTTCATTTTAAAGCTTTTATATTATTATTGCAATCAATTTAATAAGGCTGCTTTGAGCTACATCTAGAGTTATTCTAGCCACTCTGAGTATCAATTTAAACTATGTAACGTACTGTTATGAAGCAATTTTTGATTCAAGAAATAAACATTTGCTTCTTTTCCTCTTTTTAGAAGAATTTCCATGTTTAGATTACGCTTGAATTTAGAGAAAAATGTGTTTTATAAGTGGTTCAATTTATGTAGCTGCGAAAAATTTATTGAACAATTTTTGGTCCACAGGTTGCCCATAATGTTGTATCAAAACTACTTCACCAACAGTAATATTCGGAGAGAATTTATAATCTTTCAGAAAAATGATGTTCTCGACTGGCAAGAAGCAGGCAAGCAGGGATAGGAATCAAATACTTTCCATAACAAGAGAGTCAGAGCAACATATGTACTTTTATTAACAGGCTAAAAAATGGAGTTTCCTAGCCTCAAAGATAGGACACAGCGACAGGTTGTTTAGACTCAGAATTGACTTTTAACCTGACGTAGATCCAAAGTTAAAATGTGCATGTTCTCAGACTATTGCCAATTCCTCTGAAGCAATTTTAAATTTAGAAATGATTCGAGAGTTCTCCACAGACACAGATCATACAGACATCAGATTGTTGTTTTCAAAACCGAGATTAGTTTGAAAAGACCCATTCTCCCATATGCAACCTTTTTATTTGGTGCATCAAAGAAGCTGTCTGTTTTCATAGTGCACTCTTAAATACAGGCAAAATAATTGGGATTATGCTGATATTCCATGCCACACTTAGCGGCAATACTTCGTACAAAAATCCATACCCACAATAAGAAACGTTCCTGTTTTTAACACTTTCAATTCTTGTTGCATCTGATTAAGCATTTCTTTACATCAGCCATAACATGACGATACTTTTGGTTTGGTTTTAACAAGACAATACTTTTGGTTTAGGAATCGCTTCCAATGCGATTTCTAAACCAAAAGTATACAGCACTACTTTTCTTTTTTTGCAGTATTTCTAACACCGTTTGTTCCTTTTGATAATCATTTACATATTTCAACATCTTTTTTATACGTTGCACAAAAATTTTAATATATATATATATGTGTGTGAGTGTGTGTGTGTGTGTGTGTGTGTGTGTGTGTGTGTGTGTGTGTGTGTGTGTGTGTGTGTGTGTGTGTGTGTGTGCATAATAATAATTAGTCCCTCGAGGGCACACGTCTCAAGGTGGGAGGATAATGCTTCCGTTGGATTAAACTTTGGGTAAGTAAGGCAAATATAATACCTTCCGCGAATCAACTGGTCGAAGGTCAACCTTTTCAGAGACAATAGTACCATTATTCCATTAGAGAACGTAGTCACGCTTGACGATGTGTATGCAGTTACAAGATATTGTCTAAGAAAAAAACCTTAAAAAACTCACAAATTTGTAAAAGGGACCCAAATAGAAACCTTACTGAAACTCTCACTCGCCTTAGAACCGGTCGTTATCGAGATAAGAAGATTGAGAAAAATGGCAAAAGAACCTATGGTCTCTGCATTAATATATTCCATTAACACCAGGACACACTTTTGACTGCCTTGCCATTTTATGATCTTTGGCTCAGCTTGGAGAATTCCCATTGATCGACATAGAAAAGTGTTTACACTCCCAAAACATCACGGAGGTATCTCGCTGTGTTCTGTATTCCCATGGTCATATTTAGTTATCTCCGTAGACATGACACCAATCAAGCAACCAATAATTGATTTTTCAAAAACAATAGTTTTATATACAAGAATATCAAATAATACATTTTTGACTTACTTGAAACATAATTAATCAATGTATTGATTATTTGTCATAAATATTCCACCTGCAGTTAGTATATGGTATTGATGGTATTAGTATATGGTACCAGTCATTGAATTTGATATATGAAGTCTTCGTCTCTTTTATGAAATTTATATACATCTTTTAAAATGTTAATAAGGTATTACATGCATTTAAAAAAAAGCCTCTTTGAAAATTTGTAGACGTTAAGTTTTATGATGAAATAAATAACTAAATGAAAATAGTTAAAATGTATAAAAAAATCTGTTAAACATTCTAGCTCAATTAATGAAAATAAACGAAAACAAAATAAAAGACACGTGTTCATTACTTAGCACGTTTTTCTAAACAGGTCATCTGTCTCAAGTGAAGGACTACATTTCTACTGTATGATTATTAAAGCAAAGAAGTAAAATGATGTTGTTTGATAATGCGATTATTTTACGAAGTTGCTTAGGTTATCAGTGCAAATATCCACGTTCGCAAAAGCAATGGTAATTTTTTTTATTAACCAGACTATAAATTTTTCCCGAAAGGAAAGAAGTTTAATATACTTTTATTAAATTTTATACTCTGTATGAATGTTTTCTTATTTATAAATGTTATTTTATGAGCTGAAAAATGTTTTAATTATCTTGAACAAAATCTATTATACGTAAGTACTTTTAATATTAATTTTTAAAATTGAGATTAAAAAAAAACGATTAAGAAATTTGTAGGAACTTAATGCTAGTTTGTAACCACTGTTGATAAAATTTTCTATAAATAATCAATAATGATAATGAGAGAGAGAGAGATAAATTTATTTTTATGAAACGATATAGCGTAAACAAATATTGAATCGAAATGATTATATTCAGACAAAAACTGAAATGTCTAAAGAATAATGAATCTTATGTTTTTAGAGTATGTAATTTCTATTTTCCCTGAAATTTATTTATAAAAGTTCTAAAATACTGATTTACTTTTGAGAAGTTTCTTCTGACTGTCCATGAAGATATTTAAAAGTTATTTTTCACAAAATTTTTTAATGATAATAATAATAAAAAAATTAACTAGCGATCGAATGTGTTCAAATAATAGTATAGATATGTATCATGAGGTGTTTTTTGTTTTTTAAAGCAGTAAGTCTTATACATTTAATATATTGATTAATATTAATATCCTAATATTTTTCTTGTTCCAAAATCTAGAGCATACTAATTTTTCCACATAAATTACACTAATCTTAAAGGATTTTATTATTAGATAATATTTCACATTTAATTCACATTATAATTCAATCCATAAGGATTATTATGGAAGAATGAATTTTGCCATAAGGATTATTATGGAAGAATGAATTATGGAAGAATGAATTTTTAACTTCGAGATGTATTGTCTTAGTGTAGCATGATTGAATAAACGAGCATTAATCTAAATATTGCTATTTCCTAGTTATAAATCTGGGAATAAATGTATTAAAATGCCTAAAATAGAATATAAAAAATATTTTGAAATTTTTTGCTTACATACCTTATTTAAAACATTTTATTAAATTCTTTTTTAAAAATGCAATTAATTAAAATATCTTTGAATGATTCTGGATATTCAGAGCTATTTTAGTTGAGTAAAAATAAAATAACAATGTTCTTTTTTTAATAAAACTTTTAGGTTACTCTAAAATAAAATCAGTCGCATGACGTTCCAATTTTTCTTTTCTACATGTAGCTATAGTGGTATGACGAGCTTCTGCTTTTCTTAAATTTTCTCTAAGTTAACTGAATTTTTGCAAACTAAAATTAATTAGATGGAAAATTATTCGAAAAGATTACTTTTTAATTCTGAATGTAAGCAAATTAAGAAAAATGTACAATCAAAATAACAAGAATAAATGGATTGCATTAAAATTAAGACAATTGTATGAAATTACATTTTATTCATGTGCAATGTTATTTTATTTAATTACGAGTAAGCGAGAAAGTTCAATAGCAAATACAACTCTGTTACGTTTTACATGAGAAATTAGTTTAAGAACATATACGTTATGTAATTAGTTAATAATGATTATTTTTAAAGTAACTACATTTTTTTGTGCTAATAATATAATTTGCGAAAATGAATTGTCGTATTATAAATTCTATTCATTCTAAATACTTGTATGTGAGAAATAGATTGTAAATAAATATCAAATAAATCCTTGCACACAAATAAATGCATACTTTTATATTTAATTAAAAAGTAATAATTAATGGCCAGAAACCAACATTTTTTACAAAACATAAGTACGATATCTTTTTTATCAATGCCTGTTCAGCTGCACAAAGGAGGAGGAGGGCAATTTACCCATCAGGGAACTCAGTGGGGATGCTTCCTGCGCTCTGAAAGTCAAAGGGCAGAGGCGCTTCCAGAAAGAGAGAAAGGGATATCACTACTCTAACGAGAATTCAAACCCGAGACCTACGGCTTCGAAGTTTGGTACCTTTTCAACATCCGTCGACAGTAAATAAAATCTGCATTAATTAATATTTAATTCCTTTAAAGGGTTATGGAAATACTTTAAAATAATAATTAAAAATTCTTTTATTAGTTTCCTGTACTGTATTGAGTATTTCGTAATTTCTTATTCATATTTTGTTATCTTACACCCATTATCTATTTAAAGAATTATAATTATTTATGAAAAATAAACGGATTCTTTTGCAGAATATTATTTTTTTTTTAGTTTGATTGTTCTTTATGAATTCAATCAGTTTATGGATACAGCTGAGCAACTTTGCAAATATCTTGCTTTCTCATAAAATATTCTTAATTAGTGATAGCAAAATTTAGGGGGGTATATGGAACACTCAAAAAATGCAATACTTTTGCAAAATAGGACCTATTTTGCAAGTTTTATAGTTGTTTTTTGATAAAAATTTGCGAAAAAAAAGAATTTTAAATTTTTAAAATAAAAAAAAAGAGTGTTTTTTATTAAAAATTGATGATTTTTTACTATAAAATTCAGTCTTTTTATCGTTTTTCAAGTGTTTTATGATTAAAAAATTGATAAAAGTAAAGTTTTTTATATCTAAAATTTAAACGAAAAGTGTGTTTTTTAATAAGAAATGTGATATTTTTGTAAGTGTTTTGAAAAAAGAAGATTTAAGCCATGATAAATCAGCCATGATAATTTTATTCAGATAAATCAGCATGGAAAGAACTTAAGTAAAATTCTTTTTCATTATTGTTTACTTCTAGTTTTGCAATTAATGAAGATCCAAATTTTGTTTTCATTTTTTCAAAGATATCAAATTGAATTTTCCAACTTCTAAATCTCTAAATTTAAATGTTTCAGGATATATATTCTTTTATATGTTGTTGAATTCTTCCATTTATTATATTTCATTATACTAAATGATTTTACGTTTTCAAAAATATTTTCTGAAGATATTTATTTATAATGTAATAAAAGATGTTTCATCTACTAGATCAATTGCTTTTTCTCTTATGTCCTTATTTTCAAATTTTAAAATTAATTCTCTTATTTGATCAATATATTTCATTATTAAATCATCAATAATATATCTGTCATATATTTTCCTGATTTCAATTAGCTCGTTAATTAATTTTGAATTCTCTATTATTTCTTCACTAATATCTAAGTATTTTATTTCTTCCATTTATTACAAACAATTTTTTGAATGGATTTCTTATACTGACATCATTTATATAGACTGCACATAGGACCTAATATTCTATGACATTTAGGAACATAAATATCAGCAGCTGGTATATTTAATTCTTCAAATATTTCTTTTTCAATTGTTCCTCCTTTATAAGCAAATCTACCACCATATTCATTATATAAATACTGTATATGATTTTTAACATTTTTATTACTAATCCATGGACTTTTATCATCTAAATATATCTTTTAAATCTCAGACCGTGAATTTCATGAGTGCATTTACGAACAATTTTCATTTCTTGTTCTGTTAATTCACAATTGGGTGTAAGTACTTGAATTGTTTCAGCAATTGGTTTTGTTAAATGTGTCCAACTAATTTCGCTGATAATTTTTTATCTGGAAGGATAAATCCTTGAATATTGTATATCAATGATATATCAGTCATTTTATTTTAAAATGCGTTTTTATAAATATTTTTAAAAAGATATAAAATATGAAAGATATAAAAAGTTAAGAATAAAAGGTGTAAAAAATATAAAATATTAATATAAATTTTTAAATATATAAGATCAATATCCGAAAGGTACTGTATCATAGTTATCTAAGATTCTTCGTTTATCATAACCAAACATATATCTCTTATTTATTTGATTCACTGTAATAGATCTATCTTTCTGAATTTTAAATTGGCTATTGGATATTTCTAAGTAATCAGTTTCTCCTGTAATAACTTTCATTCTTTCTTCAAAATTCAAAACAGTTTCGTTTTCATAAGACATCTTAAATCCTTTAATTTTACCTTTTACACTCCGATCGTTTAGAATATATCCATAATCTTTTGGAGCTCCAGATATCCACATTTTAATATATTTATTTTCTCCTAGTTCATCTGTCCAACCACCTAACATGCAACCATTTTCGATTTTATGGTTCCATCATCTATATATACCACACTATCCCTATCATAATAAATCACTTTATCTCCTAATTTACCAAGAATTTTAAACAATCTAATTTTTGCAGAACTCGTAGTAAATATAGCCACATAAATGTTTGTATTAATATTGTTTTTAACGAATTGATCTTTCATTTTATAACTCATTTCCACACACTCATCATTTAAAAAATTCATATTTAATTCCTTAATGTTATCATCTAATATAATTCTGTAGAAATCATCCTATTCCATAACATATTCTTTTTGAGGTAAGTTATTTCGTTGACAAAACTTACCCCATTAAGAATTCAAGCATATTTTTGATATAAATCTCATACCAGGATTTTTTCTTAATTTTCCTAATTTTATATCCAATATATCTCTTTTACCAGTTTTTTATATTCTTTCTTATATTTTTTATATTCTTGTTTAGTTTTAAAATCTTTAGGACCTTTCAATTTATCATCCAACTTTATCTTTAAGAACATTTTAACATACTCTTTAAATAATTGATTTGATTTCCTTTTAAAATTCCAAACCTCGTATATTTTAAGAATTTTATATCCTTTAGTAATTGCTAATTCCATTTCAGTTGTAGTCCATGTACCTACAAAACATCTTTCATCATCAGTATGTGTACATTTTTTGTTTCTAATTTCTTAACATTCTTTACAATTTTTATTTTCTATTAAATCTTTAAAGTGTTTATATTTAACGATTTTAGAGCATGATTTACATAAGGAAAATAATAGTTTTTCACCTTTAAAGAGTAATACAGGATTATATAATTTTCTAGGTGGAAGCACCTTACATTTAACTAATCCAAACCAGTTCTTATCATATTTTTCAGGATTAAATATCTTGTCTGGATAATAATCAAAATAATTAGCAGTTGGATATAATGAACAAACATCAATATACTGCCTTTTTCATTGTCCTTGAATTCATATATCAATTTGGTTGGTTCAACTCTACCACCACTGAAAGCATCTCTAGGGTTTAAAGGTTCAACAAAATCTCTAGACCATTCTTTTTTCATATATCTCATCATTTCTTTATTATTATCAAAATCATATTCCCACATCTCAATTAATTCATATCCAATCTTTATTATTTTTTTATTAATCCTTTTTTGTACGATCATATAAATCTTTCATGCATATTTGATTTTGTGGATTAATAGTTGATTCTCTATAACACCTAGGGGACATCCATGCCAGTAACAACCTTGAGACTGGTATACAGTATTTTTCCAAAATCCATCAACTTTATAATACTTATTTCCTAATTTCAATTTTTTTTCTCCACCATTTAAAGCATGTTGTATATTTATATTTTCATTCTTAGAAATGAAATCTAACCATGCAATAGATTTCTTAGAATATTTATCTTTTTGAAATGTATCATTATCAACGGCAATTGTTTTTTCTTTTAAAAACTTATCTTTGAATATGGCCATACAAACACCTACTAATGTAACGTATTCAAATGGATCAATATTTGCAATTTCTAAAAATTTTTCTCGTAATTCTTTACAACCCCTTCTTAAAATATCTACGTCTGATTTACAATAGTTGACGAATTCTTTTTGAAAATCAAATGTATCATTTTTAACTGTTTCATACCATTTTAAGAATTCATTTCTTTCTTTGGATTTCATATAATTGTAACCAAAGTATTCCTTATCTGGATATTTACCAATATAATTCTTATTTTCTTTTGTATTAAAATAATGAGGAAAAAATCCTTTTTTAAGTTCTTCTAGTTCATATGTTTTAGGAAAATCTCTTAACGGTATCATTGTAAAATTAATACTATCGACGAATTTAATATTGTATTCAGATGCTTGCATGTAATTCACTTTATTTCCTTCATATATCGTAAATACTTTAATGTGATTTTTGAAGCAATATTTAGCTAAAAATTGGAAATCATATCCTTTACCATAGTGAGCTAAAACAGTATATCCAAAGTGATTTTTGTGAAATAAACACTTACAAAATTCTTCATCATTATCAAATGTAAATGTGTCTCCTTCATAATTCTGACATATGACAAGATTAACTTTATGATTTCCAATTTCTTGATTAGTTTCAACATCAAAGAATAAATATTTTTCAGTATAATTATTTTGACAAAACTCACACCATTCTTTTTTAAGTGATATATTTTTTGTGCAATCATTTTTACATTTTCCACCTTTAGAATCTCGATGTTTCATATAGCATTTGTGATTATTTAAAACCCATTTCCAACAATTTTTACATCGTTTTTCACCACACTTATGATCTTCTTTTTTCCTCTCAAAACTGTTGATTATTCGTTTATATTTAATACATTTATATAAACAGTTGCAAACACTGAAACCTTTATCGTTTTTCATTTTATGATATTTATAGCATTCTTTAACTTTAAACGATCGATTACATTTCTTACATAACATTTCTTCTTCATCACAATGTTTACTATTTTTTGTGAAACATCTATCACATTTCAAAGGACATCTATGCTGATTACTTCTTTTATAACTTATTTTACAATAATCGCAGTAATTTTCTCTACCCAAAAATCCTTTAATAGATGTAATTACATCAAAATGATTTCTGTTCTTATATATATAAATACATGTAGGTTTATACGAACTACTATATATTAGTTCATTAAAATTCTCTCTGCAAAATATATTCATTTGAATATCTAAGAATTCTTCAAATATTTTATCATGTTCCAAGTTGAAAACTTCTAAAGGAATATTACAAAATTCATGTAATTTTGTAGCTAATGTTTTCTGATAAACTCTATCCATTTTAATATATTTTATTTGCATATTTGTAAGTTCTTCACAATTCAGTTTTTCACATAATAACTTTGGATTTTGTACAGATAGAGTAGTTACAATACTTCTTGCTAAACATATATTATCATCATTTTTAATCTGGCAAATACTTCTTTTATTTGTAACATCGGCATCTGAATGAACTTTTAATATTCTACTTCTACCACCTTCAGGTAATTCAATTACATTAAAATCAAATATACAATCAGTTATATCGAGTTATTTATACTCTATTTGATTTGATAACGTATCTATATATTCTTCAAAAATTTGTTTAGTTGACATAATTTTATCATGAAAAGGTTTATTTAACTTTGGATTGTGTACAATTACATCAACTTTCGCTCTTAAATTTCCAATTGCTTTCTTAAATATATTTTGTAAAATATTATGATATTGTTCAGG
Organism: Latrodectus elegans; assembly: GCA_030067965.1. Classification (NCBI taxonomy): domain Eukaryota; kingdom Metazoa; phylum Arthropoda; class Arachnida; order Araneae; family Theridiidae; genus Latrodectus; species Latrodectus elegans. The sequence goes on from CM057810.1 coordinate 167,400, forward strand.
TAAAATTTTAGATCCTACAACTCTGTATTGTTTTCTATGAACTTTGTATTTTTTTACATAAGCACCTTTCATTTCAATAATCTCATAATCGGGTTTAAATAACTCTTTCAATTTTACTTCTCGTTTAAATTTTTTTATTTTTCACAGGTTGAAATTCTATAGTATCCTTATTAAATTTTAAGTTATATGAATCAAATAGTTTTTTAATATTTTCTCTTTTCTTTGGATACTTAATAAATATTTTCTTCTTTCGATCTAAATAATCAGAAGTATCTAAATTTAATATATCTGTTAACACTTCTTTATAATTTCCAGTTTTTCTAATATATGATATTATAGATTTAATAATATCATTCTTAGATTTACTTTTGCTTTTTATTTTTAAATCTTTTATAACATTTTTCAACTTTTCAATACTCAAAGTATTCAAAGCATTTTCAATATGAACAAAAGCCATACTTGTATTGAAATAAAAAAAAGGAAATTTTTTATTTCTCTTTATTAGAAAGTATTTTTATAAAGGGATTTGGATTTCAAAAATAGAATTTTTTGTTTTCTATTTATTAGAACGTATTTTTATAAAGGGATTTCAAAAATAGAATTTTTTATTTCTATTTATTAAAAAGTATTTTTATGAAGGGATTTTAAAAATAGAATTTTTTATTTTCTATTTATTAGAAAATATTTTTATAAAGGATTTCAAAAATAGAATTTTTTATTTTCTCTTTATTAGAAAGTATTTTTATAAAGACTTTTGAAAAAGCTAAAAATGTTTTAAAAGATATTAATATTTAATATTTCATTAGCAGCAATTGTATCTATTAGCAATTTTTATGTATTTTGCTTTTCGCATGTCTCGCGCGATGCCATAAGGGGTAGTACCTGCCACAAATACAGCGCTCAGAATGAGAATAAATATCTTTGGTACATTGGATACAACGAGTCATTCTTTTCTTTATATGCATATAAAATTATTCTTCATTCTTTTTCTTTTTACAATCTCTACAAATCATATCCATTTATTATGGTTTATTTTTTTAAATGGAAATTGTAATTCTGATAATAACATTAATTTTAAAATTATTATTTCATTTTTTGTACTTAAGGAGAATTACTTGATATTAATTATGTTTTGAATAATTTTTATGTAGCTCTAGTTTGGGGCTATATATAAAATAAGAAATTTCTAATCATTTAAAAATGCTAAAAGCTCATTCCATTCATTTTTATTTTCTTTAAATTATTTTCTATTCCAAAATATTCACAAATCTTTTTCATGACATACAAATATTTTATAGGGTTTTTGTAATAATTAAAATCTAAGTATTTGTAAAACATTTCATCAGCTTGTAATGTAAAATTTAAATTATGTTTTCTTTCTAATTGTTTGAAAAAATTTATCCTACTTACATATCTCTATTTCAAAAATGATTGAATATTTATATTATAATAATTTTCATCTTCTGAACTGTCATAAGTAATATCTTCCTTTTGAATATTTTTAAAAAATTTTAAATATTCATTTGGTACAGAAATATTATTTTCTTCATCACTAGAATAATACAGCCCGAATTCGGGCCACTGTCAGAAATGAAATAATTTATTGATTATTATTGGTATGGATTGTTTGGAGATTTTAAATAGATAATAGAAAAAAATACTGGATTATTTAATGCTACTAAGCTATGTATATCTGAAGGTAAAAGATTTAAAAAGTGGTTTGAAAATAAACAATCTAAAGAATTAATGTAGTATAGTAAAAAAAAGTGATAGACGGAATTCCGTCCATCACTTTTTAGATGTTAAAAAAGGAAATAAAGATGAAAAATACAATAAAATTATCATTTTAAAGGGGTGGGTGATTTACTCACCTTGAATTAAATCTTTTTTATCTATCCAACTATTATATTCTTCTGGATAATTTAACCACTTTACAAATAACTTGTTTCCTTTCTTTTTTATTATTTTTTCAATTTTATATACATTATCTTTTTTATCATATTTAACTAATTCCTTCTCATAATAAGTGCCTTTGATTTCTTCGCTGTTTAAATCTCTTATTCTTTAAGTAATTGGATCTGTTTTTAACACTTCAGATATTATAAAAATTTCATCTGTAAATGTAGGATGATAACCTTTTATATAAACGTTTTTTATATTTTGATATTCTTACTTTATCACCTTCTTTAAATTGTGATTTTTTGATAATCTTTTTAACATACAAATTATTATATACAATATTTTCATTTTCTTTTTTACTTGCTTTTGTTGGTGTCATTTTAATAGATCTATGACAAGAGCTATTATAATTGTAAACTAATTTATCTAATACATCTATATATCGTCTTGTATTATTAGCTGATAAGTATTTCCTTATTTTTACATTTAAAGTTCTATTGAATCGTTCAACTACTGAGCATTTAATTTCTGTATTTTTATATTACCAAACCACTGAATATTATTTTCTGAAAACAATTTTTGCGTTAAAGAAGATAAGAACTCCAAACCATAATCAGATTGAATATTTAATGGTTTTCTCTATTTGAATATCTTTTTAACAGCATTTGATACCTCTTCACATGTTTTTCTTTTGATTGGAACAGCCCATGCATATTTACTAAATATAGCTATAACAGTTAATATGCAATTGATACTATCATTATATTTACTAAATGGTTTTATGAATAATAAATCTGCTTGCCATTGATCATCAATATGAGATACATAAATCCTTCTTCTTTTAAATTCTCTATTAATTGGTTTATATCTTGTATATACATCTTGAGTATGAAGAAAATCAGTAATATCTTTTTGAGTAAATTTAGTTTATCTTTTCAACTCATTGATACCACAATAACCTTTTAAAGGATCATAATATACATCTTTAAAAGAGTCATTTGTTTTCTTAAAACAACTTTTTTCTTTGAATTGCAATTGACACAAATTCCTTTTATCATAGGTTTTTCATTTTTGGATGTGGTAGTTATAATGTCTTTACTATCTGTATGAGTTTTACATTTTAAACAATAAATGAGTGATCCCATTCAAAATGTCTTTTTTGCTTTAATGATTGGTTTAACAATTCCTCCTTCTAATCTTTCACGAATTGTAGGATTTGGAATTTCATCTAATTCTTTTAATATATTTGCATTACATATTTCATATCTTTTTTTAATATCTTTATTTTTTAAATAACAAATATCATGTATATATGCAGTTTCATCAACTCTGTTAATTGGTTTGCTCAATTCTTTGTATGATAAATCTAGATTTAATCTTGTTTTTCCATGTAGTAATTGAGTTCCAGGTCCCGTAAATGAATGTCCAAGTAGATGCATTTCAAATGGTAAATTATTAATAGATTTATTAATAACAACTTTTTCATTTTTACATTTGCAATTCTTTTTATTACACATTTATTTAGGTACAAAATTATTTATCAACATACTTATAACCATTTCATTGAGTTTTCTTTAGATATTTTTTATAGGAAAGTATTGTAAATTTTGAATATATTCATCTTGTCTCTTATATACTTCTTGTTCAGTCAAACTATTTGATTTCAATAAAATTAATAACTGCTTATAAAATTTATAAGCTGTTATTAATTTTATTGCATTCACTCTTTTTAGCAGAGATATTTATAGACTTATCAATTATTTCAATGACGCCTGCTGTTACACTCAATGCTGTTAAGGGAAGAAAAACGAATCCAGATAAACCAGATGCGCTGAATAAAAACTTACTAACTGATAATGAAACACTCAATTTATTCATGAATTGATAAGATTTTCGATAGATATAAACTCTCTTTTCCAAATATTCTTCCATTTATAAGGGCTCAAAATTTCTTCGATATCTCATATTTATATTTACTAAATCCAACATAAAGAAATCAAAAAGTTTTTGAATTGCTTTCCTGTATAATTTTTTAAATTTTTCATTGGTAAGATTTCCATCAATTTCTCTAATTATCTGTTAGATTTCTCTTGGTTGTAAACTAAATAAAATAAAATAATTACAATTCTTTTTTATATTAATAGGAGTAGAATAATATGAGTGACTCAGATAATAAATGGATGCATATTTCTTTCTTTCTCTGATAAACAATTCAGCTATATCCCTTTGATCTTTTTCAGTTATACAATCATCAAAAATTACTAGAATTTTCAAACATGGATCTAAATCATCTACTTTGATGAGTTCTTTGGAAACAAAAGAAAATAATACTTGTTCCTTTTTATATTTATTAAACAATTCCAACAATAATTCTTTTCTCTTTAAGTTTTTACAATTTACAATATCTTCTCTTTCTATGTCATCAAACATTGTAAAATTTTCTTACAGTGTAAAATATTTCGGTTTATAAATATCTTTAGCACATACAAACAAACCATCAAATTTCAAATAATAATATATTAAATTAACAAGCAAATTAGTTTTTCCTGACCCTGAACTGCCTACAATTAAAAGTCTAAAAGTATGTTTTGGTAATGAAGGATTTTGATTTTCATCTGTAAATTCTTCAGGGTCCGTATAATCTTTTATTTTTATCATTTAGTTATTTTTAAAATATCTAGTCGGAACAAAAAATAATTTACTCGTTGTAAAAAATAATCTACTCGGAGTATAAAATTATTTACTGATAAATAAATGGATATTATTGAACGTGAAAGAAGTGAAAAATTATAACAACAGATTAGAAATGAGTTAGAATTAATAAAATCACAATCTGAAAAAAGAAAAATTAATGAAGTTAAACTTGAATCCAATTTAGGTATTGAAAAATCATTAAGAGAATTTCATAAACCAGTAATTAAAAAATTACAAGACCAAGAAATTTCAAGAAAACAAAATCTTGAAAGTATTCAATATGCTATAAGCGATTTAACAGATAATATTTCTATTTTACCTGAACATGAATAATCTAAACATTTAGAATTAGACTATTCTTCAGATGCTGCGAATTTAATGGATAAAGCAGAAGGAATAATAAGATTGAATTTTAATAAAGATTTAGATTTTGATTTACTTAAAAATGAAGGATTAGAATTGCCTTCTGAGCTATTAAATAAAACAGATGAAGAGTTAGATGAAATAATTAGTACAGAAAAATCTAAACGAGATGATTATAAAAGACTTAAAGGAAATTTAACTAAAAGCAGAAATTATGAAACTAGTGAGAAGAAAAAACAAAATTTACAAGATAAAATAAATGAAGCCGATTTCAATATGAATGGATTAAAAATGTATGTTAAAGCATTCAATACTCATAAAGCAGGAAATGAATATATAGGCAGTGGTATAAGCAAATTAGATGAATTAACAAATAAAATATGCAAAGGTTCTAAGTCTAAAAAATTATATAAGCAAATAATTATTATTATAGATAAACTTTTAAAAGACGGAACATTAACAAATGATTATGTAAAAGAATATTATAAAAATTTTTACTTTAAATAAATGTATGTAACCCAAAAAAGTTTATTTGAGTGATAATCAAATTTCAAAATTAAAATCTGGATATAAGAAAGAAGAAGAAGTTTCCTTGCAAATAGATAAAAGTAAAACTCCTAATTATGATTTACATCTTACCAATACACGAATCAATCAAATTGCTAAAGGTAAGAGAATTATAATAAGTAAAACTCAGTTACAAAAACCTGGAGGATTTTTACCATTCCTTATTCCTATTCTGACATCTTTAGGATTTATCTTCCCTCAGAATATCCAACAAAATAATAGAAGAAACTATGAAAAACGAAAAAGGATTTAGAGTTACATTTACTATAGATATGCTACCTAAAAATATAAGAAAATTTGAAAACGGAATTATTAATTTAGATGTATCAACAGGAAGTGGAACTCACTGGGTTTGTTAGTATAATGATCCACTATATGATTTTGTAGAATGTTTTGATACCTTTGGAGAATATGAATATGAAAAAATAAAAATAAAAAATGATTTACTTCCTGAAAATATAGTCAATTATTTAAAATCTTCAGGAAAAGAAATTCGTTATAATTCTAGTTTTTTACTACAACCTACATCTGTAAAATGTGGTTTATATTGTATGAAATATATAACTGAAAGAAATATAGATAAGTCCCCTACTGATATATTATATTCATTTACTCAAGAACCTAGTATTTCCAATGAGAAAAATGTTATTTTTAAATAAATGACGTACTTAATTTTAGATTCTAAAAATGCTAGTAAATCAGAAGATTTTACAATTGAATATTTCAACCCTTTTAATTTTAAGGAAATAGCTCTTCATTCATTTTCTATGTTCATTTCTTGGAATAATATTACTGACAAAAATAATAAATTTTATATTTTGATGGTAAGAAATGTATAGATTTCACTTTTCCAAATGGTCATTACAGTATAAAAGGTTTGAATCGTTATATGGTTAAATACTTTGGAAATGATCCTCCAATATTATTTGGAATTATAGAAGAAAGACAAAGATTTGCAATTAAATTGAAAGGTCATTATAAAATTGATTTATCCAAAAAAGAATTGTACAAAATTTTAAGCTTTGAAACAAAAATATATGAAGATGCAGAACAAGAAGGTAAATATATAGCAGATATTGCTAATGGAAATGATAATATTTATATTCATTGTGATATAGTAAATGGTGCTTATATAAATCACTTTCAATGTGATGTGATATACTCATTTACAACCACAAATCCTCCTGGAGGTTTATATTCAAAAGAATTTGAAAAATCTATATTTTTTCCAGTTAAATCTGATTCCATATATAGAATTAGAATGAAAATTACAAATCATCGAGGTGAACTAATTGATTCAAATAGAAAAGAAGTACAGTATAGATTTATAGCTAAATAAACGAATAAACACAGATTGTACAGAAAGAGTAAGAAAATAGAAGGAAGATGTTTATTTTCTGATTTAATAGAAAAGGCTAAACCTATTATAGAAGAAAAATCTAAAGATTTCATAATAGAAAATTAAATGAGATTTTATCAAAAAAGAAAAAAACATGGTGCAGGATTGAAAACTTTTTATCCTAAATAAATGAACAAAATTTATGATTTGAGTGATACCAGTTATTATTATAATAACGAAATTGAAAGCTTTGAATATAGAGAAATTAAACATGAGAACAGAGATAAAAACAAATGCTAATAATGATACAAATGCTAATATATTATATTCTGAAGGTTATCTGCAACAAGAAATTAAAATTGTAAAAGTTGATAGAAGCAATATAAATAATGAAAATATTACTTTTGAAAATGGTGGTGGTTTAATTAATTTGAGCAGATTAACAATAGGAAATACTTAAATTGAATCTACTATTAATTATAAAGCAGTCATGAATCAAGTTTTAGGATTGATAAATTTCACACCTGATTATTCAATATCGGAAGCTACTAATATGTTTTTTTATATGAATACTTCTGAATATGCTGTCTGAGATAATTTGAAATATAATGGAACTTTGGTTGATGCCAATAAAATTACTGATTTTTATAATAAATTCAAAATGAATGAAAAATATAATGATGCATTTGCAAAAAGATGGAAATTCACTAAAGGTTGTCAAACTGTAAGAATATGGATACCATTAAAATATATATTTGATTTTTTCAGAGAATATAGAAAAGTACTTACAGGATTTCAATTTAAAATAGAAATTCAAAGAAATTATTATAAAATTATGTTATATACAGATATTCAAAATCCTGATTTCAAAGCAGTTGTTGAAGATTATCTCTCTGATTACCATATGTTAGATTTAAAAATTCAGCTGCTGTAAAATTCAATCAACTAAAACTATCTGATACTCCTACAGAAATAAATTGGGATCATTATGATATTATTAAATCAAATTTATTTGATAAAAATTCCAGTGGATCTTATAATATTCCTGCAACATCTGATGAAGTTTTAAGTTTATACGTCATTCCTTAATATGACGAAAGAAATGAAAATATGAACCAAAATAACATGATGTTTGATAACTTGGATATGACAGAATGCTGGTAATGATTAATAACATAAAAGTTCCAACAAAAAGTTATTTCATGGATTTCAATAAAAAACATTATAATCGAATATATGCAGCTCTTTTAGAAGCAGGAATGAACAATATAAATGCAGAAACAGGTTGCATGATAGATTTCTCAAATTTCAGAAAGTATCCTATAATTTATTTCAATCTAGAGCATCGTGAAAATTACACAAACCTGAATAATTTAATGATCGAATTCAATTGGAGGTTAAAAAATAATACTACCAAAAATTACTTTTTCTACTTCATTTTGAAAGAAAGAAACAAATGCTCTATGAATATGAAATATGAAGAAATAACTATGAATAAAACATTGAAAGCATAATGAGATTATTACATTAATAAATGACAGCTTATTATCTTTTGTTTTATGATGAAATAAAAGAAGGACCTCCAGGTCCTCCAAGTGTAGGATTTAAATCAACAAACGATGGAAATTACGATATAGAAAAAAAGAATTTAGGAAATGTAAATGCACCAAAATTATTGAATGATTCAGCTACAAATTCTTATGTGGATAGAGTTCATGAACATTTTAAAAATGATGTTAGAAATTTATCAGATTCTTCTCTTATTCATTTACAAAATGATAACTATAATGCAAAACATAAAAGAATTTCAAATGTGTCAGATCCAATATATTTACATGATACAGCTAATATGAAATATGTGAATAAAATTGTAAAAGAATTAGAACAGAAAAGTTTAATACATTCAGCTCAAGATAGTTTTGATGCTAAAGATAAAATAATTAGCAATATAAAAGATCCTGTAAATGAAAAAACTGCGGTTAATAAACGTTACTTTGAAAACAATGCTTTAGTTTTGAAAGAAAATGCTTTTGATGCTAATAACAAAAAATAATTAATATTCCAACTCCGACTGATAAATACGATGTGTGTAATAAATATTATGTAGACAGAAAAACACTCATCAATAATAAAAAGAGTGATAATATATTAATAAGATATAATGATGGATTATATGTACCTTCTTTAATTAAAAATGGTTTGTATAATTTCGGAAATGTAAGATTAACAAATGTTGCAAATCCTGTTATAAATAAAGATGACGCAACAAAAGAATATGTCGATTCTCAAAATTTCTATGCTACTATTAAAGAAAAATATGCAACATATCATACAGGAGGTTTTAGACCTGTAGAATTCAATTTAATGATCTCTAAACTACTAGGTCCTGATTTAAAACTAGTAACTAATATGCATATGAAAATTAAATTTTTTTTGAAATCTGAAAATCTTACACATAATCCTTTAGTACAATTACAAATTGGAGAAGAATTTATATTTACTAGACCTTTAACAACTGATACCGAATCGGTTACATGTTTTGCATATGTTAAAAGAAACGATCGTGTTAAATTATCAATTGGTAGTGATGGACAATCAAATAAATTAAAACCTTTCTTGCATATAGAAAAAATAGTTTATCTTTGAAATCTATTTATAAAGTATTTAGATTTCGAAACTATATCAAGCTTTATGTATGTAAAAAAAGAATTAACTTTTTTTTAAATCTAAATAAATGGCGCAAATTGATTGGATAGAAGTTGCTAAAAACCCTCTTACTGAGGATTTAATTAGAAATTTTCAAGATACTGTAGATTGGAAATTAATTTCAAAGTATCAAAAATTATCTGAACCTTTCCTAAAGGAATTTAAAGATAAGGTTGATTGGGAATATATTAATGCATATCAACCTCTTTCTGAGGCATTTTTAATAGTGAATGAAGATTTCGTTCATTGGGATACAATTTCAAGATATCAAACATTATCTGAGAAATTCATAAAAGAATACAGTGATAAGATAAATTGATCTCATATATCAAAGTTTCACACTCTCAGTGATTCTTCTATAATTGAAAATGTCAACAAATTAAATATGCCATTTGTATCAAGATATTAATATAAAATGTCAGAAGAAACAATAGAAAAATTAGAAGATCAAGTAGATTGGAATAATATTTATACATACTAAAAGAATTTATCTCCTGAATTTATAATAAGAAATTTACAAAAACTTAATGATTGCTCTGTAATGATGAAAATACAACTTTCAGATGAAAATTTTAGCAAAGTTAATAGACGAATAAAGGTATGGTATCTAGGTAAAAATTGTTTAAAAAAGTAATTTTTTATATTCTTAAGAAAACACATACAATGACTTATATCTTCTTTTTTTTAAAAAAAACTTACAAAAATATCACATTTCTTATTAAAAAACATACATTTCGTTTAAATTTTAGATATGAAAAACATTACTTTTATCAATTTTTTAATCATAAAACACTTAAAAAACGATAAAAAGACTGAATTTTATAGTAAAAAATCATCAATTTTTAATAAAGAACATTCTTTCTTTTAATTTTAAAAATTTATAAATGCTCTATTTTTGCAAATTTTTATCAAAAAACAAGTATAAAATTTGCAAAATAGGTCTTATTTTGCAAAAAATATTGCATTTTTTGAGTGTTCCATATACCCCCCTATATACTACTAGTGATTATTTTATTCATAAAGTGTTTCCTCAGAAATGTTAAAATTTAAATCCTTTTGTAAAACTGAAATTTTCATAAAGATATTTTTTAGTTAGAAATGAAAATGTACAGCGGAATTTTTTTGTATAGAAGCTTAAAAATAATACAATGTCTTATGTTTAGTTTTAAAGGTAAAAGCTTAAGTATCAATTAAAGAGAATTTGATCCATTCAATATATATTTCCGTATTTTAAACACAAGTTTAAGCATAATAAGTGCATACGTTTAACTTTTGCTTAAACTTTGATAAATTAACATGAAAGGAATATATAACACTAACATAATAAGTGCATATATTTAACTTTTGCTTAAATTTTGATAAATTAACATAAAAGGAATATTTTACACTTAAACATTCTAAGACAAAACATGAGTATTTTAATATTACTTAGTCTTAAGTGCCCCTTAAGCAAAATTTCACTTTAGGTTCGATAAATTAATCTTCTTTCACAAACACAATATATATAGGAAACTTGCCATTTTATAGATTATAATTGATTTTCCTTACATAAGAGAGAGTCTTGAAACTTTCATTTTACAATTCCTTAATGTTTAAAATATTTTATTATAAAAAAACTACAATTGACATTCACAAAAATTGTGATATGCATATATAGGATATGCTAACATTCCTGCAAGGTTAGATACTGCAATGCATTTTCAAACTTCAAAATCCTTAAGACGGGTCTCCCTCAGGGGGCCGTTAGTAGTTATGCCCTTTTTAACACTTATATCAATGACCTAGTTTTTAAAATTAGAGACATCCCTGGGGTCAAATGCCTCCTATACGCTGATGATCTAGTCATATGAACTGTCTCTAAAAATGTTCAAGCAATGAGAAGTGCAGAGGCTAAACTTTATTCCGCTTTAAATGCTCTGGAGAGTTGGTGTAATTTCAATAACATGGAGGTTAATCTATCTAAATCATTCTGCCTTACTTTCTCATTTATGCATCAACCCGGGGAACCGCAATTAATGTTTAAAGGCAATTCAATCCCTACGTGCAACAATTTTAAACATCTGGGTGCGACTTTTGATCGCAAACTAACTTGGAAGTCTCACGTAGAGTCTCACGTTTCTAACCGTGCTCTGAAGAGACTGAGTGTCCTCAAACGACTTGCCAGAGCAAAATGGGGTTGCACTGGAAAAAATCTACTCCAGACTTACCAAGCGTTTATTCGTCCCCTCCTGACATATTGCTGTGAACCACTTTTCGCGGCGGGAGAAAAAGAACTTGATACTTTGGAAAAAGCACAAAATCAAGCTTTACCCATCATTACTGGGGCAGTAAAGACTACCCCGATAGATGCTATGCTTTTGTCGACTGGTGTTAGACCATTACAAACTACGGTTTAGGAGAAGGCTATAATTCTCTGGGAAAAAATCACTAGAGTTCCTGGCTGCTTATCACTTTGGAACAAGGCCAGCCGAAACCTAAATAGAAATTTAAAAACTCAGAAAGGCTTTCTTCAGGGAGTTTTACACCTAAAACATTCTCTTGACTTAAATTATGAACCTGAATATCTTGTACCACCTCAAAATCCAATAAATTTGAAACAATTTTGTTATAATCTTGATCTGTGCCAAAGTGTCAATAAAAATAATATGGATCCTACTATTTTGAGAGTCCTGGCTTACGAGGTGTTTAGTAGATACTATCCTGAGCCAGAGTGGCTCCGGATCTTTACCGATGGATTCCTCCTATCAAAAGGACCAAATGTTTGTGCCGGAGTTTTCTTCGAAGTCTTTACCTTTTATGCCCCTGTGGGACGGGGCTCTGCCTTTGATGGAGAGATCACGGCAATTCGCTTGCCACTATGCAATGCCACTATGACCGCTCAACGTTACGTGGATGACCGATAACACTCCCTTATATTTAAGGAGTGCACAATGCCCTTTATCAGCAGGATAACGTGCGACCGCATATTGCTCGCATTAGCCAACATGCCATGCAAGATGTATACCTGAATTCCTGGCCATTGTTCTTTCAAGATCTTTCACAAATCAAACACGATTGGGACGTAATTGAACGCCATTTGCAGCACCCTGCAACTGCCCCTATTACAAAACGAACTTTGGCAAATAATTGACAGGGAATGAAGAGCTTTCATAACGCCATCCGTATTCTCATTGACTCCGTCTCTAGACGTGTTGTTTCGTGCATCTTCGTTCAAGCTGGTCCTATAACTTACTTACCCTACACAGTTCTCGCTCTGTATTAAGCTTATCATTTTGAAATACAGATCATTTATTGTTCGTTGCTGTATCTATCTATTTGCTGCATATCATCACTTTCTAGCAACACCTTATGGGAATTGCATTTCCAGTGTCGTAAGTTATTAATAATTTAAAAATATCACATACAGTAATTCTTATGAAAATTTAAAAAATATCACATATGTTTGTTCAGTTAATAAGATTGTATTTTTTCGTCTATAGTTCTAAAATATTGCAATGCAAACATATACTATTTTTTTAACCAATTAATTTATATTTTTATTTTTTGAATTGATTATTAACTTTTCTTAACTAATCCTATCCATATTTTAAATAATTGGAACTGCAATGTTTTATTTGTTAAATCAATTTCTCAATTCATATTACTGTGTCGTACAGAAACAGTCGTTAACTTCTCCTTAGTTGAAATATTTTTAATTCTCTTCAAAAATATCTTCTTTAAACATTTAAAAAAGAAAGCGAAATATTTACTCTTTTACTTTGTACAATTGTTCGAAAAAAAATTATTATGGAACATGGGGAAAGCATTGATCTTTATGGTATAAAGACATATATGCATAATCTGCCCAGATTATACATATTTATTTATTAATGCAGTGAGATGCAGTAATAACAATTCCTTCATAGCATCATTCTCATTTTGGAGAATTTTCTTTAAACACATGGCGTGGAATACTTGTGCAGAGGCATAAATTCTATATATTATTCAATTTATAACGCATCACATGCTAAGATTATTCATATTGTTTTTTAGTAATACAAATTAAAAAAACATTAATAAGAAAAACAAGATAAAATAATATAACTTAATAACAAGATTTCACTTAATAACCGGTTTATATTACTTTGGCAACAAGCAATCAACACTTCTCTTCTAATGTTTTTATATTAATTTGTGATTATATCGGTTTAAGCTCATACGTTTTATTTTATCTAATATATATTTTTATTTATTGGTTGGACATGTACTTAGATTGAATTCTAAAGGAGAGCAAGTTACCTTTTACTTCAAACCGTAATATAGAAACTATAATAAATGTATTGAAATATTTCTTTTATTATATTATCAATATTCCGATTGAAAAAAAGATTGATAATATTCATTTGAAAATATGAATGCTAAAGTTTTAATGATAGATGATATTTCAATTAGTATTACATTAATTTCTAGGCAAATTTTTCACAAATTTTATTAATATTCAATAAAAATAATTAACAGGCATGTTAATGAATTCTAAACTAAAAGTAAGAATATTTACTATTCTAAAAATAAATCTATTTTAATAACGTTAAAAATTTAGTTGAATTTATATTATTTGTTTTTAAATACTATATTTGTCTTTCATTATAGGAATTAGAAAACAATGCAGCATTGAATTAACCAGCTCTGCAAATTAAATAATCTTAAAATCCTCATTAAGAAAATGGACGGAAATGTACAGAAGTTATGCAAACTCTGCTTTTGATGCAAATAAAGAGGAGCCCAAAATGTTTACAGTTTCCTCTGATATGAATTACGAATTTAATGCCATTGCACCACAAAATGAAAACGTGGCCTTACAAAAACAAGATAAAAAAATACCACAGGTAAATAATTTAACATTATTAAAAAATTTTTGGTATGATAATAATATAATTAAAAATAAAAAAATTTAAGCTATTTTCCTTAAAATTAATTTGTTAAGTTAGAAATAGAAATGCTAAATATTTGTTTTATTTGCAAAGTTTTTATTACTGATTTATTTACTATTTTTTTTATTTACAAACTTTTTATTTATTATTACAAAAACAAAGAATTATATGTTTTATTGATTTCAAGGGAAAATGCTGGTTTTATTAAAGATAATAAATACTTTTGCGTATTAGATCATGATCATAAAAATGTATTGATAATTTTTTTATTGTCTAAGAGAATAAAATAAGTTGTGTTAATGAACCCACAAAAAATTTATGTATCATACTCAATATGCATTTCATTTCGTCGTACATTTTTTTTTATCATTTTATCTTTTGTTTTTATAACATTGTGTAGCCAATAACTATTGTTATATTATAAATATAATTTATTGCGAGAAGAATTTTTTACTGGATAAATATTTCAAATAATGTATAGCAAATTATCTAAATTCAATCAGCAAGATTAAATACATAAATAATCTTACAATTTCATGGAATATATTTAGCGATATTTAGAATAGTGTAAAATTTGAATCATATATAATGCATAACATAAATTGAGAAATTGAACTTAAAGAAAAATTTAAATTTCTTATCGTTACCCTAACTTTTAATAATTAAAAAGTTAAAAAAGAATAAAGTAGAAAAAATAAACAACTAAGTAATTTATTTGTGTTGTTAATGTCTGCTCAATAAATATTTAAGTTAAAACAATATATATATATATACATATTAATATAAAGCAATAAAACTATTAAAGTAATGAATACTTGTATGTAGAACATACTTGTATGTAGAATAATATGTAGAACATTAAATATCATTGTTCACTGGGCTTCTTTGTGCTAATTTCTATTTAAATTTCAAATATACATTTTAAAAAAATTAATATTATAACAGAATTATATGTGAAGCAAAGATTTTATAACAATTTCACCAGTTCTTTTTATAATGACCTAAATAGTAAAATACAACTTGATTAAAGAAGTGTGATCTATCAAATTTTAAATATTTGATATTTTTAAATGTGACAGATATAAGCGTTTCTTTTTAAATTTAAATGATGATCCTCACAACTTTTTGTAATAGATTTTTCCGAATAATAAAAAAAATTAAACTTCATTCTTCATATAATTTGTGTTTTAAAAAGGGCTTTTTTTTGTTTGAAATGGAACAATTTAGATCTTATAACTTTATTTATAATTAATACAATGATGAACATAAGAATGTATATATACAGATAATTCACACTTTAATAGTTACCCCCTAGGATTTTTCTTATTAGTATAAGCATTTTTTAAAAAATAAATTACAGTGCTACACGGATCAAGTTCTCTTTAATCATCAGTAAAATTTATGAATGTAACATATTGAAGGAATAGATTTTATTATCAGAAAAAAAATCCTTGTGTTTCTTTTACCTATATCTAATCAAAGTTATTGATTTCATATTGACATCATTTTAAGGCATTTGTCTTCAAAAACATTTTAAAATATAATTTATTTGGTTATTAAAAATTCAAGTTATCAAATTCAATTGATCACTTCTTTTTTGAGGGAAAAAATAGTTTTGATTAATGAAATTGGACACTTGAGTTTGGAAAAGAAAAACATACATATAAACTCATTTTTTAATCTTACCAATAGTAACTGAAGGGGAAAAAATAATGTGAAATTCTTCTATGCTTCTAAGTTAAAATGTCAAATTTATTGCTCAAATTTAATGCATTTCCTTAAAAATTTATATTCGCTACAATAATTTTTACCACGAGTAAACGTTATTAGTGACGGTATATATTTTATCTAATAACACTAATAAAAAATAAGATCCGTTATTAAGAATATTAATAAAATTTTATAATTACTGTACAGTTTATCTGAGAAATGATAACACTTTTAAGGACTTCAAATTAAGGAATAGTATGAAAATAAAATATCACGATGTGAATTCTTATTTAATTAGGCATAAATTAAAATTCACGGTAATACATTTACTGTTCTGTATATTTAATTAAATACTACAGGAATTCACAATCTACTGACAAAATATTTAAAGTTTGTTTAGTTAAATTTTAATTAGCTTATATTTTTTATTTAGGATGAATATAATTTTACAATAGATATTTCTAAATATTTGAAAGTTAGCATTTGCAAGCCATTAATTCCTCTTAAATTAGTTCAGTTTTGCTGGTTCGGAGGTAAGTATATATTTAATTATTAATTTGTAAATTATGAGGAAATTTGTTGATTGGAATTTAAAACATATTTTAATTTTTATATTGAAATCATTTTGAATTTTAATAAAATTTATTTTAAAAAAGTATGCAAAACTTTTTGTAATTTAGTAGTTGTGATTTCCCTATTTCTTTTTCTCTGTAGTCAGTAATTATGTTGTTATTCTGTAATTACTAAAGTATTTAAATTGAAGTTCTGCCTATTTAGTTAAATTTTCATATAAATCCAAAACATAATAGATTTCCAAGTCTAGTTTTTATGGTTACTTATATTATAGAAAAGTAAATAGGTAAATTTGAACTTAAATTTTACAGAATTAATTAAAGATATTTAGAAAAATAAATAAATTATATTTTTATTAGATTAAAAATAATATATTTATGTGTTTCAAAAAATAACCATTTACTTTTATTAGAACTGACCTTCAAATAGTAACAATTCCTCTAGTTATATTTTTAAAATAATTAAAGGATTTTTTTTATTAACTCCATTTTTATTAATTTTTTATAAACAAATATTATTAACTCTTTAAGTAATTTTAAATGTATAGTTTTAAGCGATATTCTTAAATAAGAATAGTAGTATATGGGGGGGGCTTGAGGACACTCTAAAAATGCAATATTTTTTGCAAAATAAGACATATTTTGCAAGTTTTATAGCTTTTTTTTTGATAAAAATTTGCAAATATAGAGCATTTTTGATTTTTAAAATTTAAACAAAAAAGTGTGTTTTTCACTAAAAAAGACGTCTTTTTCACTAAAATATACAGTATTTTTAGTGTTTTTAAGCTGTTTTTGATGAAAAATAGAGCTTTTTTTCATTTTCAAAATTTCAACAAAAAAATTTGACCTTCCATCGAAAAAATGATCACAAAAAAATGCATTATTTTTATGTTTTTAAACTGTTTTTTTTTTTTATATATATAAAAATTGAGTTTTTTAAGCTGTTTTATTATAGAAATTTGTGTTTTTTTTGGATATTTAAACGAATGTTTTATATAAGAAATGCAAGGTTTTTGAAAATATAAGATAAAAGCCATTGCATGTGTTTTTTAAAGAAAATCTATTTTTTCAATATGCAAGAAAGGTTTTAATTTATTTGATTGCCCATCACTACCAATTGATAATTTAACACGATCGTTTCTTTTACCATATGCAAAACATGTAACCGATTCGGTATCAGTTGTTAAAGGTCTAGTAAATATAAATTCTTCTCCAATTTGTAATTGTATTAAAGGAATATGTGTACGATTTTCAGATTTCAAAAAAATTGTAATTTTCATATGCATATTAGTTACTAGTTTTAAATCAGGATCTAGTAGTTTAGAGATCATTAAATTGAATTCTACAGGTCTAAAACCTCCTGTATGATATGTTGCATATTTTTCTTTAATAGTAGCATAGAAATTTTGAGAATCGACATATTCTTTTGTTGCGTCATCTTTATTTATAACAGGATTTGCAACATTTGTTAATCTTACATTTCCGAAATTATACAAACCATTTTTAATTAAAGAAGGTACATATAATCCATCATTATCTCTTATTAATATATTATCACTCTTTTTATTATTGATGAGTGTTTTTCTGTCTACATAATATTTATTACACACATCGTATTTATCAGTAGGAGTTGGAATATTAATTATTTTTTGTTATTAGCATCAAAAGCATTTTCTTTCAAAACTAAAGCATTGTTTTCAAAGTAACGTTTATTAACCGCAGTTTTTTCATTTACAGGATCTTTTATATTGCTAATTATTTTATCTTTAGCATCAAAACTATCTTGAGCTGAATGTATTAAACTTTTCTGTTCTAATTCTTTTACAATTTTATTCACATATTTCATATTAGCTGTATCATGTAAATATATTGGATCTGACACATTTGAAATTCTTTTATGTTTTGCATTATAGTTATCATTTTGTAAATGAATAAGAGAAGAATCTGATAAATTTCTAACATCATTTTTAAAATGTTCATGAACTCTATCCACATAAGAATTTGTAGCTGAATCATTCAATAATTTTGGTGCATTTACATTTCCTAAATTCTTTTTTTCTATATCGTAATTTCCATCGTTTGTTGATTTAAATCCTACACTTGGAGGACCTGGAGGTCCTTCTTTTATTTCATCATAAAACAAAAGATAATAAGCTGTCATTTATTAATGTAATAATCTCATTATGCTTTCAATGTTTTATTCATAGTTATTTCTTCAGATTTCATATTCATAGAGCATTTGTTTCTTTCTTTCAAAATGAAGTAGAAAAAGTAATTTTTGGTAGTATTATTTTTAACCTCCAATTGAATTCGATCATTAAATTATTCAGGTTTGTGTAATTTTCACGATGCTCTAGATTGAAATAAATTATAGGATACTTTCTGAAATTTGAGAAATCTATCATGCAACCTGTTTCTGCATTTATATTGTTCATTCCTGCTTCTAAAAGAGCTGCATATATTCGATTATAATGTTTTTTATTGAAATCCATGAAATAACTTTTTGTTGGAACTTTTATGTTATTAATCATTACCAACATTCTGTCATATCCAAGTTATCAAACATCATGTTATTTTGGTTCATATTTTCATTTCTTTCGTCATATTAAGGAATGACGTATAAACTTAAAACTTCATCAGATGTTGCAGGAATATTATAAGATCCACTGGAATTTTTATCAAATAAATTTGATTTAATAATATCATAATGATCCCAATTTATTTCTGTAGGAGTATCAGATAGTTTTAGTTGATTGAATTTTACAGCAGCTGAATTTTTAAATCTAACATATGGTAATCAGAGAGATAATCTTCAACAACTGCTTTGAAATCAGGATTTTGAATATCTGTATATAACATAATTTTATTATAATTTCTTTGAATTTCTATTTTAAATTGAAATCCTGTAAGTACTTTTCTATATTCTCTGAAAAAATCAAATATATATTTTAATGGTATCCATATTCTTACGGTTTGACTACCTTTAATGAATTTCCATCTTTTAGCAAATCCATCATTAAATTTTTCATTCATTTTGAATTTATTATAAAAATCAGTAATTTTAGTTGCATCAACCAAAGTTCCATTATATTTGGAATTATCTCTGTCAGCATATTCAGAAGTATCCATAAAGAAAAACATAGTAGTAGCTTCCGATGTTGAATAATCAGGTGTGAAATTTATCAATCCTAATACTTGATTCATGATTGCTTAATAATTAATAGTAGATTCAATTTCAGTATTTCCTATTGTTAATCTGCTAGAATTAATTAAACCACCCCCATTTACAAAAGTAATATTTTCATTATTTATATTGCTTCCATCACCTTTTACAATTTTAAATTCTTGTTGCAGATAACCTTTAGAATATAATATATTAGCATTTGTACCATTTATAAAGAAATTATATGTAGCATTTTCATATGGATTGTTTTTATCTCTGTTCTCATGTTTAATTTCTCTATATTCAAAGCTTTCAATTTCGTTATTATAATAATAACTGGTATCACTCAAATCATAACTTTTGTTCATTTATTTAGGATAAAAAATTTTCAATCCTGCACCATGTTTTTTCTTTTTTGATAAAATCTCATTTAAATTTTCTATTATGAAATCTTTAGATTTTTCTTCCATACTAGGTTCAGCTTTTCCTATTAAATCAAAAAATAAACCTCTTCCTTCTATTTTCTTACTCTTTCTGTACAATCTGTGTTTATTCATTTATTTAGCTATAAATCTATACTGTACTTCTTCTCTATTTAAATCAATTAGTTCACCTCGATGATGTGTAATTTTCATTCTAATTCTATGTATGGAATCAGATTTAACTGGAAAAAATATAGATTTTTCAAATCCTTTAGAATATAAACTTCCAGGAGGATTTGTGGCTGTAAATGAGTAAATCACATCAGATTGAAAGTGATTTATATAAGCACAATTTAATATATCACAATGAATATAAATATTATCATTTCCATTTGCTATATATGCTATATATTTACTTTCTTGTTCTGCATCTTCATATACTTTTGCTTCAAATCCTAAAATTTTGTACAATTCACTTTTGGATAAATCAAACTTATAATGATCTTTCAATTTAATTGCAAACCTTTGTCTTTCTTCTATAATTCCAAATAATATTGGAGGATCATTTCCAAAGTATTTAACCATGTAACGATTCAAACCTTTTATACTGTAATGACCATTTGTAATAGTGAAATATACATTTCTTACCATCAAAATATAAAATTTATTATTTTTGTCAGTAATATTATTCCAAGAAATGTACATAGAAAATGACTGAAGAGCAATTTCCTTAAAATTAAAAGGGTTGGAATATTTAATTGTAAAATCTTCTGATTTACTAGCATTTTTAGAATCTAAAATTAGGTACGTCATTTATTTAAAAATAACATTTTTCTCATTGGAAATACTAGGTTCTTGAGTAAATGAATATAATATATCAGTAGGGGACTTATCTATATTTCTTTCAGTTATATATTTCATACAATATAAACCACATTTTACAGATGTAGGTTGTAGTAAAAAGCTAGAATTATAACGAATTCCTTTTCCTGAAGATTTTAAATAATTAATTATATTTTTAGGAAGAAAATCATTTTTTATTTTTATTTTTTCATATTCATATTCTCCAAAGGGATCAAAATATTCTACAAAATCATATATTGGATCATTATAATAAAAAACACAATGAGTTCCACTACCTGTAGATACATCTAAATTAATAATTCCGTTTTCGAATTTTCCTATATTTTTAGGTAGCATATCTATAGTAAATGTGCCTCTAAATCCTTTTTCGTTTTTCAAATTTTCTTCTATTATTTTGTTGGATATTCCAAGGGAAGATAAACCCCCTTTCCACAATGTCTTTTTAAATCCCAGATCCTGAAATTGTATCAAATATTTTTAAGTACCCCATCCTGCTGCACCACTAGCAGCTCCAAGACCTAAAGTTGTTTGAATAGGAATCAGGAATGGTGAAAATCCTCCAGTTTTTTGTAACTGAGATTTATTAATTGTAATTCTTTTACCTTTTGCAATTTGATTGATTTGTGTATTGGTAAGATGTAAATCATAATTAGGAGTTGAAAAATGTTATAAAAGATTTAAAATAAAAAGCTAAAGTAAATCTAAGAATGATATTATTAAATCTATAATATCATATATTAGAAAAACTGGAAATTATAAACAAGTATTACCAGATATATTAGATTTAGATACTTCTGATTATTTAGATCGTAAGAAGAAAATATTTATTAAGTATCCAAAGAAAAGAGAAAATATTAAAAAAATATTTGATTCATATAATTTAAAATTTAATAAATATACTAAAGATTTTGAACCTGTGAAAAGTAAAAAAATTAAAAGAGAATTAAAACTGAATGAATTATTTAAAACTGATTATGAGATTGTAGAAATTAAAGGTAAATATATAAAGAAATATATGACTCATAGAAAATCCTATATGATTGTAGAGATTAATAAAATTAAACCCGTACAATATTTTAATATTTAATCATATTTATTTGAAAAGCTATAAGAAATATAAATGGTAAAGTTGATATAATTGTGCATAATCCAAATTTAAGTGCTCCTTTTCATCCTAAAATGATGTCTACTAAAGATTCTTACGAAGTATATTTAGAAACATTAAATAAAAAGATTGAATATAAGGAATTTGATATAACTGAATGTATTTTTGATTTTCATGTAATTGAACTACCAGATGGAGGTTGACATAAATCATTAAGAGTGTATTCAGAAACAGATCCTTCAAAGAAAAGAAGTATTGGTCAAATAAAAAATAATGATAATATATGTTAAGCTAGATCTATTGTCACTGCTTTATCTGTTCAAAATCCAAAATTATTATGTGATAAATTAAATCATCAAAAACTAACAGAAAATTATATAACATATACTAGAAAAGGTCGTTTATTTCAAAACACTTTAGTTGTAAAACTACATAATTTATGTAATATTCCTTTAGAAATATGTAGCTTAGAAGAGGTTAAAATATTTGAACAATTCTTAGATATTCAAATTAATATTTACTGTAGAGAAAACTGTAATCAAAGTTTATATTCTGGAGAATATAAATCTACATGTATTTACATATACAAGATTCAAAATCATTTTAATGTCATTACTTCTACTACAGAATTTTTAGGGAAAGATCATTATTGTAATTACTGTAAAATAGGATATAAGAAAACTAATCGTCGCAAATGTCCTTTGAAATGTTTTGTTCAAAATTCTGATTGTAATGGAAATGAAATATTTTGCAATAAATACAATAGGAAATTTATAGGTAAAGAATGTTTTGAAAATCCAAAAACGAAAGATGATAATGGTTTTAGTGTTTGTAAAATATTATGGAAATATTTAAAGTGTAAAAGAAATATCAGTAGCTTAGAAAGAAAACGTAAGGATCATAAATGTGGTGAACTGAGATCTAACAACTTTTGGAGATGGGTAATGAATGATCATAATTTTTTTATGAAACAAAAGAGTTCAAAAGGAGGTATGTGTAAACAGAAGTGTCCTACTGTCGTACGAGATAAAAAAGATTGGTGTGAAAAATGTAAATTTGATTACACTGAAAAATATATATTCTTTGATCTTGAAACAATTCAAGAAACTGGAATTCATTAAGTTAATCTATTAATATGTCAGGATTATGAAGGTAAAGAGAAAATATTTAAAGATGAAAATGAATTCTGTAGTTGGTTATTTAAAAATAATTATTATGGATATACCTGTTTAGAGCCCATTATGGAAAAGGATTTGATATTCAAGTAGCTAAATATTGTTTCAAAAATAACCTCAAAGTATTTACTATATACCAAAGTAATAAATTAACTTATATGCATTCATCTTCTTACAATATAAGATTTATTGATTCTATAAATTTCACAATGATACCACTTAAAAAATTTCCATAAACGTTTGGATTGACTGAATTAGCTAAAGGATACCTTCCACATCTTTTTAATACCAAAAGTAATCAAAATTATGTTGGTAAATATCCTGATAAATATTACTATGGATATCATACAATAGTTAGTAATGAAAGAAATAATTTTAATAAATGGTATAACTCTGTTAAAAATAAAACATTTGATTTTCAAAAGAATTTATAAAATATTGCAAATCAGAAGCAGATATTTTGAGAAACGGATGCTTAGAAGTGAGAAGATTATTTTTAGAAACTGTTAATGTAGATCCTTTTAAATATGTAACGTTAGCAGGTGTGTGCATGGGTATTTACAGAGATAAATTCTTGAAAAAAGATACTATAGCTATTGATAATGATACAATTCTTAAAGATCAATATAGTAAAAAATCAATTGCTTGGTTAGATTATATTTTAAAAAAGGAAAATATTAATATTCAACATGCTTTGAATGCAGAAGAGAAAAAATTGAAATTAGGAAATATAAAGTTGATGGATTTCATGAAAATACAGCTTTTCAATTCTATGGCTGTTATTGGCATGGATGTAAAAATTGTTTTTCTGGTACACAAATAAATCTTAAAATCAAATGTTGATTACAGATTTATATGAAAGAACTAAAAAGATTAATAAGAAAATATTGAAAGAAGGATATGAATTAATAACTATATTTGAATGTGCTTTTGACAGTAATAAAGATTTGAAAAAATACATGAAAAAAGAATGGAAAAGAGATTTCATCGAACCTTTAAATCTTAGAGATGCTTTTTATGGTGGTAGATGTGAACCTACTAAATTAAAATATGAATTTAAAACGAATGAAAAAGGAAGATAACTAGATGTAACTTCTTTATATCCAACAGTTAATTACTTTGATTATTATCCAGTTGGTGATCCTGATAAAATATTTAACACTGAAAAATATAATAAAAATTGGTATGGTTTAATAAAATGTTGTTTTCACTATGTAGATCATGTTCTGAAACCCTTCATTGTAAACCCTACAAATCGTCTCTTGAAAAGAAGAAATATAAAGATTGTTACGTTATAAGAAATTCAGAATGTAAACACAGCGATAACGAAAGATGTTTTATAGGTACTTGGACTACAGATGAAATGAAATTAGCTATTAAAAAGGATATAAAATAATGAATATTTATGATGTTTGGAACTTTGAAAATAAGTCAAATGAATTATTCAAAGAGTACGTAAAATTGTTTTTAAAAATTAAATTCGAAACTTGTGATAAATGGAAAAATAATTTTAAAAATGAAAATGAATATAAGAAGGTAGTTAAAGAGGAATTAGGTATAAAATAGAAAAACATAGAATAAAATCCAAGTTTGAGATTTATAGCTAAAATATGTTTGAACTCTTTATGGGGCAGCGAAATGAAGCGAATGTTTGAACTCTTTATGGGACAGTGTTTGGACAGCGAAAAAATATGAAACAAACTGAATACGTAATGGAGATTGATGATTTCTATAGAATTATGATACAATACAAGACGATACAATACAAGATTTAAACATGGTATTTATGAATGATAATTGCGTAGAAATGAGTTACAAAATGAAAAAACAATATCAGAAAAATAACTTTAACACAAATATTTATATAGCAGCATTTACAACCAGTTCTGCTACAATACGATTATATAAAATGTTAAATAAATTAAAAGAAAAGGTTATATATTATGATACAGATAGCGTTGTTTATAGAGATGATGGAACCAAAGATATCAAAACAGGATGTATGTTAGGAGATTGGACAGATTAACTTGGAAATGATAGATATATGAAATATTGGATATCTGGAGCTAGTAAAGATTATGGATATATACTATGTGATGGATCTGCACATGGAAAAGTGATAGGATTTAAAACGTCTTATCAGAGTGAAACAATGTTAGATTTTGATAACCGAATGAAAATAATTACAGGTGAAACTGATTGTATAGATGTTGAAATTAACCAATTTAAAATACAAAAAATAGAGACATTTCAATTACTAAATCAAATAAGAGATATATAATGTTTGGATTTGATAAAGGTAGAATCTTGGATGATTATAACACACTTACCTTTGGATAATAAATCTTCAATATTTTATATCTTCAGTATTTTATGTCTTTCATATTTTATATATTCATTATTTTATATCTTTAATATTTTATATCTTCAGTACTTTATATCTTTAATTTTTTTATTCTCAATTTTTAAAATTATTTATAAAAATGCATTTAAAATAAAATGACTGATATATCATTGATATTCAATATTCAAGGATTTATCCTTCCAGATAAAAAAAATCATCAGAGAAATTAGTTGGACACATTTAACAGAACCAATTGCTGAAACAATTCAAGTATTTACACCTAATTGTGAATTAACAGAACAAGAAATGAAAATTGTTCGTAAATGCACTCATGAAATTCACGTTCTGAGATTTAAAAGATATTCAGATGATAAAAGTCTATGGATTAGTAATGAAAATGTCAAAAATTATATACAGTATTTATATGATGAATATGGTGGTAGATTTGATTATAAAGGAGGAACAATTGAAAAAGAAATATTTGAAGAATTAAATATACCAGCTGCTGATATTTATGTTCCTAAATGTCATAGAATATTAGGTCCTATGTGCAGTCTATATAAATGTTGTCAGTATAAGAAATCCATTCAAAAAATAGTTTGTAATAAATGGAAGAAATAAAACACTTAGATATTAGTGAAGAAATAATAGAGAATTCAAAATTAATTAACGAGCTAATTGAAATCAAGAAAATATATGACAGATATGTTATTGATGATTTAATAATGAAATATATTGATCAAATAAGAGATTTAATTTAAAAAGTTGAAAATAAAGATACAAGAGAAAAAGCACTTGATCTAGTAGATGAAACATCTTTTATTACATTATAAATAAATATTTTCAGAAAATATTTTTGAAAACGTAAAATTATTTAATAAAATGAAATATCATAAATGGAAGAATTCATCAACATCAAAAAGAATATATATCCTGAAACTTTTAAATTGAGAGATTTAGAAGTTGGAAAATACAATTTGATATCTTTGCAAAAAATCAAAACAAAATTTGGATCTTCATTAATTGCAAAACTAGAAGTAAACGATAGTGAAAAAGATTTTTACTTAAGTTCTTTCCATGCTGATTTATCTGAAAGAGCAAATAAAAAATAAATAAAAATAATTATCTATTCAATTACAAAAGTAAAATAAATGATAAATATTATGATTACGAGTTGGAAGAAGTTTAAATCTTTATCTTTTTAAAAAAAAACACATATGATGGCTCTTTTATCTTATATTTTCAATAAACTTACAAAAAATCTTGCATTTCTTATAATAAAAAAATACGTTTAAATATCCAAAAAAAACACAAATTTTTATAATGAAACAGCTTAAAAAACTCAATTTTTATCAAAAAAACAACTTGAAAACATAAATAATGCATTTTTTAGTGATCATTTTTTCAATGGAAGGTTAAATTTTTTTGTTGAAATTTTGAAAGTGAAAAAATCTCTATTTTTCATTTAAAAAAAAACAGCTTAAAAATACTGTATATTTTAGTGAAAAAGACGTCATTTTTTAGTGAAAAACACACTTTTTTGTTTAAATTTTAAAAATCAAAAATGCTCTATTTTTGCAAATTTTTATCAAAAAACAGCTATAAAACTTGCAAAATAGGTCTCATTTTGCAAAAAATATTGCATTTTTAGAGTGTCCTCAAGCCCCCCCCCCATATACTACTAAGAATGATTATAAAATTCTTTAAAATTTAGAAACTAGTTTTTGAAATTATAGTTACATTATCTTAATTAATATTTATGTTTTTCCAACATAAATTTTAAAAAAATATTTAAAAGGAACATATCTTTATTTTGAATTAAATCTTTAAAATTACCCATCAAAATTTGATGCTGTAATTAACTTTACACAATAGTATATAATATTTGTTTAATATAAATATCTAGAGGATATTTAGAATTGACTTTACATTTTTAGGTGGTTCTTTTATGGCTGGATTTCTTACTGTATTCCTCAAGCAACGAGGTGTTTCTTTATCTCAATTATCTTGGATGAATGTCGGTGCTCCAGTAGTGCAGTTCATTGGTACAACTTTGACAGGAATAATAGCCGATAAAATGGGGAGAGCAAAGCCTGTACTTGTCGCAAACCTTTTATTAGTTATAACGATGATAACTGGTATTGTTCTCATGCCCAGCTTAAACGGCATTCCCTGTAAGATAAAAGGAGTTCATTTTATTTGTTTTGATTATGACAGATTTTTAGCAACGAACGTCAGTTGTGAGTTTGCAGATGATGTAATTACGTTGAGTAATTGCACTCATCAGTGTTATAGAAGTATTACGTACAGTTACAATGAGACAGAGTTTCCTGCTTCTATTAAACTAACAAGAGAAAAAATAAGTACATTTTCTTCTTTCATTCATAAGAATCAAACTTCGAAATTCAACAATAGCTGTTATTACGATATGTCCTCACTTTCTTCTCAGTTGATACCCAATACATGGTGCAACGAGTTTGAAAGCAAACACTGTCAAATCGATTGCATTGGAGAGTCTAACACAGTATGCAGTATTAAAACTGATTCCTTAAGCATTATATTTATAAGTTATTGTATACTCTATGTATTATTCTTGGCCGCATTTAGTAATGTTTATCGTTGCTTGGATGTAACGGCAGTAGCTTTAGCAAAGCAATACAATGGTGATTTCGGACGAGAGCGGTTTTTTGCAATATCTGGTAATTTGGTAATTTCACCGTTAGCTGGGATAATTGCAGATGTTACATCTACAGAAAAAGGGGACAGGAATTACGGTGCCACTTTATACCTATTCATTGGTATGACGTGTTTAGTCTTATTAATTCTTTATAAGCTACCTGTCGAAGTAAATTCTCCAGGGAAGAAAATGTGGAAGAAGTCTTTTAATCTCTTAAAAAATCCAGACATCGTATCTCTCGCCTTTGTCATTTTAATTCTGGGTACAGCCTGGAATTTTACAAAAGTTTTTGTGTTTTGGTATCTATCGGACTTGAGCTCACCGAGTGTTTTGATTGGTCTAATTCCATCCATGAGCGCCCTCTATGGACTGCCTTTTCTACTCTCGGCATCTTGGTGGATAGAGAAAATGGGTTGTACTTATTTATTCATACTTGCATTTCTAAGCTATGCGCTCAAGTGCATAGGCTATTCTTATATTATCAATCCATGGTATTCCCTCATATTGGAGGGTTTTGGAGGAATAACATATTATCTCTTGTGGGTGGCAGCCATAATTTACAGTCATGAGCTTGCACCGGAAGGACTCCAGTCTACAGTGGTTGTTGTTGCAGGAGCCATTCACTACAGTATCGGTAAGAGAGTTCAATATAGTCACAAATGGTTTCATGATTGATTAAAACGGGAATTTTTTTGGAGATTTATTATCACATATTATCAATTCAAAAAAAAAACTTTTTATTGATTAATGTCTTATAATTAAAAACAAAAATTTACATTTTTCTTTGTATTTTTGATATTTTTAATAGAAGTTAATATCATTCCTAACTCAATTTTTTTTCTTTAAATTATTTGGTAGATTAAGAATATGTTGGAATTATGTATTGAATATATTTTTAATTTGCTTAAATTATTCAAAATTCTTAAAATTATATATCTTTGAGGCATTAATATTTTACTTTTTTTGAAATATAAATATTCAGGAAGAAACATACAGATTAAACGTTTTTATATAATTTAAATTAATTTAATTTGATTAATATGGATGATATAAATGTGTTTGTGTTTATATTATATAACGTAAGATAGTTTCTCTGTTAAT
The DNA here is from genome assembly GCA_030067965.1 of Latrodectus elegans. Lineage (NCBI taxonomy): Eukaryota > Metazoa > Arthropoda > Arachnida > Araneae > Theridiidae > Latrodectus > Latrodectus elegans. The sequence goes on from CM057810.1 coordinate 197,011, forward strand.
TCTACAGCTTCAGATAATTATAAATAATTCTTAAAAAATGCATGTTTTTAAATTAAATATTATTAAACGAAAAAAATGTTTTTAATTTTATTATAATAAGCTACACCTATTCCAGAGTACTTCATGGTGCTTAATACTACTATATTTTATTGGGAAGATAAGGAAATAAATTTTAAATTTTACTATAATTATTGTACTACTTACTTTTTAAAGTTTAATGAAAAATAAGCTAATATTGTTATATATATATATATATATATATATATATATATATATATATATATATATATATATATATATATATATATATATATATATATATATATATATATATATATATATATATATATATATATATATATATATATATATATATATATAATATATAAATTATAGAAAAGAAAAATAAGTAAGTGAGAAAATTTTGTGACTATATTAGTTTATTATTTAGTAATTACTTTTTTTTCAAAAATTTGAAAATCAACAAATCAACTAATTTTATTAATTGAAGGCATTTTTTGATTAATTATTGAATCTTGTGTTGATGACAAATTTTAAATTTTAATTTTCTTTAGGTTTCAATAGTTATATACAGGTAACTATTGAAACCTGTTTATAACTATTGAAACCTAAACCTAACTATTAAAACCTGTTTATAACTAATAGTTATAAACAGGTAACTATTGAAACCCAAAGAAAATTAACAATAGGTTGGTCACTGTATTTTGTTTATACTTATAAATTTCTGTGTCGTAATTCATGTAATTTTATCTATGGTTAAACATGTTTATTTTTTATTTTATCTTCTTAAGATATTTATAACTAAAATAATAACGATGAAAGCAGATTAGTTTGTGTAACTTTGCTGAATATTTAGATGGAGTAAAAAGTTACAAATTAATGTATTTAAAATTTTATATTACTATAACTGCATTTATTTGTAAGAATCCTTTATTAAAATTTTACGAAAAGTAGGAAATCGTGATCAATTATGCTAAAAATAATGCTAAATATAACGTAAGTAGTTAAATATAACGTAATATCTTTAATAAATTACCTCAATAAATAAAATTTAGACTACTTTGCTGAAACAAATTAAATACAATAAATTTGTAATTTTAATAAATTTTCACTGACAGTAATTTTGAGCGGAACTTATTCTCACAGGTGAAATATTTCAACACAGAACTACTTCATGCCTTAATGGACTTCTCTGCTTAAATTAACTTTGTAGAAATACAAATGACAAAGTTTGAAAATTTTAAGCAATTATAAATGATAATAATAGCGTGATATTTATTATCTGGCTCAAAATTATGCAGATATACCTTTATACTTTATCAAAATTTCTTTCAAACTTTCATCAAAACTATTTGCAAGTTTTTTTTTTTTTTTTTTTTTTTTTTTTTTTAAAGAATTGCATTTACATTTTTGTAAAAGAAAATTTCATGTATACTACTACAAAAAAAGATATTTCATATGGATATAATCATAATAGCATATCGTTTCTGACCATGTAAAATAGTTCACACAGTTAAAATTGGTTTTATTAATACATCAGCGATAGAAAAAAATGATTCCATACTTACAAATAAAAAATTTTACTTTTGCCAATGAATTTTTAAAATAACTTTATAATAAACAGAGATGTTGCTTTTTATTTTATAAGTAAGAAATACTAATTTATGGAATTTATTCTTGATGAATTTATCTTTAGTAATTTTTTAAGGAAAAGCGTCTGGAGGTTTAATAGGCGGTTTAGTGATGGATTCTTTTGGCGGGAGAGTTGCATTCCGTTTGATAGCAGTGATTTGCACAGCATCAGCTATTTTGTATGGTATTTATCTGTGTATACGGAATAAATTGCTTTCCAAGGAAATGAAATTAAATAAATTAAGTAAGTTTTATTTGTAGCATAAATTTTTCCAAAAATAATCTAAACATAGTTTATATATATATATATATATATATATATATATATATATATATATATATATATATATATATATATATATATATATATATATATATATATATATATATATAATCATCCAGAAATTAAGATACTCTTTGTCCGCCGCCAGAGATGGCATCATGGTGAAAGAAGAGCTAACTTGTGCAGACAATTATTATATTTCTGAGTTCATAGCTTCCAACTGTTAACAATGTTATTCGGATTTCTCGAAGTATTGCGAGTATTTCTCGAAGTAGAAAAAATGACCAGCTAGAGACACTCTTACGTTGAAGTCAGTAGAACAATACGTTTTTTATGGGAAAAATGTTTAATAATTATGGAGATGGAATTTCGGCAATATATGGGCCACGCTCAGTGTTACTTCCAGCCATTGTGAAATGATACCAGCAATTCAGAGAACGTTGCACAGATTTAACCGATGCGGAAAGGGTAACAACAGTGAGTACATAGGACATAGTAGAGCGGGTGGAAGACATTATTCTCTGAAATCACAGTGTGAGCGTAACACGCATTGTACAGAAGCTGGAAATATTAGTAGTCAGTGGGCGTTTCATCATTCGTTACCAACTGGTATATCGCAAGTTGTATTTAAATGGTTTCCTTATTCTTTAACACAAATGATCAAGGTTTCAAGTTTCCTTGGATTTCATTCAACGTTATTCTGTGGAAAGCAATGATCTCTCAAGCTGCTTCAGTACCTGTTATGAAATTGTGTATCACTTCACTCAATAAACGAAGCAAGATCTGAGTGACCATGCAATGGACACACAGAATCACCAATGAGAGCAAAATCCAAAGTTCTCCCCATTAGCAGGTAACGTCATGGCTGCTGTTCTTATAGGCTGTGAAGGAATTTTTTACATCGAGTGTTTGTGGAAAGAGGCACATCCATTAATTCTGAATCCTACTGTGAAACACGAAGAGATTTACTCAAATCTGTAAAAATAAGTCATGAGAAAAGGGGTTGTCTTTTTTTGCACAACAATGCAAGACCTCACTAGGAAAGCACATCACAGTATTTCCTTCACATCTTTGGTTAAAAAGCTCTGGAAGCAGAACTCGTATATTCCTGATTTGTCACCCAGTGACGGCAAGCTCAAAGAAAATTTTAGAGGAAGACATTTTTCTACTATGTCCAGGTTCAGATACCTGTTCTAAGTTGGCTCAAGGACCAAGGAGCAATTTTCTGACGCTAGGGTACCAAGCGATTAGTGCGTGCTATGTTCCGACAGATAATAGCAAGGATTGGGAAATAATGTGGAGAAAGAGAGGGTTGTATGTTTGTCATATTCTATTTTAGCGCACTTCTCAGAAAAGATTTATTTCATTTACAATGTTTGAGTGTAACTTAATTCTTGAACGCCTATATATAATATATATATTTATCTATCTCTCTCTATATATATATGTGTGTGTATATATATGCATATATATATATATATATATTTATTTTATTTATTTATATATAGATATATGCATATATAGATAGATAGATATAAAGTATGATTTGAAATATCATCGGCAAAAAATTGAAAAATACAAGAATCGATATAAAATTCTTAGGCTTATCAATATATTCAGCGCAAAAGCAGATTAAATAGAATTACTAAATTATAATTGTTAGTAAATTTTTATAAAATTAATCAAACACCAAATGGAGAATAATAAACAAATATTAAATGGAAAATAATAATCAAATACTAAAAACAGAATAATACATGAAAATACGAAATATAGTAAACAGTTGGAAAATATGTTCAATCGATAGTTTAAAATTTCAAAGAAGCATAGAATAAAAGGAAAAGGGAACGTAGTACCAACATGGCTAGCTTCTTCAAGAGCAGAAAAGGCATACTTTGTGCCAAAGTGGTTAACACCTTCTGGAAAAGCTGGTCCTTTCCCTTTTATTCTATGAATTTTTTCCTCATATCAATAGTTTAAAATTCCTTATATTTTTGAAATTTTAAACTATCGATTGAACATATTTTCCACTAGTTTACTGTATTTCATATTTTCAATGTATTATCCATTTAGTTTTTTAATATTGTTCTCGATTTATATATATAATGAAAGATTAGTTATAAAAGGGAAAAGTACAAGACCCTGTTAAATTTCGGTTTATTATATGTGGATGCAGCACTTATGCAGACAAATTTGGTAATTTGTTTTCCTATTACTTAAATATAATTTTAAATAACATTACTAATTCAAATAATACATGGATAATTAAGAATAATAAATTTATCAAAGAATTTATTTCTGCCAATAAAATTAATGCTGTTTCCTTTTATGATTACAAAGATTTTTTCACCAGTATTCCACTTGAAAAACTTTTAGATATTATTATGCTTTATTTTTATGATTTTAATTCAATATTTGATATCGATATAAATTATTGGAAAGACCTTAGTTTATTTTGTATTTATAATAATTATATTTCTTATGGTGAAAATATTTATTTGCAAGTTAACGGCATTCCCCAGGGTACCAAAGTTTCAAGTACATTAGCAAATTTGTTTTTAAATTACTATGAAAAATCATTTATAATACAAATGCCTTTTGCTTAAAAATACATTGACGATTTTAAAATTTTAATTGCCTAAAATTTGATAAAAATTTACAATAATATGTATCCCGAGGAATTAAAATTAATTAAAACTAATACTGGTAGCCTAAAAACTGAATTTCTAGATATTTTAGTTACGATAAGAGATAACCACACATTTACTAACATATATGATAAAACTAATAATTTTAATTTTAAAATAAATAAACTAATTTTCTGAAATTCAAACATTTGAATTAAAATTTATAAAAATCTTATTTTTTAATAAACTTAATAGAATATACAATATATGTAATAATTGAAACAACATCAATAAACAAATAGACTAGAAAATAATCTATCTCATAATGGCATTCCAACTAAATTTATAAAACACTATTTGGCGAGCATTGCTTATAAGACTGAAGTAAGGCCTAGTTGTATACTGCAGAAGGGTCACCCAAGCCTTGAAGGTCTTATAAGAAGCTTGAAATGCCAATAGTGTTTACACTTAGTCATTAACTTATGTATTTATTTGGCTTAAATATTTTATATTTTAAATAATAAAAAATGATTTTAAATAATTAATTAAGGTTTTTAATAAGAAATTATTTTGATACTAATGAAATCACAATAGTTTTATTTTATAATCCAAGTTTGTTTTTGATTGTTAAATTTCTGTATTAATGTTTTCATTATATAATTAAAATATTATATTTGTGTATAGTTATATATATATATATATATATATATATATGTTTTGCCTACTTATAAACTATTTCTTACGAGAATAATTTCCAGAAATGTTTAATCCTAATTTTTAAATTTTACAAAAAGTTTTATAGATGATATAGACAAAATTATAGGTATTACAAAAGCATATTTTCTGAATAATTTCAATATTTTTCTTTCAGATAAAGACATATTTGCTGAAAAGGAATCAAAGCATTCGTCCGTTCTTTCAAATAAAGCTTAAAGATAATTTTATAATTATAAATATTTTATTAAAATTTTTATTAATAAATGAATTTACATTTATTGTATGTGCTCCTTTGTTTTAGTTCAGTTCGACTGTAAATTTATAAATAAACTTCAATATAAGATATATATATTAGTTTCGGTCTATGAACCTGAAAGATTTTTAAGATTTTTGGAATATTTTAAATAAAAAAAAGATTTTCGTGTCTTGATAATTTACATTTTTAATTTTAATTATTATACTGAGTGCTTAACCAATACGTTAGGACGTTTCATTCGATTCCAGAAAAGTTGAAAATTTCCATTTCCAAAAAGTATAACTGGAAATACTTTTCACTGCAAATTTCTAATTAATTTATGGTAATTTAAGGAATTTATTTAATTTATTCCATAAGAGTTTTTATATTTACAGAAAATTTTTTTTAACTTTTTCGCGAGAGTTTTATCATAATTAAGTAATTTTACTGACGGCACTAAAGTTATAGACTCGAATTATGTAATTTATTGCCTAAAGCTTATGAAAGTGCATTTCTTTAAACTTATGAAATAGTAATAAAACTATTTAAATGAAATTCGCAGAGACATTTTGAATTCTAAGAAAGAAAAAAGAAAAAAAATTACAGAATAAGCAGAAGTTAATTTTCTAATGCCTAAAAAGGGATTAAATATATTCCATTGCCAAAAAGAATAAAGCTACAACTAATTAACAAAATAATCCCATTTTCAAATAAAATATGAGCTATAACAATTTAATCCCAGTTCCTATTGAACAACTTGAGTTTTGTCTTCCAGTATTCCTGTGTGACTTGATGGATATCCATCGGGTCTTTTGCTTTATTGAATCTGTGAATACGGTCCATTACTAGTCCATTACTACAGAAATATGCAACCGGATTAAAACTGTATCGAAATTCACAGGTATTGATTTTCAAGCATTGAGGTATCCAAAATGCTGTATCAAATTCTCTTTGAGGTTTACCACGACTTAGAGGTAGACTCGAGCTCTTGGAATGGAAGACAGATTTCATCAAAATCATTATTGAACTAATAGAGACAGATATTGTGCTTTTACTATTGATATGTGCGTTTTTTGGGTTATAGCTTGAAAATTTGGTGTTTATTTACCTATCTATACTACATTCATTCATGCATTACATATATACTTATATATAAGATTGTATTATCTAGCGTTTTCAGTGATAAAAGAAAAGTAATTGTTAATAATTTTTAAATTATGAAGTTTGCACCTAACATTTTATAATTTTTTTATAATTGTAAATATTTTATAAGAAAAATGTTTTTATTATTTTCTATATGAAATCAGCCGAAACATGCAAAATTATTACATCAAATTAATGCGAATTGAGGAATGAAAAACCTCAACAAAGATATTAGATTTTACGGAATATAGTCAAAAAAATGAATAATATTTTATCCAATTGTGTTAATAAATCAAAATATATACCACAAAAAATGTTCACTTAAAATATTCATATGTACAATGCTGGTATTTTAACTCTCTGAATTCTGAAATACAATTATATTTCACTTGATATTTATTTATATTAATAGTTATATTTCACTTTCAATAAAAGCTGAATTAAACTTACAATTCTTTTATATTCATAAAATATATGCATACATGGAGAAGAATTTTCTCCATTTTCTATCTCATACTTTTACATCGTAATGTTACAAATAAGCGATAGTATCGCCATTTTTCGGTTCTGTTAAAAAAACAAGTAAATTTAAATTGATAAACCTCTCTAAAAGTTTATTTATCAGTAATGAAAGTAATGATTCTTTTATTTTTGATATTACAGTTTTACTTTTGATTAAATGTTGGTGAAGAATTAAAAGTTTTAACGTTAAGTTTTAAAGTTAAAGTTTACACGTTACTTCGGAACATTTATCGAAAAACTTATTTGATTGGTAAAAATGAATAAAAAAATTGTAACAAAGTAAAATATTATTTTTCAGCATTCATTATGATGCCCTTGATTAAAAATCCTACATCCCTTTTAGAAAACTTAAAAGCTGTAAAAAAAGAATCTTAAAAATAGTTGAAATAAAGCAAAATTCTTACAAACATGTAGCCTGATTCCTTACGTATCTTAGGACTATTTGACAATTTACATATTTAAAACACGAATGTTAATTTTTTGAGAAAAGATGAAGACCATGAATTTCAGAATAAGTATATGAGCAATGGGAAAACGTTAAAACTTTTAAGACAAAATCCATGTTTCGTGTAAATAAGTGAAAATAATTAAAATATAAAAACAAAATTTATAATTAATAAATTCTGATACATTTAAAATGGAAGTAATTAATGATTTGAATGTTTTTAAACCTCTAAAGTTAATGCATGTCTTAATACTCATAACCCATTAAATACATTAATTATGTGTTGTGTTATTCCTAATGATTTAGCCTTAGGCTATGCAAACGCCCATAAATCTTCAAAAATTCACGAACAAGAACAGGACTGTTTCAAATTTAAATCCTATCTGAAGCAACACAGTTAGTGTGTGATGATGAGAGGCCTGATATCTTAACTATTTTTAAATGATACTAACGAAACTGATTCAGTTCTAGAGGATGAGAAATTTTTACAGTACTTGTCAAAGTTAAGCTGATAATCATAAAAAATATTTATCAGCAAACATTCTAGCAGTAATCTCCCTTGAAATTGCCTTCACTCTTTTTAATTAAAAATATCTAGTTTTTAAAATACCTCGATATTTTGATGCATTTACTTTTATACAAAAAATTATACTGAAAATCACATATTTTTTATGATTTGATATAATGATTCAAATTTTTATAATTTTAACTAATTAAATTTAAAATAAGATTGTTTAAATTAATATTGTATATTTTATTGAATTTTATAATTATATTATTCCTTTTCATTTCACATATTTCTTCAAAGATGCAAAAATCAGAATAAAATTGCGTTAGATGAAATTATTTTTATAGCCTGTGGCCTTGATTTTTGATAAGCGATAGTATTATATTTCATAAAGCGATAGTGTATATTTCAAAAGAATGAAGTTATAAAATGCATTTGATTAATTCCTCATCAATACAGTACAGTCAGAGTTTAGTCAAATGGCTTGCAATGATTTTGCAGGTCAGTGAGATCTAATAAGATCACTACATAAGAAATTTTCCTAAATATATTCTAAAAAATTATCATTTCTAATACAGAATTACCAAAGGAACCCATACAACATTACTTTATCAAATAGATGTAGATATGACGTCCTTAGTAAAATGTGCGTTAATCCACTCGACATCCATTTTTCCAAAGAAGATCCACTGGAAGGCAAACATTGTAATAGAACATTCATCTTCTGTCAGATGTCTACAAGATCTTTGATGTCGGATGGACGAAATGTGGACAGATTCATGAGTACTGATTTGATGAATGTATTTTAAATGAGGTTTACAGCTACTGAAATTAATCTGTATCTCTAGTAACTTCTTTCTGCCAGATAGAAAAAGCGAACAATTTGTTTTGAGTAAGTTAATTAATTGCCTTCAAGTGGTTCAGATTTTTGTCTACTGGAAAAGTTATTCTTTTAGATTTTCTTAAATGTTATAGAATTTTATCATAACTCATTAAATTAATATTTTACAAACATTATTTTAAAATTAATATATTGATAAACAAAACCAACTTTTATTGATTTTAAGAAATTAAAATTTGTTCTCAGAAAACAATTTTTAAGAAAATTATACAATAAGAATATAAATAAAATTATGAATGTAATTAAACACTTAACATATAAATTAATTTAAGAAAAGTGTTATAAATATTTAAAATAATTAAAAAAAAGCTTAATATAAAAAAGTTTACTTCTGACATACACTATTTTTATTTCATTTAATTTTAACTACAGGAACACTTTTTATTCTGTGACACAAATGCCTTCCTTCAGCGTTAAATTTCTGTCGCAACCTTTATCTCTCAGGAAATTGTTTATGAAGCAGCAGTTTCCTCTAAATAGCATTTATAATTAAAAGTATTACTTGTGCAAATCAAAAACATGGAAAAAAGAATAATTTTTTTTTGAATATGGAAAAAAAATTACATTAATACAGTAAATATATAAATAAAGTTTGGAAGGTAAAACTCATTATAAAAATGTCAACATAAATTCAACTTTCCTTCATTGATTTCAGACATTCAATAGCTGTGTAATAATTATTAGAGGATGTTTGCCTTTTGACTACTATTAACAATCCATCTGATGGATACCGAATGTATCTCAGAAATGTCTGCTCTTTGAAAAACTCGCGAATACTTTGGATTTGATAAAATAATCGAAAGTACATAATGTTTAAAATTTGTAATGAACACTTTGTAGCTATATGAAAACACGAATTTAATTATTAGATAAAATTAATATAAGATCTTAAAAATCATTTTATTAATTAATGATGGAAATATTTTTTATTATTTTTAGAACAATAAAATTTCAATGGATTTTAATACGTAAAATGCTTGCTTGCACATTGTATTTTCCAAAAAGTAATAGCCAAATACATAGTTGCAAAAGTAAAAGTAATGGTTTCGTTATTGCTCCAAATAGGTTTAGGAATATCAATAAAAAATTTGGGGAAAATATGAAAAAGAAAACAAGTAGTAAAATATCCAATAAATGGATACATATACATAAACTCGTTATTTCATCTAACAAAAAAATAGAATTTATGATTGCGGTAGATTATCCCAACTCTTAAAATGCAACTAATTAAACTTTAAGGAGCTCTAAATAGTTAAAGCATAGCATAACAGAAATATTTGTTAAAAATTATGAATATATGAAAAATCTAACTCTATTTAGCTATAAAACATTTACTTAATAAATTTGAAAACTAGGTTCCCATGATGATAACAATTTTTAAAAAGCATATAACAACAACAAATAACACTTTAAAAATAAATGCTAAGACATTGTGTGAAACTACCAATTAGGTTATTGTATCAAATGCACATAGAATTCATCTATTTTTGCCGTTAAAGTCTGAGGAGAAGAAAACAAATTAGAGACATCTTTAGAAATTCCAATAAGTAATAAAAAATATTAATATCTATTTATTAATCACAATAAGAGTATCAATAATTTCATAAAACTAATCTATGGAACTTGAAAGAAAATAAACATTTGATAATTATTCTAGAACTTAGCCCGAGAGGCTTTTTCCGTTCTTTTATTTATGAATGCATTTTACTCTACGGCTTATTCATAATTTCCTTTTTGGGTGTGCACAACAAACAAATTGTTTGAATTCTGGAAGTACTTTATTTCCTTTGATTTTTAAAGCTAATATTATTTACATAATTTAACCATAAAATTTTTGAACATTTTAATATATCCATCTTTTTTATTCCTTATAAATTGAAAATAAAATTACTAAAATTAAGAAATAAATCAGAGATTTTAAGAGCTTCCATTAGAAGCTTCCATTATGCAGATTAATAGTTTATTAAACAGAACTGCATAATAAGCAAAAATACATTATTTGATTTAATTAATAATTAATTTTTTTAAAAAAGAACTAATTTGTTTTCACAAAAATATTTTCAGCAATGGCTTTAAAAATAAGTTCAGTAGATTTTCATTATTTCCATTGATGATTTTTCTCAAATATGACTATTAACTGGTATTATTTATTTTAAATATTTGAATTATAAATAAAATAATTTATTTCGAAAATACTATCATCATATTTTTTAAAGTAGCATTAAATGTAAAAACAGTGGGAAATAAGTATAATAAGTATAATATATAAAAAAAATGATTATTATCAGAGACATAATGAAAGTTAGAGAAATTCTGTTTGTAAAACCCTATTTGAATCGTTCATTTCAGAGTTAACAAGCAATTGTTAAATAAAAGCGTTTAAATCATTCAATCTTTAGAAACATGCATGAGCAAAATTTATAAAACATATAGTTTTTATTTATTTATTTTATTTTTTAGCTATGCAACAAAATTAAAAACATACAGCTAAGAATCAATATGAAGTTTTTGATTACATTTTATTTTCTTATATTCGAATCATGAGAAAATCCACGTAAAAATTTTCCAGTTTATCAGAATCCTAATCAACTATAGTAAATTTTCATTTATTCCAATATTTTTTTTAAACTGATAAAATATATAATTCTGTAATTCTTAAATTTAAGCAAAGAACTATCCTATGTAAGTTCTAAATCAATTTTGCTTTATTTACTTGTTGATGAACTGTAAATATACTAAAAGCTAATTTATCTGTAACATACAGTTTAAAAGAAGTGTAAATCATTAAAAATAGCCATGCAATGAAATGGAATGGGACAAATGAGCTTGAACTGAAAACCTGAGTGAACTAACCAAGTACAAAATCTAACACAGTGAATCTTATCTACAGATTGTTTGAACAGCTAAACCACTAAAAATATGCATAACTTTTTATTTCACTTAATAATATATGTTCTGTTTCGCGCGATATAGTTACATTACTAACAAAACTATTTCATCTCAATCATATTTCAAAAACTTCAGTAGGAAATATAATTAAAAATTTAAATCTTTTACATCTTTGAGAAGTTTACTTTCAAAATACTAGCCTATACTAAACAAACACATCCTGCAGAAAACTAAAAAAATACTTTTCAAAACATTTTAACTGATTTTGAGCTGAAATGCAAATTAATACACAGATTGAAATTATCGAATGGTGCAATTCTTCACTTGATAAGTTCAAACAATTTTCATAGTTGTCTCATAATTTCTTATTCAATAAAAGATTAATTTTTATCTTTATGAAATCAGAAAGTGAAAAGTACATAAATCTTTGTTTAATGAAGATTAAATAAAAAAAATTTTTTAGTAGAAACATATAGTTTGTCTTGAAGGACCTAGGCAATTGAGTTTCAATTTAAACAGATTATTTTTCAGCAATAAATTTTTTTTTAATATTTTTTATTTATCATACCTCTCATGTTTTTCCCAGCATAAATATAATTAGAAAATGAAATGATCTTCTAAAGTTTATTTTATAAAAGAATTCTGCAATCACCACGGCAATATTTTAAATAAAATAAGTAAATATATATCCATATCATATATATATTTCTATATTTCCATATCATAGTATATCTGTAACCATTTAAAATCAAAGTAAATATGTACTTAAAATCAGGTTAATTTTTTCTACGAGGGTTGCTATTTATATTTCTGGCCTTGGCAACAGTAAGTGTTGCTAGGCGACCGAAGACGATTTTAATCGAAAGTTTGATATTTTTAAACATAAATTCAGCAGACGATTTACCATTATAGCTTTATTTGTGTTGTTGACAGTAAATTGAAAAGTTCTTCTCTGTCAAAAAATGGAATTGAATCGTGAACATTTTCGTGCCATTATTTTTCATAACTTTCGACGTGGATTGTCAAGACAAGAGTGCTTCGATGAACTTAATTCTTTATACAGCGATAAAGCGCCATTCTACAGCACTGTAAAAAATTGGTATAACGAATTTAATCGTGGTCGATGTTCGATCCAGGACGAATCCCGTGCAGGTTGTCCAAAATCCGTTGTTGTGCCAGAAAAGATCAATGCTGTGCGTGAACTGATAAAGCAAGATCGTCATGTGACATACCGTGAGATAGAGGCGTCTTTGGACATTAGTATGACTAGCATCAATAAAATATTGCATGAACATTTGAGCGTAAAAAAATTTTGTTCGCGTTGAATCCCGCATAATCTGACAAACGCTCAAAAAAGGCTCGTGTCGATTGGTGCAAGGAAATGTTGGAAAAAATACATTCAAAGGTACATCAAAGGCTGTGTATAACATCTACACAGGTGACGAATCATGGATCTATGCATATGAGCCGGAAACAAAACAGCAATCAACTGTATGGGTCTTCCAAGACGAGGCAAAACCAACAAAAGTTGTTCGAGGAAGAAGCACATCGAAACAAATGATTGCCTGTTTCTTCGGCATTAACGGTCATGTGGCAACAGTGGCGTTAGAGCAACGCAGGACGGTCAATTCTGAATGGTACACGACCATTTGTTTGCTAGAAGTCATCGGAGAAATTCGAAAAAAGCAGAAGAACAGGCGAATCATTCTTCATCATGACAATGCGAGCTCTCACACATCGACTCAAACAAAGGCATTTCTGACTGAGCGAAAGATCGAACTGATGGGTCATCCGCCGTACAGCCCTGATTTGGCACCCAATGACTTCTTCTTATTCCCACACATCAAAAATAAATTACGTGGACAACGATTTTCGACCCCCGAATAAGCGGTTGATGCATTCAAAACGCATGTTTTGGAGTTACCTCAATCGGACTGGAAAAAGTGCTTTGAAAATTGGTTCAAACGCATGCAAAAGTGTATTGATCATCATGGAGAATATTTTGAAAAACAATAAAACCAATTTCGATCCTACATATTTGTTTTTTCATTATTAGGCCAGAAATATAAATAGCAACCCTCGTATTCGTAAATAACACTGTATTCGGATTTTTACAACTTTTATTTTCAACATAAAGATTTGCTTGGAAAAAATGGGTCATTTCAATTTAAAATATGAATCATTAAAAAAACAATTTGTTTTAATTACTTTATTATGTAATTACATTTTATTCATTTTTAATTGCTAATTTATTTTTACATTATTATGAAAATACCTTTCACCCCTAACGGTCGTGGGCTTTTATATATATTAATAACTGCATAATTTCATAAATTTTGAAGAAATCTTTAAAAAAAGCGACAGAGTTAATTAAAACTAAATGTAATACGTTAAATTTATGTTTTGAAATTCAGATACCTTTATTCAGGGAAATTAAATCACAAAACAATTTTACTGATATTCTTACATTATAAAAGAAATGAATTTATATTTTAGGTTAGTAAATTATCATTTTATTTGCATTAAAATCTATAAAAATAAAGTTTTTTAGTAATTTAAAAAATCAAAAACTTCTATATTTCCCATTTTAATATTTAAATATATGTTTTCAAACACTATTTAATAAGTAAATCTGTACCTATAAAAAATATTAATAGAAAAATAGTTACTAAACTAAAATGTCATACAATATTTGAAAATTTTACTTGTTTATTATATCTGAAATCGATTGAAAACACGATATTGGTATTCCCATGCAAAGTCAAATAATTAAATTAGCAGTACATTTCAATAAAATAATTGTAATCCACAATCATTAAATTCTAAATCATATTCTGTGAAGAGTATATCTGTGTCTGTAAAGTAAATAATTCAATATTTCTTTTAATAGTATTTTCAAAAACTATTGATCTGCTTGGTCACCATTTTCTTTTTAAATGTTTTGCAACAACAGCTAACACAGAAGAACTTTTATTATTTTCTTAAAAAATAAAATACTCAGCTGAACACAGAGAATAAGAAAAATAACATTACTCAACGAAGACATCGTGTGAGAAGTTCAAGTTTCGACATCAAGTGCACTATTGCATCATCACATTCAAAAACTAATAATTAGTTTTAATACCTACATTTTGTGTGTGACGGAGATATATTTTACTGAATAGTTAAACAACGTGTCTCTCTTTCAGCAAATAATATCTGAATATTTCAGCAAATAATACCCTTCTGATTTTGGATTTCAGCGGTTCCATAGTAACTTCAATTATAAGGGAATGTCCAGTTAAAAATTCGCTGCTAATCGCTTTCTAACAGAAGCACTTAAATTAATTTTGCTTTCTGAATAAATTTGGTCTGGTATAATGATTTTGATTTTGGAATTTTTCAGTAGTGACTAACAAAGTTCAACTATCCTTAATATTTTTAAAAATAATTTATTTTCATTGTGGACAAACCTATATGACAAACAACTTTATATCATATTTCTGCGATGTTATGCATCATTCTTTCCCAAACAATGGCTGAAGCTAAATCTTCATTCTTTTCCATCTTAGCGATGAGCGAAACGAAACACAAGATTAAATTTGTATTAACTAAAGCTGTGTTACGATTGAATATGATTAATTAACATTTAATAATTTTTCTCCTGTTTGTGAATTTTTTCTTAATTTACAAATAGAATAAAATAACATATTATTGTGATAAGTAGAAAAGTCTACACGTACTTGTTTTTTTCAAACTTGTTTTTTCTTTTCCTTTTTTTTCATTTTATCAATTGTTTTTCCTCCACCGTGACATCTGATTTCACGTATCTCTTTCTGGACATAACGGTTGCGTGACATGTGAAGTCATTAAAAAAACGCAAAATGTAATAATATATTGGTTTCTCAAGGACAAATTCATGAATTATGAAACTCTTTTCAGAAAATAGAATGAGAAACTCTTTTCACGCAATCGGAAATTTTCTATCATTGATTTACATATGCTATTTACATAATATTTCTGTATTTTTGATATTACTCGGTATTGTAAATTAAATGTAAATTGGTCAATAATTTAAAAATATGGTTTAAAAGTACTTATAGTTCTTTTTACATATTTCTATTCTAATATTATTTTCTTTTAATTTTTCTTATTTTAATTTCTTTATATAGTCAGTTTTCAGTAATGTCACATTTGAGACATCATCGTCAACTCTAGTTTCAAATATTCTAGTCATTTATGTAGGGAATATTATTAATTATATCTTACAAGAAGTTTCAATTATTTTATGTATAATTATGTATTAATTATGTAAATTTAAAAAAAGAATAGTTTTTTTTATTTAAGCGTTACCATGAATTATATTCTAGAATATAAAATTTAAAATGCCAAATTTTGATAGCTGTCAGTTATTATATACAAACGAAATTGAAAAGAGAACACTTTCCTCTGATGAATTTGCTATTATAGGTTTTTTATAAGGTA
This sequence comes from Latrodectus elegans, assembly GCA_030067965.1. Taxonomy (NCBI): domain Eukaryota; kingdom Metazoa; phylum Arthropoda; class Arachnida; order Araneae; family Theridiidae; genus Latrodectus; species Latrodectus elegans. Next base: position 213,398 of record CM057810.1, read on the forward strand.
ATAAAATTCATACAGACGACCGATGACTGAGTGGTTAGCGTTTTTGACACCTCAGAGGTGGGTCCTGGGTTCGTATACAGGTTCAGGCATGGATTTTTATTCTCTGTTCTTTTTGTGTTTCTCTGTCCTTTCTTGTGATGATGTATGAAAATGGCCCACCTTATAAGCGGGTTTTGTGGTGTTATAACGAAGTCACGGAGGCGCGGGCAACGCTACTCGCCTCCGTGACTTGGTTCACATGTGCCCGCTAAGTAACGACAAATGTGTAGAAGTTTCTGGCTTTGTTGTGGCATAGGGTTCGTCACCTAAGTGCCCTCCGTTGGAAAAAAATCCTTTTAAATATTCAGTGCTATTCATAACTGGTCATTTATAAAAATTTATTTTCCCTGATATTATGTTAGAAAGGATTTCCTACATGAAGAAACAGTTTATTTTCATGATACTGTTGGTCTATTTTCAATGGTTAATCATTTAACTATGTCACAACTGAATCAGATTCTAATTTTATGGCTGTAGGGAGTAGTGGTACAGCTTCTTTTTATATGACGGTGAGACTTTCCTACCAAAAGTGGATTTTCATAATTTGGAAATGGGGATTGAGCAACAACCTTCAGAATTAGCAATCTAATCAACGATGTATCTATTTACTTAGAAAACATTGCGACTGTAACCTATCCTAGGTACTCCAAATGACATCAGGGAATTCAACACAGATCATTATATATATATATATATATATATATATATATATATATATATATATATATATATATATATATATATATATATATATATATAACAGAGAAATATTCATGTAGCTACTTTATTTACTATTGGAAACAGATCCACAATCCTTTTGAGATTCCTGGTTACAAATGATCATAAAAATATTTCTTTTAACAGAAGGTATCAGGATTTTATTATACATTCTTTCCTCACATTTGAAGAAAGTAAAGTTTGTATTCTCCTGATGCTTGCTATATATTATATTATTTAGTCTAGTCAAGTCAACTGCATTTATTTCTGTAATCGATGGTAAGCATCAAACTTATATAACTTTGAGAAAAAAAATAGAATTTTCTGAAATAAAGTTTTATAGAATTTATTTTACAATATTTTTCGTTTAACATTCTTTCATTTTTTCACTTGATTTTCTAAATTTGACTTCTAAATTTTGATGTTTCTACCTTCTGACATAGTGATCTTTTTTATTATGATTTTGCATTAGTTCTTTTTATACAATTTTAGTAAACATTTTAATAAAACAAAATCAAATTTTTGATGGCATTTCTCAACTAAAAAACAATACACAATAAAATCACACAGTTTCATTTTTATACCATATGCATCTATTTCTAATATTTAATTTAATCTCATTTATCATACAAAAGAATGTTTATTTAATTGTATGATAAACAAGGCTAATTCTTTCATATTCTGTAGTATGATAAACCTTTATTATGCATTAAATGAAATGTAACGCTTGACAAAGTATCCAATTTTGAATCAGTCAACCTTATTAATTTGACATTTATTTTTTAAGAAATATTTCACTATCTGCAAAATTTAGAAGATAGATCTGAAACAACACAGAATTAAATATTTCTAATTAACGTCAAAACTGTAATGTTAAGTATAATTTTTTAAAGATTTATTAACGCAAAATATAATGTTAAAGAACTACAATTCTTAAATGACATTAGCTGTCTGGTTAAACAGATTAGAACAAACTACGAAATAATAATATTTTAAATCTCTCTGAGCAATTTTGTCAAGTTATAGAAAATTCACTTTGAGGCTTATATTTGTATTAGACTCAAAACAAATTTCTAATTCTGCAAACTCAAACTGTTAAAATTATATATATATATATATATATATATATATATATATATATATATATATATATATATATATATATATATTCATTAAATCGCCTTGAAACCAGTTTCACTGTTGAATATGGAAAGTAATTACTTTTATTACGTAAATTACTTATGTTAAAACTGAATCACTAAAAAAGTTATAGTTATGACAAGATGATTAATGGAAAAACTGAAAATCCATATACTGTCTTAACATACTTTTTAATAACATTGAGAGTAATTTTTATAAAAAAAATGTTATTTCAGATGTTCTTATTTGTGTGACACTTAGTAATATTAAAAAATATTCAGGTGATATCTTTGCTTTTAGATTTACATAAACGATAATCCCCGGCAAATAAAATATTGAAAATATAATCTAATTTAAGTTTGAATATTCAGTTTTAAAAATACATCTGTAATCAAAATATCTAGATTATCAGCAATTATACCTGCAAGCCAATTGTTAAAATGAAAATAAAATTGCGCTATTTATTTTCCAAAATCTTAGGAAACAAGTTAATACATTCAATCAATCAATAAATTAGTTGAAAGAATCAATGATTAATTGGTTAAATACTTTAATATTTTATGCTTTTTTGTGTTACAGTCAATAAAACTCGTAAAACATTTGATCTCTAACGAAAAGCTCTGTCCTTTTTAGAATAAAACAAAAAAATAAATTTTTCGTACTTTCAGTAAACTTCATTGAATTATAATTACCATTATTATTTATGACTTCTCTACAGCGTGTTGGAAATTTTATACGTCACATTTTTGAAAAAAAATGTCTTATCTCTAGAAGACAAAATTTGAATCAGTGTTTGTCTGATCTCTTCTTCTTTCTTTAATTTTTTTGTCCTTCAAAAAATTTTGTAAAGACAAAAACCGGTAATAGTTGAAGGGTGATAAGTCTGGGTAATATGTATGCATTTCCTAGCTTAGTTCTGCAATATTTTGACAAACTAATTCTTGGAACATCGTCGGCTGTTTTTCTTGGAATTCTTCCTCTAAATTATCCATTTGCTAACAATACTTTTCCAAATTGAGCTTTTCGTTCAATTTTTAATGCTGTTAATGTATTGGTCCCCAAATGTCCCACCATATACACAATATATTTTTATTCAGAATCAAGTTCGTTTCAGAGTTTTAAGGGCTAGGTTTTCCGCACAATACACCCTTTTTTATGATGTTTTCATGCGGGCAATTCTCTTTTCAGCCCCAGTTATCATCCATTTCAAGAAGGACTTGATTTTATTTCGAACAAGCAGATATAGGTGTATGACGACTCGATCATCCAAATTCTTCTTTCTTAATTCAAGCAGAGCACCCATTTTGAATATTTCCTCACCAATCCATCTGCCGCATATGGTTTGCTGAGCTGAGAATTAAGCTTTCTGCGATCTCCAATGTTGTCAGAAAAAGGTTTTTCTCTAACCTGGTTTTAATAACATCGTCATCAATCAATAGACAGAATTATCTGGAATACCTAAAACTAATAATAACAAATAATAATCTGTTATGGAAATAGAAAATTGTACATATGTATACATGTGTGTAAATATAACTATATATAATAATACATGTTACACATTAATTTAATACTATGATTGATAGTGTATTAACTTATTTATATAATGTATTTATATAATATATTTAAATCAATATATAATGGGCACAAAATGACCCAAAAAATTTCATAATAAAATTATGTTCCCTATTTCTTAATAAATGGCAGCATTAATATTGGATTTTTTTTAAAACTATCTTTTTATATGCAACTATTTTATCATTTAATTGGCTCATGTAGATTTTTTTTTTTAGTCTAAATTCTAAACATGAGTAATAATTCTTTTAGAACTTATTTCAATTATATTGTTCTTTATTTTACCCTTTGTAAAATTTACAGTGAAATAATGTTTAAAATTAATAATTATTTTATGTCATCATTATTAATAGTAATAAAATTATGAATATGAATTTTTTTTCCAAAATTTGGAAATGTCAAGAAAATATCCTTAAATAACTTTGCACAATACATTCATACATTCAATTTGTAAATCATGAAAATTTACTATTAAAAATTTTAATTTTGAAATTTAAATTTTTATTATTGATATATGTATAGAAAATATTTGGCTAATTTTGTTTGATTACAATTTTAAATACATGAATTTTAATAAATGGGTCGAATTCACATAATTTGTCTTATACAGATATATACTAAAAAATATTTCAAGCTTAAATGAATATTTTCTAATGAAATTCATGTAACGTACTACATAGTAAAAAGTAAAATCATATTATTTTAAGAAATTTCAAACTCAATAATATTACATTGCATATTGAGTAATAGATGGCAGCACTATATATCTAAGGTTCAAAGTATTAAAATTTAAAAGAAACAATTGTAAACACTAAAATTTATAGTGAAAAACAAGGTTTAAAAAACGTTTCTCATTTTACTCGAATAAATTATACTTGTAAATTTTATAAATCTACAATGCGCAGTAAATTTTGACGTATTTAGTTCCATCAAATTTATGCTAATATGCTGAACCAAATTTACAAAACTGATTTCAAAGACTTTTAAAGCCAGCAAAGAAATCTAAATGCAAATTGAGGTTTCGCAAACCTATTTTCTTCCATTGAATATCGACAAATTTAATTTTACAGTTTTTGTTTTGATAAAATCAAAACTTTTATGGAAATATTTAATCGAAATCACTTGGTTGACATATCTTGGAATTTGAATCCTGGCAAACAGAAACATGTGTTGCAGATGTTAGTGAAGTGCAGAAGAGTTTCTCTTCAGAGCTACGCTTACAAATGTTGCTTGGTATCCCCGTTCAATGAAACAAAGCCCTTATCTACTCTGAAAACAATTTATTTCGGCTGTTGGAAAAAACACCCCGAAATGATCAATAATAAGCTATTTTATGATGGCCATTATTCTCATAGCAACTTATATAGTAACATAAAGCTATATATTGACGCAATCGATAGACAGAAGAAAATGTTCTCAATAGCGAGATAAATGTAAATAAAAGCTAAATAATTTTATTAAAAATTATTTCGATGAAAAATTACACGACACATTTCGATATTACATCTATTTTTAATACACACATTTTCTAGATCAAGTTTAAATTATGTAAGCAGTTAATTTAATTTTTCACTTTTATAAATAAAACATAAATTGGCATCTTATGCAATTTCAAAATACTTGCTTAAAATAATAGAAAGATTGCCCCTTTTTTAATGATTATCCTTCTTAAAGTATAGATTTTGATAAAAACAAGCTTTGTATTAAATTTTCATAATTTGAAATTCATCATGAAATTTTCATGTGATGAAATTTATAATAAATTTGTACTCAAAGGTATTACGAGGGTTACTCTGAAATGTTTGAGATACGCGCAGACGAGAATTTACAAAATAAAAATAACAGTTTAATTTCAAAATAACAAGTATTTAAAAAGAAGACGATTTTTTACTGACTTACTTCAACTTGCTTAGTGTAGAGTAAATTTTAAATAGAAGAGAAAATGGAGTTGATACGAGAACATTTTCGCGCTAGGATTTTCTACGATTTTAAAAGAGGATTAAATCAAGAAGAATGCGTTTAACGGTTGCGAATAGAATTTGGTGATGAATCTCCAGCTCGTGCTACTGCATTTAGTTGGTTTGGAGAATTTAGAAGAGGTCGCAATTTTCTTCAGGATGAAGAACACACAGGAAGGCGGCCTTCGGCAGTAATCCCGGATAATGTGTCTGCCATACGAAAAATATTAATGGATGATAATCGCTGTACCTATCAAATGAGACAGAAGGAACTTAATATTGGATCCGCAGCCATACACAAAATCATTCATGAAGAATTACATATGAAAAAAGTAATTTGCCATTGGGTTCCCCGTAATCTAACTGAGCACCAAAAAGAGAAGCGTGTTAGAATCAGTAAAGAAACTCTTAAATTGCTAAAAGATAGTGGCCACAGCATCATTTCTAAAATTGTAATAGGTGATGAAACATGCATACCGCTTTTTGACGTTCCAATACGTCAAGAAAGCAAAGTGTGGGTCTTTGAAGATGATCCCACGCCGACAATGGTGAAAAAACAACGCGCACTGAAAAAAGTGATGTATGCCGTTTTTTTTTTTTTTTTTTTTTTTTTCAGAAGTACGGGATTGGTCAAAGCCATCAAGTTGGAAGGACAGAAGACAGCAACAGCAAACTGGTATATTACAACATGTCTTCCAGAAATTCTACAAGAACTGAATGTTAAGGGACTAATGCTTCACAATGACAATAAATCTTCACCTACAGCCAGATTAAGAGTTGAGTTTCTTAAACAAAAACAAATTAATGTGATCGAACATCCGCCGTATTCATCTGATCTAGCTATGTGCAACTTTTGGTTATTCTTTAATCTTAAAAAGAACTTACGCCGAAGTCGTTTTCATTCAGAAGAAGAGATTGATGTGGCTATAAATGCATTTTTTTCATCGACTCAAGGAAATTAATGGCTTGAGGCATTTTTTCTGTGGAAAATTCGTCTACAAAATTTCATTGATGCTGGAGGAGACTACTTTGAACACACCTAAAATTTTGTATGTATAATTTTAAAGACCTAGTTATATCCCAAAAATTTCAGAGTGACCCTCGTATCTAATAAGATATTATTATTTGAAGCAAAAATGAAATTATGCATTAATTATCACATGTACAGATTTCAGATATTTAAAGAAAAATAATTCAAGTAAAAAATGTAGTTTAAAAGCACTGTATCTTAAAGATATGACAAGTGAAATATCTAGCACAGGATTCATAGATATAACCAAGATATTTTTGTTAACCAATCTTAATTAAGGAAAATTGTTAGAGATATATCAGCTAAAGTTAGGAAAAATATAAAATTAAGTATATATATTTATATATATATATATAAAAAATATGTATTATATTTGTATATTAAGTATATATAAAATTAATTATATATATATATATATATATATAGATATATATATATATATATATATATATATATATATATATATAATATATACAGTGTACAAGACCTAAGAGTAAACTGTATCAGCCGCAAATATTTCAAGTGCCACATGCATGTACTAACAGTGAAACGTCGTTGATAATTGTATTTGCTTTCATGATCGCAGATGGAACGATTAGCAGAATGTGTTAGACAGCTGCATCGCCTTGTACTGCAAATCATCGAACTAAATTTTCTTCTTATACATAAATTCATTAATGAATAATTTTATATTGAACAAGGCGAATTGGTATGAACAATTTACACATTCATTTTTACTTACTAAATTAATTCTTTTCTAGGAGTAGGGCTCTTGCCAATTCATCTTGGAAAAATTCGCCGTCTCATCCTTGGTACTGTGGCTCTGATATTGGAGGATCTTTGAGTTTCCACGGTGAAAGACGTGATCATATTGCCTTGTCCAAACTGAGGTCAGGCTATTTTCGAATTCTACGGTTTTCCCAAGGCAGACAAGTCTTTTCCACCTGAAAATTATTACACTATTTAAATTCTTAAAACAATGATACTATATAGTTTCTGTTACTATTCCTTCCATATTGTTTCTAATATTCATAAAATAATAATAATGTAACTTACATCAAACAGCTTTCGAAATTTGAAGTACAAAATGAAGTGTGACAAAACATACATTTAGTGTACTTAAATGAGTAAGTTTCTGCTAAACATGCGATACAAACTTCGTGCAATACTAACGAAGCCAGTACTGAACACCTACTGAATTTCATTGGCTTTTAAAACCGTAAACTTTTACACAGCCCTGGAACTGTCCTCGATTCTTTGAAAGCGAAGGATGTTATGGACCTGGTCTGAATCAGACCAGGAGATAAGAAAAAAGAAGACTTACTAAACTTTTATCGTTGAATTACAAGAAAATAGTTTAGAAGTTTAAAACTTATACATTATAAACTTTTAACTTTTTTCGTGAAAAATATAACGTTTTTGACAATGTTTCCATTTACTTTAAAAATTCTCTCAACTTATGAGTAAGCAATATATTTCATCCGTTATGAGTTCTAAAAAGTAGTGATACCAGAAATTATTCACCCGTTATTGTATTTCGTAAATTTCAGAATTGTATATATATATATATATATATATATATATATATGGGTTCTTTAGTTTCATTATCAGGAAATAATAACATATTTAAAGCTTAAATTGTTTAATAATGGTTTTGAAATAATAAGATAAAGCTATTTACAAATGAATATCAAATAATAATATAATAATATGTGAATAAATCAATGTTGATTGCCCTATCCGTTTGAACATATTTACATCTTCACTTAGGCTCTCCAGTGGCGCTTTCAATCTCACATATACATATATATATATATATATATATATATATATATATATATATATATATATATATATATATATATATATATATATATATATATATATATATATATATATATATATATATATATATATATATATATAATTTCATTATTCCGTCAATTAAAATTATGTTTAGAAGTGTACCATTTTATGAGATTTTTTGTGATTTGTGATTGTGACGTGAATAATTCACAGCTCATGAAACTTATGATATCAACTATTAAATTTACACATGTTTATAATATATAAATGCTCATTTAATAAAATTGCTTAGCTCCTAAGCTTTACGAAGCACAAAAATTTTAAAACGTACTTTAATGAAAGATAGTTAAGAATAGCCTTTAAGCATCTATAGCACGTATCTGGTTTAATAGGAACAAAGAAATAATTTCCTTAAGTATATCAAAATAATTTTTTACCAATTAGGATACGATTTGAGCACAACACAAATACACATACAACAAATACAACAAAATTACATCCAAACATATAAAGTTAAAGGGATAGGATAAACATGAGAGTCATATGGATATACGTCACATTCCTACGGTTGCTGGAGAGGGACTCGCTTCTTTGTTGATGATGTCAAGGGTGATGTTGTAGACAGGGGGTGCTATAGACTCCTCCTCTGGCTTCGCCGACGTCCCGGCAAGGAGACAGGATTAAGATTAGGAAGCTTCTGAGGCTGTCGACGTGGTCTTCCTCTACTTTTCAAAGGGTATATTGGCCCTTTATCTCTAGATGAATGTTGATAGCACTTCAACATACTAGTAGGATAAGTACCAAGTAATTGATCAGGGGCAGCAGGATCTGCAACATCAGATGTATTTGGTGATCTATTCGTTAATATGATATAAGATCCTTCATGCTTGGGCATGAATTTTTACTTGTTTTGGTTTTGGACTTGCTCACGGGATGTAAAGTGATCCAAAGTTCATCGCCTGGTTTATAATAAACTGGTCTATGCCCCTTGTCAAAGCACTCCTTTCTAGCATCTTGTTTTTGCTCTACACGCTCTCTAATTATGGATGTATGGCGTGCAAATTCTCTCAAGTAAGGTGTTATCTCTGCGACGTTAGGAGCGTCTGGACAAGTAATTGTTATCAATGACAGCTCTAATAACATGATTGACATCATCTGTGGTTCGAAGCTTTCTTCCGAACTGAAGATAAGCTTCCGTATTACCTGTAGAATCACATTTTGCAGTGTTTAAAGCAAAACGTATCATGGGTTGAGTGTCCTCCCAAGTATCATGCGAGTCACCAACTAGAATTGCTAATTTGAGTTTTAGGTCTCGATTTTTTCGTTCAGCAGGATTTACTTGAGGATGGTATAAATGTATAAGATCTTGCTTAATACCCAGGATTTTACAAGTTTGTTGCATGGCAGCACTGATAATTTGTACACCGTTGTCGCTGATTAGTCTTCTAGGTAAACCATAGCGTAAGAAGATTTCTTCTATCAATAATTTAGAGCAATTGATAGCTGTGGCATCTTTTAGGGCACAAAGTTCGATCCATCTGGTATTGGTATCTTCAACAAGAAATATCCATTTTTTCCTAGTTGGGGTCTCTGGAAGAGGACCAAACAAGTCTATTGCCAACGTCTCAAATTTTTGGGAATAAATAGGCGTTTTGAGTAATCCAGCAGGTTTCTGGTTGTTAGCTTTGTACCGGTTACATTCAGCACAATCTTTCACGTATTCGGCGATAAACTTTCTCATGCCAGGAAAGAAATACCTAGAAACAATTTTATGATACGTATTCTCAACTCCACAATTTTCTGTAGTGGAAGAATCATGATATTGTTGTAGGACACGTTCTCGCTAGTGACAAGGGACAACTAGCTGTGCTTCTTCTGACTCTGTTTCAGGCGAATATCGATACAGTATTCCCTGATTCTTCAGATAACCTATACTAGTCCATTTTGCATAATTTTCCTCTTTCCTTCTGCTTTCAAAACAGTCTATGACCTTTCTTACATCCTCGTCCTTCAATTGTTCTTTGCGAATGTTTTAAGATTTCCGGGATGGTAAATCTATGGAAATAGTGTTCAAGTTACAAACAAATTTGTCCTCTGTATCAAATGGTCTGGACAGAAGATCTGTAATTACATTTGATCTTCCTGGAGTGTAAAGAATTTTTGGGTGATATGACTGAATTTGAAGAGCCCATCGAGCTAAGCGTCCGGATGGCGATTTAATATTCATAAGCCACTTCAAAAGTTGGTGATCTGATGCAATAATGATTTCTTGATTTTAATGATTTCTTGATTTTCCACATAACCACGGAATTTCTCAAGTGCCCATAACACCGCTAGTGCTTCACTTTCGGTAGTTGAATAATTTCTTTCTGCCGAACTGAGTAGTCGACTGGCATACTCAATCACATGTGCTTCCAGTCTTTCTCCTTGGTTAAGGACTGCTCCTAGAGCGTAATTACTCGCATCAGTTCTTATGAGGTATGGATTAGATCCATCTGGATGAGACAACACAAGTGGTGAGATCAGCCGTCTTTTTATCTCTTCAAACGCTTTCCGCTCTGTATCACCCCATGTCCATTGTTTATTTTTTTTAGTTAAGTCACTAAGGGGCTTAGCAACATCAGAAAAATGGGAAACATATCTCCGGAACCAGGAACAAGTCTGCTGGAAGGACTGAACTTCTTTAGCACATTTTGGTGTTGGAATTTTCTGAATAGCAGAGATAATTTGTCAGCATCCACTTCTACACACTTTTCAGTTATCCAATGCATAAATACTTCAACCTGTCACAAGAAAAATTGCATTTACTTCTATTAGCATTCAGTTTAAATATAAAAAGTCTTTCAAACACTTTTCGTAAATCTGATAAATGTTCATCAAAAGTTTCTGATAAGATAATGATATCATCAAGGTATGACAATGCAAAAACATCTTTGAGATCAGATCTTAATTTATCAATGAGACGTTGAAAAGTTGTGGTTGCGTTGTGTAACCCAAAAGGCATACGTATAAATTTAAAAGTTCCAAATGGACAGATGAAGGCAGTCTTCTCTTGGTCTGATTCATGAACTTTGAACTGATGATAACCAGATCTTAAGTCTATCGTAGACATATATTCCGTCGACTTGGCTTCAGTCAATAAATCATCCATTCTATGTAGTGGATAGTTATCCAAAATAGTCATTGAGTTTAACTTGTGGCAATCAACACACAATCTAACGGTACCGTTTGGTTTAGGTACTAATACCACAGGACTTGCATAAGGAGATTCACATCCCTCAATTATTCCTTTTGTTAGTAAGGAATCTAGCTCTTTCTTCAACAACTCTTTCTTTGCAGGTGTCATTCTATATGGAGGTTCAGCAACAAGTAGGCTATTTCCAGTCTGGATTCTATGTTCGATAAAAGGAGTAGGTTCTCTCCCTGGCTTGAAGTTATTTTCAAATTCTTCCAGCAATGAATTTAATTTGTGTCGTTGTTCTCTTGTCAAGTGTTTTCCTTCATAATTCCTCAATTTCACGGAACTAGAGTTTTCTGAAATTTCAGCAGATATATCAAGAGAAGTTAATTTCTGCGATATTATTACTTTTTCAGTACTTATGATTTCGGATGGTTCACGATGAAATGGGTAATGTCTGTGTGGATATTCACTAAAATGCCAAGTGCCATTCTGTATGTTAAGCACAATACCAGCAGCCTGGAGAAAGTCAGTGCCAAGCAATGTTCTATTGCCTTTAGCGTTTGGTAACGCAATAAATTTCATGCGAAATTTCTTTCCCTTTACATTAAGATTTACGTCTGTTGTCAAAGCGGGAACATTTCTTTCTTTTCCATCGGCAAGTTCCCTTGTAATATTCTTCTTTTGAAATTTGAAACCTTTCTCTTTCAATAAAGAATAAAATCTCTCTCCCGCAATGGAATTAATGCAACTGTGTCAGCCCAAAAAGCTGCTTTTTCACCACAAACAGTTAAAAAAATTGAGCTGGACAATGAATCTGAAGCTTGTGCGGAATACAACTTTACACCATTAACAATTGTTTTAGCCTCTTCTTTTAAATTGTTGCACTTTGGACACAGACTGAATAAAACCAGGATTACCACATCCATAACAGTGAACAAAAATCTTCTTTCTGGCTTATCTTTAGTAAACTTTGGACTTTCATAGTTGGAATATTCGATTTTGTCTTTTTCCCTATGCTTAGAAGGCTTATAGTTTCCTTCTGAAGCACAGATTTAACATAGTCTTTGGAATTTGGCTTCTTAGCAAAGATACGGTAATTTTTCTTCATTGCCAGTCCTATATTTTCATAACTATCAAGCTTTTCTTCAAGTTTTAAAGGATCATTCAACTCTGACCATTGATCAGCAAAATGTTCCCTAACCTCTGGAGGTGTTCTTTTCTTTAACTGGTCGGCTATAATTAAGTCTTGCAATATTTCAAAAGCGATGATATTCAACTCTTTCACCCATCCTTCGAAATACGATTTAATTTTAAAATAGAAGTCTTTCCATGTTACTTATTTTTTCTGCATTTTTTCTATGTTGCGAAAACAACTGCCGAAACCTATCTGATGTAAGTCTATAACGTTTTAAGAGCATATCTTTCGCCTTTGAATAGTCTTTAACATCTTCATTTTCTCTAGCAATTAATTGATTAATTTCGGCTGGCAATGAGCCTATCAAGTATGGCATCCAATTCATTTCAGGTATACTCACTAATTTTAATTGACGTTCAAATACAGTCAGATAGAGTCCTATTTTATCTTTATTGGGATTGAATTTTGGGAGAATTCGATTCAAATCCCAATTTATTTTCTCTGTTTCACTGGCTAGAACTGTGGCAGTGGAGGAAAGTATCTTCTGATCTTCCACTTGAAGTTTTAAGCGTTGCAATTCATACGCTCTCTCTTTTTCAATGCGTATAGTTGTTCCTCTTCCTTTTCTTTTGCTAGTTTTTCTTCCTTAGCAGCTTCTTGCTGGGCAGTTCTTTCAAATTCAGCTTTTTTTTTTTTTTTTTTTTTTTTTAAAAAAAAGCCGTTCCTCTATTATATTGGTTAGCATATTTTTCACGAATTCTTCATTATAATCTTTTGATTTGGTTATAATATCTTTCAGCTGAATTACTTTCAGATCATCTGCTACCCCTAGCCCCGTTTCTACAGCGAGGTTTCTCAAATCCTCTTTTTTCCCTTTCCCAAGGAATGTCATTTTTGAATGTTTTTTATTTTTAATAGTTCTGAAGTTATTTTCAACTGAATTTAAAATACTGATTTTTTTAAATATGTAATTCCTTATTTTAGTTAAAACGAAATTTAAACACCATCAGTCTTAAGTACAATATTATGTTAAAATATAAACCTTTTAACACTTTAAATATAAATGAAATGTAACCTATTATTATTTATATTCAAACATTAATTGCAAATAAAATGAACTCTTTAATTATTGTAAATGTACTTGAAATATTCATATGATATTCACCATCATAGAATAATCAAATCAATTTTATTATATTAATATTACTAAATTTATAAGAATTCACTCTTATTATATACTTCAAAACAAACAAAGCATTTCAAAATTCTACCATGAAACTTTTCATTTTCGTTTCATTTATAACTCTTTACTTTCGTTTTACAATTACCAATAATCACTAAATTTGCCTTTGTTTATAAATTTTATTTTATCAATACTTTGATTCCACATTCAATAAATCAAAATAATTAATTGAGATAACTTAATCATAAGCATTCAAAGAATATTTTATATATAAATAACAAAAATCTTTCATTGACTTTTTATTTCTTTAAAGTTCTTCAATTTTTTAAAATATCAATTTTGATTCCTTTTACCAAAATATTAATAATTATTTTGTTATCTTAATATATAACCTTGAATATACATAAAAACAATACATTTTCATTCTTTTTTCAATGAAACCACTTACTAAAAGAATAAAAGACAAAGATTCTAAGCAGAAAGTGAATGACGAAGAAAATAAAATAAAAATAAGAATTAATATATACTAAACTCGTAGCATTCATAGATATTGAAAGGCTAGACAGAGAGGCGTTTATGAAAGCAATAACAACGGTCGTTTGCGGCGCCTTGTTTCGTGTTATAAATTAAATTAAAAGTATCATCGCATGAAAATGCACAGTCATCAGACAATTAAATTCTGTTAGATACTCAATTTTAAAACACTATCTCACTGTAAAGAAGCTATTTTCAAATATTCAGAATTAGGAAATATAATATATAAAAAATATAATATTCAGAAGTAACGAATACTTTACTTATTGTTCTTAATGTTCTTTACATATAATTCACGTGCATATAATATAATACTTCAAATATAATAATAAAATTAATGTTTCTTTTAATTCAATACTCTAATACAAAATATTATGTATTTAATAAGTTTTGAAACATATCTACCAAATCAAATAAATAACTGTACTCACAAGTTATAATACTGTTCTGAATTCAAGAACATGAAATAATAACACTTTTATAGAAACAACTTATAAAAAAACTTTTTATACAGTTTTATATTCATAAGTGCTTAAACATTAACACTCATTAATTACTTCCTAAATTGTAATTTTCACAATTAATTAGGAGATATTAGAAATATAAAACAGTAACTTATCTGGAATTCTCTAATCGAAAACGGGATACTCCAATTGAAGGAGACTCTCCAATTGAACCACAATTTCGGATGAGATTATATTTGTCATGAATCCATAAACCGCAACACATCAGGAAGTAACCTGTAAAATTTTTGAGTTCCCCTCCAACAACAAAATTTAATTCTGGGTAGAATTTTTTAACAGCGAGAAGAAACTGGAACTCGGGTCTCACGTTGGGCAGCCAATATTTTATTTTTTATCTCTTATCTTTTATATATATATATATATATATATATATATATATATATATATATATAGTAGGAACAAAGAAATAAGTTCCTTAAATAGCTCAAAATAATTTATTAAAAATTAGGGCACAATTTGAGCACAACACAGATACATATACTACAAAATAAAACAAAACTACATCTAAACATATGAAGTTAAAGGGATAGGGTAAACATAGAGTCATATGGATATTCGTCTTATTCCTACGGTTGCTGGAGAAGGGACTCGCTTCCTTGTTGATGATGTCATGAGTGATGTTGTAGACAGGGGGCACTATACATCTAGTATTCTTAAAAGGAAATATTTTAAGCCCATATGCATAAATTTTTTAATTTCATTATTAATTTATATTCATTTAACGAATTCTATCTCTATTTATCTTAACTTACAATAAAAAACTATTTATTCTATTTATTTTGCACAACGAATGGTTTTATAGCTCTTTATAATTTTCATTTCAAACATTTGGTTTTTAAACGCCTCTGATTTTTATATGTATATATTAAGTTACAAAGTTTATAACTTTAAAAATTGCAATATTCAAAACATGTAAAATTCACTTTTGAATCTGTAGTATAAAAATACAAGGAATACTAAAATATAGGTGAAATGATTTTAATAAATTATTATAAATTACATTATTATTTTTTATAGCTTGTCAAACTTTTAACATTTTGTAAAAATTACTTTCTTCATTATTTCAAAAATATATCTGATCATTAAATAAAGCAAAATTTTACATTTATATTTTCCGTATTTTTTCTTAGCAGACTTTAGGAACTCTATTCTCGAAACAAATATTTTCATTGATTGATTGATTGAGTCAGTGCAACTGACTTTATCAGGTAATTCACTAACGTGGTTTTAAAATGGTAGTTTAGAGTTTAAAAAATAACTGATTTTTTTAAAAATCAAAATCAGTGATTCTAAATACAAAAGCAAATATTCATAACAAAAGTTATGATTGCTTTAATTAAAATCAAACATGTTTTAATACAAATTAAATTTAAAATATTTTTATTGAGTCTTATAAAATGTATATGACGTCCCAATCTGGTTTTATATGACAGTCTTTGATACATAAAAATATTAATTTTAATACTTTATTCTTTGAAGAATAAAATTAATATTAAGAATAGCAATAAGTTCTCGTTTATAAAAATATAAGATTGTTATCATTATATTTAACTTATTTAATAACATTGTCAGATAACTTTAGCGAAAACTTTATAATTTAATATTTTGGCCAAATTTATATTTCTTAATATTTTTAAATTAATTTTAACTTTGATGAATAGAAACTTTGAGGGAAAATAATTTTAAATAAAATTTGTGTGGTCATATAAACCATTAAAAAAGCATATCTATACAATAATAAATCGAAATATTCAGAAAAATTCATGTATTCATTATTAACTCAGTCATTAAATAATTATTAAAATTCAAATAATAACAAGCATAACATTTTTCTTACCTGTGATATATAAAATTCTCTTTAATTTTATTTATATTTCTTAATATTTTTTTTCTTTTCTTTGATTACGGATGTAAATATGAAAGATAAAATTTGATTTTATTGTTAGTTAAAGAGCTTATAGCAAACAATATATTCTTAAATAAATGTAATAAATAGTTTTGATTAAAATTAAATTAGCAATAAATTTGCGTTCCTACATGGGTTAAAATATAAACAATTAACTTCATGTCAATGTAATTATTGTAGCTTTTATATTTTTTTTATCAAATATGTAATTTGAATAGAAAAATTTATTATTAAATAATTAACTCATGTAAAACTATTATTTTTAGTAGAACTATCCAGGGGTCTCATATAGATGATTAGAATATTAAGATAAAATAAAGGACTCGCATGCGATCTTAATTTAAATCTCTAAAACATTTTAAAGTATTATGCGACCGGCCGAATGCTAAATATTTGTATATTTAAATCAAATCGTATTCGCGTACATAATTTTTGCAGGATAAAAACTTGAAATTATTTATGAACAAAAATCTATCTGTACATTATTTAATTTGACAGAAAAATCATTATTTTCAAATTGAATTTATATTGAACCAATAATGTTAAGTCTATCATTGATACATCATAAATAATTAAAATATTAATTTGTTGAGTGTTCATTAGTTAAAAATTTATTGTGTAGGATTTATTATTATTATTCTTATATCATGAATTATAAAATATATTTACAGCATTTTACTTTTTTTTTTGCAATAGTATTTAATAAAATATTAGTATTAATAAGGCATTAAAACTAGGAAATGACTGTTGATACTTATTTAAAGTATTTAGTATTTATTTCAAGTAATTTTCAGTAATGAATTATTTAAATTTTTTATAGAGTAGAAAAGTCAAATTAAAAAATGGTTTTCGGTACATGTTGTTGAAATACTGTAAAAAGAATTGTCTTACTTTTGCGGTGAAGATATTTTCCTTGAATTGGAACAATCCTTTTCCAAAATAATTGACTCTTGAATTTATAATTTAAATGGAGTTATTAAATTAATTTTTTCTAAATCATCTTGTCAGAATTCTCACAAGCCATTTAGTTGCTATCATAAATATGAAATTTAAGTCCTATATATTATGATGGTACAATCAAACTATTCATTTCTATGCTAACCATGAAAAGAAAATGCCTTTAATTGTTTGGAAAGTTAGAGGAATGTGCAGCACACACAAAATATGCTAATCTTATTACCTCGTACTTCAAAACTCTAGAATTAATTTAACATCTTGTATTGTTCCGGATATAATGATTTCACTGTAAAAGTTCCGAATTCCTTCATGAGAAATTAATAATCAAAATTAATATTTCCTTCGGAACAACTGTGAGAAATTTATGCACAAAATGGCATAAAGATAATGCAATTAATATCTTAATTACTGTCAAATAAAAGTGTAGTTCTTTTGTTTTTCTAAATATTATCTTATTTATATGTTTCCTGAACAAATCAAGCATTCATAATAACGAAAACTGTTAACAAACTTTGAGAAATTTTATAATATTAGAAGAACCAGAGTTTAAATAAGAAGTTTAAAAAAATCTTAAAGTAAAATGCAGAATAGTAATTAAATTTTGATAAGATAAAATATTTCTTTATGATATATGATAATAATAATATAAAACTACTTATATTTATAGAAATAAAAAATCAATTATTCTCAACAGTTATATTTTTGTTGATCAAAAAACATTTTAAGACTTTAAAGATAACTAAGAAATTTAAGAGACCATATCTACTGTATTTATACTTCTAATGATATTTATCAAAAATTAATAGTTAAGCTATTTACTTCTTAAATTTTAATAAAATCTTTTTGTGTCTAATAAAATGTAGCATTTAATTTTTTCTGTTGTATTCAAAATAAGTTAAAAGAAAAGTAATTTAATTATTAGTTGTTGTATTCATAACTCCTTTTTATATAAAAAAAAATCTATCAAAATATAAGCAATTTATGGAAAATGACCTCAATACATTAGGATTACATTCTAGTCGATTCACAACCATTGACCAGGTATTTCTGTTGCCGAGTTATTCATTGAATATGCTGACCAACATTGAAGCTGAACATATTCTTCATAAATATAGATATTTAAGTATCGTTAATCTATGTTCATTTTTAGGTTAAGACTAACGTTCTGCATGTCTGGAATAAAAGGCAGAGATATGAAATTAAAAAATATCGAACAAATTTAAAGGTCTCTCTATGTGAATGCGGTTTTATTAAGATTTATTTCAGCTCATGGCATCAATCCAAATGCTGGTCTAGTTGGGCGAATGCAGTGTGTGTGTTCTCTTCCGTGCTGCCAAATATGGATGTGACCAAATAAGAGCGTAAGCGGATGGAAAAAGTTGACTGTCTTGAAAACGACTCCATTTTCAGATTTGGATTTTATTGTGTGATCCATAGAGGCTAAGCGTGAAATATAACTGTGCTCCAATGTGTTAATAACAGGGTTCAGATTTTCTGCGCTGCTTTCTGTATTGTTACAAATTTAAAAACATAATTTGTATGTGTCTTAAAGTACCTCAGACATTTGGGAAAGCTCAGATTTAGGGCAGAATTAGGTCAATTTAGGAACATTCTACGTTGGAAAAGGCATTTCTAAAGATTATGCGACTTGCCGATAAATAGATACTTCAGGAAAAATCCATCACCGAAGCCTTAGAACCAATATTAAGCGAAATAGCGTAGAAAAGGGATGGCGAACCTATTTAAAAACGTTTTATGACTTTGTGGCACGGACATCAGTCCGTGCCACAAAGTCATAAAAATTCTTTTTTAAATAGGCAACGTGCCCCAATAAAATTTCATTCGAAATGTTAGCGTGGTGAAACGATACGTAAGTATAATTAAATAAACAAATAAAAGCAATTATTTTTAATATGATTTTGTTGCTTCACACAAGATGATAAAAATTTAATATATCTGGTTCACATTTAGTTAATTTCAAAAGTACACATGCAGAGTTCGGCTCATCACTTATTCTATTCCTATATTCATCCTTTATAAAATTTAATTCTGAAAATAGAGATTCACATGCCTACGTTAATGAAAATATTGATAAAATTGCCTTTTCTAACATTTTTAAACAATTAAACGTGTCAGGAATTGAATTCCATATAGTTCGAATTTCACCTTCTGCAATTTTATTTATTTTATCCAATAATTGATAATTTTCTATAATTTCTAAATCATTTCTTAAATCAATAAATTTTTTGTTTCATATGATACTTAACTGAGATTAAACTAATTTCATTTCTAAATCATTACAATTTAAGTTTTCAAGGACTTTTAAATTTGATTTTTCAAATGGTATTGTATCACGATATAAATAAATAAATTTTAAAGTTTCTTCAAATTCTTTAAACTGCGTAGATTTAAGCAGCTTAAAGAATTTGAACATAAATCCATTATAAGAAATATATATTAATAATTTTGTTATAAAATAATTAATTTATTCTGCATTCGTTTGCAAGAACATATTTCATCACATTTTAAAATTCTATAAATATTACCAACACAAGAAAATAATATATTAATTCAAAGTGATTTTAATAATATTTTCTATATTTTACACTGATTTAATGATAAAATAATTTTTCATAGTATTAAAATATCTTATTGTTCAAAAATAAGCAAAATAAATTATAAGTTTAGTAACTTTTAATATCTTAAGGTTGTTGCATATTAAAACTTGTCTTTACGCAATATGTTCTTGCACCGAATGATGAATATAAAATATGAAATAATATGTAAAAATATTTACCTAAAAATAACACTAAATCTATTTACAATAAAATGTTATATTTTTAAACAAGTCACTGAAGTTTCAAAGACGACGGTTTACTAAAAATGACTAATGCAGTTTGTCGTCTGATTCGAGCACTGCGACGGCAACAACATGCAATAACATTAGAACGCGAAACTGGATACGAAAAAACTTTTTCTAATGCGGATCGTTATATACTTCGTTAGAATTCATGTAATATATTTCAATAATGAAATGTATAATTTGACGGTTTAAGTTAACATACTGAGATAGGTATTCAGTACTACAAATTTACATCATAAATTATAAATTAAGTGTAGATTAATAACTGTTAATTCATTTCTGTTAAAAAAGATAACTTATAAAAAATAATTTTGTTTTTATGCGTGCCATAAGAATTTTCAAACGTGCCACTTGTGGCACGCGTGCTGTTGGTTCGCTATCTCTGGCGTAGAAATTCCAAAAACTTTGTGAAATTCGCAGATTTTTACTCCAAGTCAAGTATAAATACCATCGCCCAACATAAAAGTATTAGTGAAAACGATCATTATTAAAATCAGTTTATTACGAAGAAGCTGTTACCTAACCAAGTTGTTAGAGCCTTATGTGATTGAAAGCTGTTTCCTGTTGTGTAAACTGAATTAGAACTGTGTAATAGTGAGACCTTACTGAGTGTTTTTAATTTATTTTGTTCATATTCATCTTAAGAAATGATTTTAAAATGTTAATATGCTCTGCCAAAATAAAGCATTACATGTTATTATCAAGATTTTTTTTAAATATTTCAAGTACTTTATTAAAGCAGATACATTTTTCATTATCAAACCGCTATTCATGAGCCAGTGCATTACATCAAATTCACTGTGATCCTAAAAGTATCTTAAATTTTTCCGGAATCATGCATAATTTAAATTGATGCAGGGATGAAAAATCTTATTTTTTAATCTAGGAAAATTGGTAAAAATTAATTTTAGAAATTTTTAAAAATTTAGTAGCTTTTTATATTTTGAAAATTTTGTATTACTTAGTAACTCTCTATTTTTTTAATTCAATGTTTATTTACATTAATTTAACAGAAAATAAACTTTGGTACTCATTGCTTAATTTTATACTGCATTCTTAAATTTTCACTATTTAATACTTTTATGTAATTCTTTTATCTTTAAACATTTAAAAGTGTCCTTTATTTAAGATATATACTAATTATTTAAGATATATAGATTATATAATATTAGAGTTAAGATAGATAGATCCTTTATTTAGATTTGCTTTCTCTTCATTAATTCACATATATTTAAATCTACATAGCATGTAAATGAGTACTTTTAAAATTAAATGATTTTATTCATGAGAATAACTATTTATAAAAGTTTACAAGATTAACTTTAGTAGAAATTAAGGCTTCTTATCTAAAAGGACAAGAATTTAGTTAATATATAAAGTAGCTTACACACAACTCTCCGAAACTCACTAAGAATTGAATTTCTCTTTTATAAAGCACCCATTATAGTGAGTTAAAAATAAAATATTGATAGTTATCAGCAAATGGTGAAAATAAATAAATCTATAAATTTGTCCATGCTGATGTTGATGTTCAAGTTCATAATTGAATAGTTTGAAAAATAATCAAGCAATATTTTGAGGAAGATAATTAAAAAATTAATTAGTAGCAATAATTTTACCTGAAAAATTAATAGCTTTTATTGGAACATTTTTGTGAAAATTGAAAAACTAAATATAAAATGTCATGAATATAAATCTTATGATATTTTACATCTAAAAAAGCTATCGCATGAAAATTGAAGCAAGCAATTCTGTATACATTTTTTCTTTTGCCAATTAAACTACATACGATTAAGTGTTAAAATTGAATAAGTTTATATAAATGAAATTTTAAAAGTATATGCATAAAAACTACACTGTTAATGCGAATGAAATAACAAATTTTAAATTTGGAAAAACAATGACATTTTTAAAAGTAATCAGCAAAAATATTGAAAATGTACAGAGAAAGTTCTTGGGAATCTTTATTATAAAATCTGATAGATCGATAATCTACGGCACAAATCAATGTCTTGTTAAGAATAATGAGAAAATATATATTTTTTATTTCTAAAGGCAGATTATGAGCAGTTACCGCAAAAAATATTAGAGTAGAGAAAGAAGAGCACGGCAAGTAGAAACAGCTTAACAGAGAGCGCCCACTTATCTCGCATATTTCTCCCCACACCCCTCCCAGTAACGCTCTGCGAGAAAACTCTTGCAGAAGGGTGGAAAAGATGCGCGGAGTTCATCACTTCTCCAGAGATGTACAGGGTGCATATCGGGGAAGGAACTGATATTTAGAAGACATTTCGGAGGCCGTCGTGTCCAGTAGCAAGGCGGAACTCAGCGAACACTCTGTGCCGTGGGCCATTACACAAATTCGGGATAACATTCTTCCAGAGATTACGAGAAATACAGATAGAGTTCTTCCTAAGCATGTACTTTGATCGATATTTTAATAAGATTTCTAATAGTATGGAAGGACGAGAAAGAGTCTACATAAAGCGCTCTTTTTATCCAGGAAATCGGCTTTCACATTACCCGGAACTCCACTGTGGGCAGGAACCCACCTGGGGACTATAGTTTTCTTTAGTAATGCAAACTCATTTAGATAATGACGACAATCCAAAAAAAAAAAAATAAATAAAAAAAATAATACAATATTTAATCAGCTATTGATAAATATTAGTTTGGAAATAAAATGTAAACATGAATATATTTTTCAAATTTTACCTGTGACACCTCTAATCAGTTTTTCGCTGTGCATTCTATCTCATTATTTCAAAATCATTAATCTAAGCAATATCAAAAATATTTTCTGTGTATCGTAGAAATTATTGTCATTAAATATTTCTTTAAAAATAAATAATAAAAATCATTAAATACTTCAAATTTTTTAAAGTTATTAATTTCACTTTTTAAATTACTTTGTATTAAAATAATATTAAAAAAGGATACGCAGTAATCAGCTTTATACACGATATATTAATTCCACATAACACAAAATGTGTTGTGCGAGAATTTTCTAAAAACGCGCTCATAGGACCTCGTATAACAAGGTCCTACGAGAGCTGTTTTAAATCGAATATTAAGAAAAAACTATGTGCGTTTTATACAAAGTCAAATTAAAAATATTTTAAATAAATACAAATGTAACTACAATATAATTGATTTTAAATAAAACAAATAATTATTAAGACAGTTTAATTGCATGTTTATATATATTCGCAATATTTTACGGAGCGTTCGAAAATATAGGTTCCAGCAGCATCTTTTTCAGCAGAATGTTCAAAGATAAATAATTTAATTTTAAAAGATGACAGTTGACACAATGTGTAAATGTACGTCAAACTGATTGTGAGTTGTACAAATCACTATAAATTTGGCAGTACAGAAATGTAACACCGAGAATTCTCGCGTCATATGAGATCTTACGTAAACGCGTGCTTTACGGGAAATATGAAAGCGCTTTATAAGAGTACACTGCTATATAAGGTATTACTGTAATTGTAAATATTTTTTGATGTTATTAGAGATGTTTTTGAAAACACTAGTGGCACTAATGAACTTACCTAAAAAATGCTGTATAATTATACACTGCTGGGCATCCAAATTACAATACCGAGGAAAGTAAGAGATATCACAACAAGATTTATTTTATAGGTAACATGTTGAATAAGTATCAAATCATTAAATTTATAGACTTCTGTGAAGTGTGGCTCCTGCCAAAATTAGTAGCAAGAGTAGCCACCATTTTTGGAGATCACCGCTTCCAAACGCCTCAGCATTGATTCAAAGAGACTGTGGATCTGTTCTTGAGGTACATCAGACCAAGTATCTTCCGCACGTTGCAAAATGGATCTGGTGTGGCAGCTGGAGATGTAATCTGGGTCAGTCGCATAGCAACCATCGACCACATGTTTTCTTTCCGCGAAAGAGGCGGTGACCCAGCCAGCCAAGGAGGCAATTCAATCTGGCAATTGAGGAAGAACACTTGGACAATGTGTACCACACGTGGTCACGCATTTTCTTGTTGAAATATGACTGTGGGTAAGCCCTGAAGGTAAGGAAGGAAACTAGCTCCAACACCTCGGAGATATAGCTCTGTTTAAAATACCGGCAATTCTTACAAGATGAGTTCAAGAGTGATATCCAATACTGTCCCATACCATAATACACGGTGCTGGATCAGTGTGGCGGTGCAAAACGCAGTTGTTCAGCATTCTCTCTTCACGGTGTCTCTAGACACTAATGTGAACATCATAGTGTTGCAGACAGAAGCGTGATTCATGAATAACGACAATTTCATTCCATTTTGCCGTTCAAATCCTTCTTTCATCTCACCATTGGTGTGGACAGGAGCATAACTCTTCTGAAAAGACATTTTCCCTCCATTGTGGCACCCACACCCTTCTTTCATAACACAATGGCGGCGGAGATATTGTTCAAGGATAGACAGAGCAATGGACGTTTTGCGGACAGACAACTCTGCTGTAAACGGCGTCAAATGGTAC
This sequence comes from Latrodectus elegans, assembly GCA_030067965.1. Taxonomy (NCBI): domain Eukaryota; kingdom Metazoa; phylum Arthropoda; class Arachnida; order Araneae; family Theridiidae; genus Latrodectus; species Latrodectus elegans. The sequence continues at coordinate 238,442 of CM057810.1, forward strand.
GCATAGACACTGAGTTATGCTTTACTGACTGAATGTGCTGTGCCTTAGCTCATGATATGGCTGAGATATCCGTAACTGCCCTGCGCACAATTTGCCTGTCATCACGTGAAGTAGTGCACTGAGGTGGATGCAAGCGAACACGTTGGTCTGCCGTACCCTCCTGATTCCAGCGATAACATGTCCGCATTACAGTTGTTTGGTTTCGCCCAAAACGAATACCGATTTCCCTGAAAGATAATCCATAATCTCGGTAGGCCATTGTCCTTCGTCTGTCGAACTCGAATACTTGATCAAAAATGATCGTTGTTTTCTACCAGGCATAACTGTAGTTTATTTATTTTTTTTTCTAAAAAAAAAATAAAATAAAATAAAATGTGAAGTTGAAATTATTAATATCCCCAAGCCCCTGATAGCACTATGAAGTGGCGCCACAAGCCCACGTGATGTTCGCCTACGCTGAAATTCAAATCATTAGTATACCTCATCACCGCTAATGCATGTTATAAATTTCATGTTGTTTGCATGCTTCCTTCAGTGTGTTGCATTCACGGTATTCAGCAATATATATTCGTTAATACTACAAATATATTACGAATAACACAACATTTTTAGTCGTAAATAAGACAAAATCAAGATTTTTTAAATATTAATGTACCCTTTCTACAGACTTCTTATGTTTAACATCTTTAATCCAACAAATTTGAATGGTTTTCACAACTGTAAATATTAGCAATTCTTGAAGGTATCAAATTTATTCTTGGTAACTAGGATTCACTAGCACAGTTAAAATAATTTTAGTCTCTTTCTTTAATTGTTTTACTAATTTATCATAAAAAGGAACTATTTTTTTATAATTTACCTTATTCATAAAATGCACCAAGTTTATTAAATGATAAATTTTAATTATATTATACTTTACAACAATTAATTAATAAATCATGATAAATATCGAGGCGATGAGAAAACTGATAACTTGAAGATATATCCGGAATAATACAACTAAATGTACATTTGTAAGCTTTTAAAATACTTTCTGTTTCTCAATTTTTAAAACCTAAGCGAACATTTCAAGAACTCTTCAATTGAGCAGTCAACTGTTTCTCAACACAAATCCTGCCGCGAAATATTTTACAATATACCTAAAACATTTTTTAAATGTTTTCATCAATTGTACTGTTTACTATTATAATATTGATATTTAACTTAAATCTTTCACCGTCTTATACAAATGACTGTCCGGTTTCATTTTAATTAGAAGAGTTGCTAAATAAACATGAAATGTTAGTTATAGAAATTTCATTATAGTGCTAAATAATAACTAGTCTAAACTTTTACTGAGAAAAATTGGATTTCTGTGAATATTATGGATGAATTACAAATTTTTATTAATTCCCAAAAAAAAATTATGATAAATAAAAATTCAATATAAAGTTAAGATGCAAAAATATTTTTAAAACAAATAGATAAAATATTTGACCTTCGCAGTAAAATTTTCTAAAAATTGTATTTTTTCTATTTTATTCTAAAATTGAATTATATTACTATTGTACATTTATATTTTCTGCAAACATTTCGATAATAAATTATATATATAAACACGTTTCTTATGGTATGGATTTTGATTCAAGAATTGATTTACATTTTAAGAAATTTACCCATTAATAACTCCTTCAAAGTATTTGCGGTAAATATTAAGTTTTGATTTTCGCATAAGTGAATGAGCATGAGAAGCATGGCATCCAACTCTTGGCTTTTAGGAGTAACAGGAATGACACACAGACTCATTCACACCAAAGAATGTAATGTCATCACTAGTACACTATTCAACACTATATAGATATCCTGTTGCCGATACACTAACAGCTGAAAGCTGTAGGAATCTAAATAATAATAAGTTACTTGGAATATCATATATAGTTGTATTAGCTAAAAATGTTTGAATATACGGTGGGTGATCGGTTAACGAACAATTCAGACTTCAAATAAATCTGGCAACGGTCACTTTCACGAAAGATTTTCGCGTTCGAACAACGAACACATATTCGGATGACGAACTTTAAGGAATTCTAACAAATAATTTTCAGCTTTTGAAGCATAATGTGAAGGATTGCCAAAACCAATTCTCCAAAAATCATTTTTCACTTCTTTCCATTTATGTTGTTTGAATATAAACATCAAAGTTCTATATTGGAGAAATATTTTATTATTCTAATAGAATATTTATTGTCAAATTAGACCAATAGTTTTTGTTTTAATTTCTTTCAAAACGAAACGAACTACCGACAGAAATTGATTCAATCAAATCCAAATTCGGACCAATGCCGATATCTGCCATTAAATATCTTTCAGAGAAGTGGAAAGATGTCAGCTCAATGGTCTTAAAGTGCCACCCAAACCAAGCTGTTTTCAATAAGTTTGGGGATGTTCACAACAACATTGCTATTAAACATTACCGAAATATCCTAAAAAAGAGAAAAAAGCAATCGACAGTGGACATATTCTTTAATGTCCCATAAGCAAAAAATGTAAAGGATTGATTAATATGCAAGACTATATGAATACACTATTCTTTAACAAATTTGCTATATAGATTATATTTAATTTCTTTAAACTTAATTTTTAGGTATCCAGAATTAATTAATCGATTTCACACAAAATCTACGGTAAATCAAAGATCCGTTAAAGAACATTTCGGATTGTGAGCATTCGTTAACCGATCACCCACTGTATGCTCCAAATTTCATACTTTGTAGCGTACAATGTAACAGTTGAAGATTTCCAGGACTTTTTTTTCTAAGAGGAAAATGTTTTTATATATAGTGGACAATATAAACAAGTTACCAGGGAGATAAATCAAAAAAATTCAAGCATTTCTTTTAAAAATGATTGAGATCAAACCTAGACTTATCATTCCAAATAAAATAAATAAGCCCTTAAGTTACAATGATCAACCGATGATTGGATTGATGGAAAACGTTCCATAGATAGTAGGTCATACTTACATAACGCTAAGACTGAAACCTAGAACTAGCTTCGGCTCTCATTCTCCAAAGCATGCATGGAGAAAAGCAATAAAGCTACATCCATCGCACGATGTTTAAGATACTAAAAAACATATCAATGAAAAAGTCTTAAGGAATCTCTAAAGGCAGAAATGAATAAATATTTTGCTAATGAAAATAATATTTATTAAAGGAGTAAACGTTAACTATTTAATACGTAATTACAGTCATGGTTGCTCTAATAAATTCACAAAAAAAGGAAAACAACCGCCTTAAAGAGCTTGAAATTCTGCCTGTTGATCCGTTGAAGATATGCAGAGTCTGATGCTAAAAACTCTTCTCTGAAAAATATCCATTGCACAGTAATTAAGTAAGACAGAATTATGCTTTTTAATCTGGGTTGCAGTATCTGTAACAGTTAAATAAAATTTTGAACCAATCCAATATATACCACCTCGAATTATTATAGATACTGTTGCCCTCTACAAATAATATTAGAAGATGAGACAGAAAATAGTCTTATGTCCTTGAAATACAGATCCAACTTAGCAACTTTGAAATTCACAGAACAGCTAAGAAGCTGTAATTGAAATCGTGTCTGTAACAGAACTTTCAGCCCCCAGAATGAATTAGCAAGATTTTACAAATTGTCAGCTTTAATTTTGAAGATATCAGAAAGCATCTTTCTTGATCTCTCTTCTCTAAATATTCTCTATGAATCTTATTTCCTACCAAACCGTTAGCTTATACTAAGTTTAACTTATACTATATAAAACCTTATTCAAAAATAACCCTTTCAAATTGTATACTAAAAAAGGCGTTCATGCAATCAATTTTTCCCTCAGGGGAAAATAAAATATTTATTATTACAAGTGGTACCTCCTATAACACATTTCTTAAAACAGTTCTTGATCTTATTCTCCAATCTGTACTCTAAATTTATACTGACCTAATAGTCCCATATTTTACAAGGGAATAAAGTGCTTCTAAAAAAGCAATTTCTTTTTATTTCATTAAAAAATTTGATGATTCCTGGAGGAATCTCTTGTGTTCTCAGAACCACAATCAGTGCTCAAAGCCATTTGCAATGAGTTAAATAATTTTAACTCAAGAAATATTTAGGTGTAAATAAAAATTATTAATAATAAATAAAAATAAATAATAAACGTAACATCCTTTTTTGGCAAATAAATAAACGTTGCACATTCAATTCATCTCCAGAGATATCAGAGTTATTAGTATTTCAGGGTGTATCAGAGTATTGCACCCCCCCCCTTGGGAAACAAATTGGAAATTTTGCTCAGTTTTTACAATTATATTGAAGAGGCAAATGAGGTAACAAAGTGGAAACTCATATTTAAAATGTTTGGGAAACCCCATATATCTATTATCATATAATTACTAATATGACAGTGGATTCTAAAATTCTATTGCCCAGGGGCCTTTTGTCAAGATTTCTTACTAGACAATTAAAGTGAATGCGAATGAAATAACTTCAGCTCATATCTTTCATGTAAAGATTACCTACAAACCTAATTAACCTTTGATCATGTCTTTTGCTGGCAGGTTATTATTGCCACTCCTTACAGCCTCGGCTTCCATCACAAATTTCAAGCTCCGTACCTCATAAATTTTGCCCTCCAAACTTTTTTCTGCGTTTAATGAATTTTTTCTATGAACAAAGATCACAACAATACTAAATTATATCACTTAAATATAATTTTTTCAACAAAATTATATTTCCATTCACAAAATAATTCTCTGTTTGTTAGCTAATAGATTAAATATTGATAGCATACTTGAAATAGAGTGAAGGATTCAATGTTTATAAATAATGTGGACTAAATACAAATATGATGAATAATTAGAGATCGATAAAGCATTTTTATTCTCTTTATATATATATAATATATATATATATATATATATATATATATATATATATATATATATATATATATATATATATATATATATATATATATATATATATATATATATATATATCTGTCTAAAAAGGTACTTCGTAATTTTTAAACTGTTCAGCTGTTTCCTTCACATTTATTGTGTTCTTATTTTTAATATGTCAAACTAAGATGAGCGTTCGTCAGATTTGCAATTTTGAATTTATGTATCAATAAATAAAATTTTAGTGCCGAAAATTATTGGGAACACACTCCCATGAAAAATGATATTCAATTATCAGCTATAAAAACATTTAAAGGAAATACAACTTCCATCGTGTTTTCTTAAAAAATAATATTAAAATTAAAAGTATTTTTTTATGAAAAAGAGAAAATAATATACGAGGAAATGTTTCTTATGCCAAAGTATGACGCTTATTTGTAATTCTAGAAAAGAAAATGATGAAGTAAAATAATATACATACAAACCAAAACAAATATTCACAAGTTTCTGCTGTCAAACTAATCAACAACTTTCTGAAAAAGTTTGCTACATCACCAATTTCCCCCAAATTAAATATGCGTGTTTCAAAGCTGTCTTGCTGTCTTTTTCAGACTCCAAGCAAAAACAAAAATCTCTTCGCATCCTTCCGTTGCAGTTTATATATATATATATATATATATATATATATATATATATATATATATATATATATATATATATATATATACATATACATATATATATAACATACGCAATTGTGGAAATACATCCTTTAGAATTACCAAAACTTTTCCCACTAATGTTTAACATCTATTTATTATTCACATAATGAATTAATCACAAAATTTTATAAAATTTTTGATGCCTAATTGCAATTTGATCTGTAGGTATTTTCTTTACTAGTTTGCTTAATTATATTTTCTGAAAAATTTTCACATAGTTGTATTTTATTCTTAAGTGGATTGCATAAGAAAATAAAATTAATTTTTAAGTAAACATTTTGAATAATATTAAGTTACTCCTTTTAATCTTCAGCTTTACCTTTATAGATAGCAAAATGTGTAACGCTATTAAATATAAGATCTAACTATTTTCTCTTTATCTCTCTCCGCGAACAACAGAATCATATAAAATTCATATTTCCAAGGAATTTACGAGCTATCAAATATTACTTTTATGTAATTACTATGCAGTTTACATAATAAGTTGGTAAATTTGACATTTTTAAAACTGATTAAGTGACTCTATATTTAGTTATTCTAACTAGATATAGAAATATAATAAGTAATATTATCTTTTAAATAAAAATAAAATCTAATGCATTAAAAAGAAATCAAAGCGAAAACTTACTTATCATGTTAGGTTAAAGACAGGGAACCGTAATAAAAATTGAATCAAAATTATAATTTTCAATAATTTCCTAAATTTTGTAAAATGGAGTTTCTCTCTTGTTACTGTTGTAAAATATTATAGTATTATCCAACATAAGACTGATACGTCAAGAAATTGGAAAATAAATCATTAAGATAATTTTATTTAATTCATGATTGTAAAATCAAAATAAAATTCCAACATTCGAGTTAACATTTACAATTGACTACGTTTTCTTCAGCATCAATGTGTTTATATTTTCATATGCTGTATTCAATTGGTTCTCTATGTGCTAGTTGCAGGATGATGCTTTTTAGGGTGGATTACTGTTAAAAGCAGAGAATAAGTGCAACGATTGTGCATTCAAGCTTGCCGAATGCATTTTTCAAGTTTCCAGCTTTGAGACAGTGACCCATTGTCGACAAAGGATTCTGTCCATAATATTTTAATGGCTTGAGTTACGATATGTGGAGTCAAAATTTTTTTATCTTAGAGCTCACATCGCGAAAAGACGCCATTCCTAAGATTCACTCTGTAAGTGCCGGCGTTCGAACTCAACCACATCCTCTTTGGAACGACGTGAAGATTCTTTCATCTCATGAGCTTCTGTCAGGGTGGATGGAGAAGAGCTTTCTGGATTTACAACACTGAGACACGGACGGACTACTATTCGTAAGAATTTTATTCTGAATACACAAATAATTATTGGATATGCGAAAAAAAATCAGTCATTTTTGGATGTTGTTCTTTACTAATTTTTCATTGATTCACATAGGTCCTTACTTCAGAAATATAATGAGAAATAAGAAAGCTTATTTTCGATGTCTTCATAATTATTATTTACAAACTCTTTTTTACTAACATGTAGGTTTTTAATACTAAAAGTCGAAATTTTATACCCATTCGAAAGTTCTTTATGCGTTAAGGGCTGAGTCCCGAATCACTTTTATGAAGAGTTTATTAAATCATTTTATACCCTGACCATTTACTATTTTATTCCATTGGAGTTATGAGAAAAATAAACTTAGTAGAAGTTTATTTAAAATCACAGAAAAATGAAATAGAATAAAAAGAACGAACGAAAAATATAAATTTAAATGAGTTATTATGAGTTTGGAACATGATAGCTTCTTTATTATTTTTTTTAAATGTATGTGATTTTAGAAAATCAAAAATTTAAATATTTTTTCATTGAAAATTCTTAAAATTGTACTATTTGAAAAAAAATCTATTCTAAAAGACAAACATAACAATTGATAGAATGCTTAAAATCGGCAACATATTTCTTGCTTTGAGTTAAAGTACATTATTGAACATAAATCATTTTTCTTTCTGAAAATAATTTCCTGAAAAATAATAAGCATTTTATCAAAAATGTATGTAAATGTCATTAATTATTTCATCATAATCTTCCTTGAAAACTGGAATGTATAAATAATGCATAAATAATGTTAGCTTAAAATCTTTAGTTAGGATTATTCTTGAACACTGATTAATTTAATATTTTATCATGTTTTATACTTCTGCCATCTCATGCTAACAAATTGCTTAGAAATACAATTAAGAATTTTTAGCAATACTGTACTTTTGCCGAATCAAGAAACAGTATTAAGATAAATTTGATAGTTAATTGGTAAAGCAGTTCCTTATAATCAAAAATTTAAACACTAAATATAATAATAAGGCTTTTTATAGAGAAATATATATTAAAAGTATTGTTCACTTTGCTATTTTCATATTTTAAGAAAAATGCTTAACTATTGGAAGATAATTTATAAATTAAGTTGTTCGAAATGCATGTTCATAATGTAGAGAGTGATAATAAATTAATGTGAGGTTTCAGAACCCAGTATAGACAATAGTGAATAGAGTAAAGTATCATAATTTTTAGCATGTTTATACTATGGAACATGAGATTTTGATTTCTAATTGAAAGAAGTATTTCCTATTACGAGGGTTGCTATTTATATTTCTGGCCTAATAATGAAAAAACAAATATGTAGGATCGAAATTGGTTTTATTGTTTTTCAAAATATTCTCCATGATGATCAATACACTTTTGCATGCGTTTGAACCAATTTTCAAAGCACTTTTTCCAGTCCGATTGAGGTAACTCCAAAACATGCGTTTTGAATGCATCAACCGCTTCTTCGGGGGTCGAAAATCGTTGTCCACGTAATTTATTTTTGATTTGTTGGAATAAGAAGAAGTCATTGGGTGCCAAATCAGGCCTGTACGGCGGATGACCCATCAGTTCGATCTTTCGCTCCGTCAGAAATGCCTTTGTTTGAGTCGATCTGTGAGAGCTCGCATTGTCATGATGAAGAATGATTCGCCTGTTCTTCTGCTTTTTTCGAATTTCTCCGATGACTTCTGGCAAACAAATGGTCGTGTACCATTCAGAATTGACCGTCCTGCGTTGCTCTAACGCCACTGTTGCCACATGACCGTTAATGCCGAAGAAACAGGCAATCATTTGTTTCGATGTGCTTCTTTCTCGAACAACTTTTGTTGGTTTTGCCTCGTCTTGGAAGACCCATACAGTTGATTGCTGTTTTGTTTCCGGCTCATATACATAGATCCATGATTCGTCACCTGTGTAGATGTTATACACAGCCTTTGATGTACCTTGACTGTATTTTTCCAACATTTCCTTGCACCAATCGACACGAGCCTTTTTTTGAGCGTTTGTCAGATTATGCGGGATCTAACGCGAACAAATTTTTTTTACACTCAAATGTTCATGCAATATTTTATTGATGCTAGTCATACTAATGTCCAAAGACGCCTCTATCTCACGGTATGTCACATGACGATCTTGCTTTATCAGTTCACGCACAGCATTGATCTTTTCTTTTGGCACAACAACGGATTTTGGACGACCTGCACGGGATTCGTCCTGGATCGAACATCGACCACGATTAAATTCGTTATACCAACTTTTTACAGTGCTGTAGGATGGCGCTTTATCGCTGTATAAAGAATTAAGTTCATCGAAGCACTCTTGTCTTGACAATCCACGTCGAAAGTTATGAAAAATAATGGCACGAAAATGTTCACGATTCAATTCCATTTTTTGACAGAGAAGAACTTTTCAATTTACTGTCAACAACACAAATAAAGCTATAATGGTAAATCGTCTGCTGAATTTATGTTTAAAAATATCAAACTTTCGATTAAAATCGTCTTCGGTCGCCTAGCAACACTTACTGTTGCCAAAGTCAGAAATATAAATAGCAACCCTCGTATTTTCGAGCTATTGATTAAGGGACATGTGTTGTTTACATAATCGCATATTTATCTTAGGGCTTAAAGATTTAAAAAGAAAAGGTTGAACTAACATAATTAGCATATATAAATGACTTTCACTGCCCTTTGTTAAGCAAATTTTACTATGAATAAAACCAAAAATTTAAAAACATCCCTTAAGTGTCTTGTAACTTCAAACTTTTATCTGAAGACTGGTGAGTATAACAAGTTTATGCAATTCTTTGATATACAATTTGAAGCTATTGAACGTTAGTGTGACAATAGTCAAAATGATCAGTACAGAAAAATTCGAACAAGCTAATTGTTATTTTGAAGCAGAAAATGGAGAAAAGGTGTAAGTACCTGTGGTAAATGTGTTATATATTTTAAGAAATATAATTCCATATCCAATCATGGAGAAAATCCAGCATTAGTTTTTAAAGTTTTACCTCCATAATTACTCTCATATTTCGTAGTTATTATTTAGTGAAACAGCCACACCAACTGATCGTTTTCAAGAATCTAAGCAAGCAGATGGGGAAAATGAAATGATCACGGTTCCTTACTTCACGAACCATAAATCACATAAGTGATTGACAGATGTGTCTATGTAATGTGAAACTTCTTGTTGAAATAACTTCAGGAATGTAGATATCTCGCTTTAAGGAAGACTGCACATTATCTTAAATAAGTAATAAAAGCAATGCAAACGCTTTACCTATTTAAGTAATCTGAAGTATTTCAAAATGTTATAGTTGTATTATATATTAACTTTACAAAACTAATGTAAAACATTATTGTTTTCAAAATTCCATTAAATAGGGCAAAGAAATAAAAAAGTGGATAGCATCATTCATAAATTCTCCGTCTATTGAAACAATCAGATTTAACTAATGAGTTTGCATATTTAAAAAATACCTCTGAATATTATCTAAAACTCTCAAAATATTTCTTATTCAATGCCTCTTTCTTCATATAGTTTTCCAAGCAATATTTAACATAGCATTCAAACTTTTCTACCTTACTTTTGGATTGTAAATCAAAAGATGTTTTGAGATGAAAAGCAAACTCCCTCATTATGTTTGAATTCTTTTTGAAATATGGGACCAGTATTAAGAAACATGTTTTTTCATCATTTATTTCAAATCTTAACGATGGAGGATGTTAAAAGGGTTGAGACGATAAAAATGACATTTTTTTAGATAAAAATTTAAACATTTTCATTTTTAAAGTAAATAAGTAATACTGTTCTCCAATATATTTGTTTTCTTTATTTGCATTAATAATATTTGGGTAAAGCATTCCGCATTTTGAAAGGGTAATATTTTATAACGAAGAAAATTAATTGAAATTTAAAAATTAAAATTTGATAGCAATAAAAGCAAACATCACGAGTATTCTATAGCATTTATGCAAGTTAAAGTAACAATTAATTAAAATTGTTATTGAAGATTATAAATTCTTTGTTCACAACACATTTGAAATGTTTCATATATTTCCCTCAGAATAATTTTTTTAAATCATGTAATATGTATCTGTTATGGCTCTGTACGTAAAACGTAATAAACTACTCTCATAAAAAAAAACATTAATTATAATAATTTCAAAACGTCATCATATAAATATTTTTAAATGATTGAAAATCTCTTAAACAAATGGAACTATTATTTATATTCTTTCATATTTTTCATTTCTTTTATTTCTTCTTACACAGATTTCTTATTATAAATTCAAACATTTTCTTGTTACACAGATTTCGTATAATATGTTTGCTTACTTCTTCGGTAGAAATACATACAAAGACGAGAAACTCTACTTGTTTAATATAAGAACTTTGAAATGTTGGTATAAAAAACTAAATATAGCAAGTTGAGTATTTGTTTTTACAGATATAACATGTGCTTTCCAATGTCACTTTTATTTCTTTAAACTGATTATATATACATTTTATAAATTAAAAAATAATGAAATGAAAACGAATTTTTGTCCAACACTGTGTTCTTAATCTGTAGTGATATTGATTTCTATTATGTATATTGGAAGAAAGATTTAGACATAATTACATGCTCAAATCACTTGTACATTAAAAAATCTAATTCACACAAAGAAGTCTATGAAAAGAAAAATTTTGCAATTGAAAGCAATATCATGTATGAAGCAATTTTCTTCAATGCAGTTTTGAAGTAATTTTCTTTAAACTTTCTCAGTTTTTTAAGTTTAATGTCATGTGTAAAACCTTAATATTTTAGTTCCAAGTTTTTTTAATAAAAGTTCGGAAGAATAAAAAATGTGTTTTTGTGTGTAATTCCTTTTTTAAACACTAATATTTAATAAAATATTTTTATGTTATTCAAAAAGATGATGCCACACATTAGCCGAATAAAAGCAGAAAAAGTATATTATATAAATTAAAGTATATTAAAATTTCTTGAGACAAGATGAGTTAATTGAATCAATATACGATTTACTTTTCCAAAAAATTATATTTTTAAAGGAATCCATTCAAAAATTCGATTCTTTTGATATTTTAGTATAGTGATTAAGATAATTATGTAAGATTAAGTAAATTAATTAAAATGATGGAGTAAGCGAATGACAAAAATTTGTTGCATTTTATTGGCATCAAATTTAATAATATGATTTTGCAGAGTTTGTTTTTTGCTTGAGAAATTGAAGACAAAGAAATAGACTTTAAATCATTCTAATTTCTATATAAAATTTAATATGCATGATTCAAGATATCTTAAGTTCTTATAACCAATGACAGAAAAATAAAATAGCTAGTATTATTTCAATGTTCTTATATAATTTCATTTTTTCAACATATTTAAATTTTTCTGCTTTCTACCATTAAATAATTATTTGGAAAACTCACCTTTTATCTTTTTGATAATACATATGTGCATATTTATAAAAATATCTATGTATATCTTTAACAATAATACACACACGTATACTTACATATATACACACATACACACACATATATATATATGTGTGTGTGTGTGTGTAATGTGTTATTAATGACTAATTTGTGTATTTGTGGTAATAACTACAATATTTAAAACCCTTTTAAATTCTCTGAATAAAAAATAATTTAGAAGTAAAGAATAGTTTGAGCAGGAGAAGGAAACTAAATGTTGTGAGTAAGAAAAAGTTTATATAAGTGAAGACTATTTTATCAGAACAAAAAAACAGATTTCAAAAAGAAAAAACAAAGGAATTTGATTAAAAAAGGGTGCTATAAATTTCTTCTGACCATGATTTTATATAACGTATTACTTTTAGCAACAAAATAAAAATAGCAATTGTTTTTTTTTACCCTTCAATGTAATTTTGCTAATGTAATTTTTTAAAATAACGTCATTATAATTAATAAAAACAGTTAAAAATTTGCTGTTTATAGATATTTTGTACACGGTTAGTCATTGCACTTCTACTTTTTTTCTTATTTCAGTACAAATGTTATAAATTCATATCATAATAAAAGCTAAATATTTTAATCATAAAGGATCAAAGTATTAGACGCATTTCTTCACAATTTATATGAAATTTACTCCTGCTGTAGAGACAATACTTGCAAAAGTCAGAATGAGACATTCTCAATGCGTATATTTAATAAAAAATTTTGCATTATACCAATAGGTTGATTTTATTCATCATGTTTGGATACTTAGATGTTATTTCTTCAAGATAAAAAAAAAATTAGATTTTCTAAGATAGCCTAGTCTACAGTTGGCAGTTCCAAATTTGGACCAACTCTTCACCTTATATCAGTGTCATTGTTTATCATTAAAAATTGTATGAAATCAAAAACTTAAAAATAACCTAAGGTTTAAAAATTTTCAATTTAACAAAGTTTCATGGTTACTAATATAAATGTAGTTACTATTAAATATTATAGATTTTATTATTTTCGAAACCATGCACAAGATAATTATAAAAGGAATGGATTAAAATTAATCTCGTTCGTTTTACAAATGAATTTTTATGGTGCCCTAATGTATTAATAATTATCCCCAGTTATTCATTACCAAAATATATAGGGAAAATGAATAAACAAAATAATTTTTCAATCGCTTTCATACTTATAAAGTAAAATTTAGTTGAAAAATATTTTAGATGAAGTGACAACAGCAAATGAAAAAATATTTTTATTGTGTTATAAAGTTAAAGGCACATAATAAACGTAATATTATTAAACATTCTTCCGATGTAGATCCTTGAATTTATATCGTACGCAATATTCAAGAAAAAGCAGAAAAATAAGCAGAGGAGAAAGAAATATGATCTAACTTTTGTTATTATGTTTAGGAAGGGCACTAAGCGAAATGATTTTTGTTCTAGTCATCTGCTGGAAAAGAACTATCAAGGAACTCACGTTCTTAATTTGGAGAGCACCGCCCCCGACCAACTGCTGGACACATTCCTGATTAATACTACAAGATAAGTCAGTCTTTCTGATTGTATTTATACCGAACGTTTGCCCTCTTAAGGAGACTTCTTCCGCGCCATATTAAAAACGGGCTATAATGTCAAATCTATGGAAAAATTTAAAAACATATTTCTCAAGTTCTATTATAACTAGACCTTCAATTTTTGTAGTTTTTTATAATGCACAAAAACAATAATTTATTCTGTTTTGAAATTTATTTTTAAAATTACTTTAACTATTTTTAAAATTGCTCAGTAATTTGATAATATGCTTAAACCATTAATAACTTAAAAAAGTTATAGAATCTAGAAATTTTAAAAACTGACTTAAGTTGTAAATATATTTATAAATGAGATCAAATTTTTATTTTTACTTTATCTAGGATAGAATTTTTTTTATTTGTATGCATAAAACTTAATATTTTTCGCAAAAATTAGCAATGCCCACATAGTGGATGAATACATGGTTGTTTGAATAATCAATCCAATCAATTGCATGCTTTAGTCAGCAAGCTCCTCCTCACACGCTAAAATTTGAAGTTTGGTTTTTCGTAGTTCTAAGAGATAATTTCTGAGTTTCCTTCACTCATCCCCAGCAAATGATGCGGGTGTTCCTGTAAAAATATGTTTCTAAATTGGCTCGAGAAAAGACATTTCTTTCCTCTTTATTATATATCAGAGAGTCTGTGGATTTCCTCTCGTATATAGTAAAAGGGTAAAAATGTCCCTGCTCTGAGGATATATCCTCAGAGATGGAATATTTCCCCCCCCCTCTACTATATACGAGAAGAAATATAAATAAATAATTTAAAAAGTTCACTACATGAGAAATGTATTAATTTCTTCAGTAGATTTAACTGTTTAAAGTATATATATACATATACATACACACACACACACACACACACACACACACACACACACACACACATATATATATATATATTATATATATATATATATATATATATATATATATATATATATATATATATATATATATATATATTAAGTTAAATTTATACATTTCTCATGTATTGAACTTTTTAAATTCTTTATTTATATTTTTGATGAAATGTTTCAAGAAGTATAACTACATGATATGATATTGCAATACACATCTATAGACATTGCAAAGTTCATCAATTCCATATTTTTTAATCTTTGTTTTTTTAAAAATTTTCTAAAATTTGTTATTTTTTCAATTTTATATTTGATCCTAAGTTTATTGCTTACTGAGTTTGGATGCAGAATTAACTTGAACATTTCAACAAAACCTACGGAATATTTATTTATCCCTGAAAAATATCAAATATGTATATATATGAGTGTTTGTGTATGTATATATATATATGTATGTATGCGTGTATGTATATGTATACATATGTGTATGTATATATATTTCTTTTGATATTAAGGTTATTTCTGCTAAGTTTTGGTTTCTTGGTAAGTAAAAGCATTCCTTTTTAAATCGTCATACGTATCGGTTTTCGATGATGTTTGGGACAATAATAAATATGTTCAAAAGCCTTACACAATTCAGAATTTTAGGAAGAATGTCCCTCTTATTAGTTATTATGAAACTTGTAAAGTGTAGGAACTTGGGATACACTCTTGAACAAATGTTTTATAGAACATACTCAAACTATCATAAATGTCCCTTAACAAAAGAAAACAAATTGGTAACGTTAACAAAAGACACGAATATTTTTCCAAGTCTTAGGGCAGTTACATATAACGAAAAAAGCACATTGCTTGTTTGTCCTATGGACACCGAAAGGCCACAAAATAGAAAAAGTTTTCAAGAACAATTTATTCCGGAAAAAAGAAATGGAGGATAAAGTAAGAAACTTTCATCATGATTGCTAATTGCCAGAGATAATTGATCAGAGACATGCGCGATCAATGAAAATCAGAAATTCTCCATCTATAATCCAAGCAAATATTAAAAATAGGGCAAAATAAAGTTAAAATATTTTTAAAACGAAAAATATCTCAAAACTTTTTTGTATACAGGAAATCTCTTAAGATATTAATACTTTTTTCCAGTTATGTACATATTGTAAATATAAATTTCCTATCTTTAAATGTAGGATATTAAATTTATGTAGTTATATATTATGTAGTTATTATTTTATGTATTTCAAATATCAATAGTCTTTAAAATAAATAGGATTAAAAAATGTATGCTTTCACTAGATTATTATATACTGGTTCACATTTATTCTTCATAAAGCTTAAAGAAATAAGTTTTATGCTTTTTTTTACTTTTTTAGATAATATGGTTCTGAAGAATTTCAGAGCACTTTCTTTTTCCTGCTGCTGTTGATAGCACTATTTAATTGTAAATTGTGTAATGTGTTAAAATAGGCTAAAAGTATCACGTAAAAAATAGTGTTATCAAAATATTAATAAACTATCAGCCACTGCTGTTCAGGGGGAAAAGTTTTTCATAATCAAGTGTAAAGTATAACATTTTTAATCTTCCCAATAAATTAAATAAGAAACGAAAAGATGAATTTGTCGAGAAAAAAGCTGAGAAATTTCGATGAAGGGGTGTATTTGTAGTGATGTGAATTCTATCACATCATTGTGATAAAAATACACATACTCAAGCGTATTCTTATCTCGTTTCTTGAATTACTGAATGCACATCTTTCAAGAAAAATTTCTTCAAATTTTATCTTTAGAGCGTGAATTAGCTTTTATTCTATCTCTTACATAAAATAAAAATTACATTATAGTTCATTTTACATCTTTTTGAATACATTAATTTAATAACAAAAAGGATATGTGATTACAATTTATATTTATATATGTACATACGTATTTAAATATTTCATTTCTTTTAGAAACTTAAATCAAATAATTTTATTTTTACAATATTTTATATATTTTGGTCTAAAGCATAAGCATATGGAAGTTTAGAAAATCATTTTATTTATTTAGCTACTTTTGTTAGAAAACTTATAATATTTCTCAATGAAAAGTAAATTTAATATACGAGCAAATAGTAAAAATGCAAAATATGTGGTATAAAGCATGGATGTTGTTCATGTCCTAAAAATTATTTCATGTCGAAAATAAAAATTATGACGAAATCAATTTAAAAAGAAAATACTGAGTGGAAAAAACACTTTTCACAAAATGCATAAAATGCCACGACTGAACTCAGCATAATAGCACTTATAATTTTTGGAACAAAAACACTTATGAATTTCAGAACAGAGAACAAACAGATAATTTTCGAAAATTAGAAAAGGATAAAAATAAAAGGGTAACTGCCTTTTTATTTCCCGGGTGCAAAATTCAACTACCAAGCAAATAGGGCCTGCGTACGATATTTACTTACAGCCATGAAAAAGAGAAAAGTTGGCTAATTATGCATACACTTTCCCACCTTGACCTCAAAGTAGTAGTGTAACGTCTTTACTAGGATTGCTCATTTCTCATTCAGTTTGCCTGCAATATATATATATATATCAGAGAAATCAGGGTTGCATTTTCATATTTCAAGCTTTAAATATATTTTGATAAATAGTAGTACTGAAAAATTATAAAAAATAGATTATTATGTGCTGAAAATGGTTTGAAATTGAAATCCTCTAAAAATGCTTAGTTCAAGTGGAAAATGATTAAGAAATTAAAATCAAACGAACAAAACATTTTTAAATGAAGCACAAAAAGTAAAAAATGTAATCTGTATAAAAAATACTTAATAAGAAAATATAAATTTGAGGATGGAATAGAATATTTTATTTACTTATGTACCTAAAGATGAGAAAATTATATAGCCAAATTGTTACCTGATACTTTAAAATGAACACTATAAGGTCATTATCTTCAAAAATTTATGATTTTGGCTAGTTAAAATGAGAATAAATACGCAACGAATCAATCTAAAAACAATATTTAAAGATGATGTTATAAATTTGGCTGCAAGCCTTAAGCTCTGATGTTGGATACTTGGAGTTCTGATATTTTGTTATAGATGAAGAAAATTTAATAAATTTGAAAATGGTATATACACTGAATTTAGATATTATATGAGATCTAAATCTAATTTACATTTCGAGGAGTGAAATATTTAGAGTATTTTGTAATGTTTATGATTTTATTGAGAAACACATTCTATTTTAATTTGTTGAGAGGCTAAGCTCTACTCACACACAAACACAAATCATTTGCTTATTCCCAAAGTGAAGATTATTTAATTCTTAAACTAAAAGTTCTCTTTTTCTTGAAGTGAATTCACTTCTTCAAATACGAATGATGATATCGCCATATTTGCACTAAAAAGTGCGGATAATGTAATGCGTTATATTACTTTTAAAGTTTGCTCAGAAATATATCAAGAAACAACGTCCAGATGCCTGATCTATGCAAATAGAGAAGTAGACTTTCCATTCCGACAAAAATCATTGATAAAAATTATAGGCGAAATATATGGAATTTTCCGTAAATTTTGTGTAGAAATATTTTAAAAAGCAAGAAAATGTATTCCAAAGTTATGAAATAAACTACCTTTATTTTCTTTCTTTTTTTAAGAGATAAGAAATTCGACATTTTTGTCTGTTTGAAAATATTTATACAAGTGGTACTTAGAGAGAAGAGCAACTGTTGCTTTCTCATAAGGCCCATTAAAAAAGAATCAAATCTCATAAGATCAAAGCAATTGGAAATTACATCAAGAAAAATAAAATAAGTGTATTTTATACTTTTATTTGATTTGAATATTGATATTAAGTTTTGATCATTTAATAAATAACAATACCAAAATTGTGTTAAAATTTTTTATGCATCTGTATACTTTTCTGCAAAACTGTAAATCGAATTACATTTCTTTTAAAAATCTCCGAGCAGAGCTTTTTCTCTCTCATTGCTTGACTAAAAGCTCACAACGGATATTTCCGGTGTCAAATTTGAGAAGCATTTGAGACAGCCCTACTTTTTCCTCACCCATGAGATTTACAGACATACAGTTCCCGGAAGGAATACCCCGCGGCTGTTATGAGGACAGTTGACAGGGGACAAACGGTCTTCAAGACAAATTGATCACATATGCGAAAAAAATCTGTATGGGAACATGCTGAGGGAAATTATGATGCAGGGGGAGGGTTATATTGTCCACTTTACCCCTATTGCGGTTAAGTGGTCTACTCATTCCCGTCTTAAAATTCTCCACTGCGGGTTGATATAGATAAAAGTCCATTGTAAAAATGGGCTTTGCTCTCTTTGATCCTTTGACTACTGGTGAAGGAGCACCCTACCATAGTTGATATCCATTACATGTTACGCTATTTTTACCTTAAAATTCATAACATTCTTAAATAAATCTATTCAATCTATTCTTATTCGTATCTAACTATTCATATATAATTGGTATTTTTTATACAGGTGCTTGCGTGCGATGGTGAAATAGTACTTATGAATTTATTAAAAATATTAAGTATTCTTTTCTCTTAAAATATTTATTTTTATAAATTTAATCTTACTAGTTCTTCATTTAATATTACTAAATCTGCAAGGCTTTTCTTTAGTTCTTAAAGAAGGTAGAAGGCTATCAAATATTTTATTAACATAACAATACTGAAAATTTTAAAAATAATTACTGTAGTTTTTATATGGACTAAGCTATTAAATTTTTACCGTTTTTTCCCACAAATAATATTAATATTGCAAATCATGCAAGAAATTAAAATTAGAGCACGGTATATTTTTTAAGGAATTAGTTTAATTTTATAGGAGTATGAAATGAAAATTAAGTTTCAATAATTTTAAATGAAGTTTTAAAAAATGAAATATTTTAGAGAAAACTTTCATTTTTCAAACAAAGAAATGTTAGTAATCGCAGTACAATTTAATTATTTAAATTTTTAAAATTAATAACATTTTTTCATGATTAAAAATTTTTTATTATATATTTTTTAAATGTTTTGTTTATTTTAAGAAAATAAACAATATTTTCTTTTCACTTATCAAAAAATCACTCATATTTAAGGGGAATCCTTCCTCAAAATAAATCTAGACAAGAGCTTCAGCACCATCTAGCCCAGTTGTTTGGAGGTAGTCCATCTTTCAAAGACTGAAAGAACTGATTGGTGAATTAAAACTCATAAACCACGCCAAAGCACCTGTTTACAAAGAAAAAATAGTTCCTTACTCAATGGCGGGAAAGAATTTTAAGAAGGGAATGAGTAGACCACTTAACCGCAAGTGGGGTAAAGTGGAAAATATAACCCCACGGGCATCCTAATTTCCATCAGCATGTTCCCATACAGAAATTCTGCGCATATGTGGTAAATTTTTCTTGAAGATTGTTTTTTTCTGTCAGCTGCCCTCATTACAGCCTCGGGGTATTCCTTCCGGGAACTGTATGTCTGTAAATCTCATGGGTGAGGAAAAAGTAGGGCTGTCTCAAATGCTGCTCAAATTTGACACCGGAAATATCCGTTGTGAGCTTTTAGTCAACAATGAGAGAGAAAAAGCTCTGCTCGGAAATTTTTAAAAGAAATGTAATTCGATTTACAGTTTTGCAGAAAAGTATACAGATGCATAAAAATTTTAACACAATTTTGGTATTGTTATTCATTAAATGATCAAAACTTAATATCAATATTCAAATCAAATAAAAGTATAAAATACACTTATTTTATTTTTCTTGATGTTATTTCCATTTTATTTGATCTTACGAGATTTGATTCTTTTTTAATGGGCCTTCTGAGAAAGAAACAGTTGCTCTTCTCTCTAAGTACTTCACTTGTATAAATATTTTCAAACACACAAAAATGTCGAATTTCTTATTTCTTAAAAAAAGAAAGAAAATAAGGTAGTTTATTTATTAACTTTAGAATAAATTTTCTTGCTTTTTAAAATATTTCGATACGCTTTATGGAAAATTCCATATATTTCGCTTATAATTCTCATCAATGATTTTTGTCAGAATGGAAAGTCTACCTCTCTTTGCCTAGATAAGGCATCTCGACATTGTTTCTTGCTATATTTCTGAGCAAACTTTAAAAGCAATATAACCTATTACATAATCCACACTTTTTAGTGCAAATTTGGCGATATCATCATTCGTTACTGAAGAAGTGAATTCACTTCAAGAAAAATAGAAACTTTTATTTAAGAATTAAATAATCTTCACTTTGGGAATAAGCAAATGATATGTGTTTGTGTGTGAATAGAGCTTAGCCTCTCAACAAATTAAAATAGAATGTGTTTTTTAACAAAATCATAAACATTACAAAATACTCTAAATATTTCACTCCTCGAAATGTAAATTAGATTTAGATCTCATATAATATCTAAATTCAGTGTATATACCATTTTCAAATTTCTTAAATTTTCTTCATCTATAACAAAATATCAGAACTCCAAGTATCCAAAATCAGAGCTCCAGGCTTGCATCCAAATTTATAACATCATCTTTAAATATAGCTTTTATATTGATTCTTAGCGTATTAATTCTCTTTTTTACTAGCCAAAAATCAAATTTTTGAAGATAATGACCTTATAGAATTCATTTTAATGTATCAAGCGACAACAATTTATTGATATAAATTTCTCGTCTTTAGGTACATAAGTAAATAAATTATTCTTCTCCATCACCATCAAATTTATATTTTCTTATTAAGTATTTATATATATATATATATATAGATTTATATATATTACAGTTTTTAATTTTTGTGCTTCACTTAAATATTTTTTCATCGTTTGATTTTAATTTCTTAATCGTTTTCGCACTTCAACTAAACATTTTTTAGAGAATTTCAATTTCAAACCATTTTCAACTCACAATAATGTACTTTTTATAATTTTTTAATACTACTATTTATCAAAATATATTAAAAGCTTGAAATATGAAAATGTAACTATGATTTTATATATATATATATATATATATATATATATATATATATATATATATATATATATATATGCAAACGGAATGAGAAAAGAGCAATCCTAGATGATTCTTAAAGACGTTAAACTAGAGAGAATGGATCTATTGTTTGTCAGGTTCCTATCCTAAAAGGCCATGTACCTTCTATTCTTAAGGTATTTTTCTACACCTGACTTTAGTTGAGATTAACATAATGATTTCTAAACATAAGATTATTTAAACAAAAAATTTAAGAAAATATTTTGCTTAGGTTAAAGTGCTTCCAATGAGAGTTCTTTGCATGAGATTGAATAAACATAAAAAAGAAAATTTTAAATACACATTACAAACTAGAATGCAAGATAATATTTTTAAATTACAGTTTATTTACATAGTATTAATATAACTATATAAAGACAAAAATATTTTTTTATTCTATTATATTTGTATATATATATAAATACAAAAATTTTTGTTTCCCTTTTTTTTATACAATTATATATATATTTTTTTTTTAAGTACAGAAAAAGAAATTATTTCATTCTACTTTTTGTGAGGCAAATAGATAAGTTTGAATGCGGTTTAGCCCGCAGAACCGCCCTTTATCTTTGGAAATTGGAACGTTCATAGGGACTTTAGTTTTCAATTGTTTGAATTTCAGAGTTATCAATTTCATAAAGTCTGTTGTAGAGGCGAAAAGAAAGTAATTGGATGTATCTTGATAATAGAAGGACACCCAAATTGTTTCTGATGTAATACTCTGATTGAGTTGTCAGTCTAAGAAATTTTTTTTGCTGACTCTCAAGAGGTTTCAGGTTCGTTTCCTCAGCACCACCCCAGATTGGCGCTGCATAGGTGATAATAGGGCGAAGGTATGATTTATAAATCAATAGCTTGTTAGCCATGGAGAGCTTCGATTTGTAGGTAATTAAGGGGTAGAGTGACGTTTTGGCAGAAATAAATTTATTCTTGATTTTTTTTAATATGGGCTTTCCAGGTAAGTTTTTATCTAACGTAAGACCGAGGTACTCGACTTTATTTGACCAGGGGACCGAAAAACCGCTTAGTTGAATCTGGGAGGGGAGGAGGGTAGAGTACGTTTCCTAGTAAAAATGACAGCAGTAGATTTGTTTTAATTTTCCACTTATTAAGCCACTCTTCAATGGCCATCAGGTGTTCAGTAAAAGTAGCATGAATTTTCCAGTAGAGAGAGCTAGCGGACAAACAAGCAGAGCATAGTATTTTGGTGTTGCGGAATATCATTGTTATAGATGTTAAATAAGAGAAGACCCAGCAGGGATCCTTGCGGTACGCCTGCAAGAATGGGTCTGTCCAGAGAGATATCTTTTCCTACTCTAACAGTAAAAATGCGGTTGGATAGGTAGTTAGTTATTAAAGTAATTAATTGGGTGGGGAAATGGAATTTAATTAGTTTGTAAATTAGACCAGGATGCCAAACTCTGTCGAACGCTTTTTCTATATCAATGAATATACCTCCCGTGGATTTTTTGTACGCGATTCCTTTTGAAATTTTTTCTACTACTCTTAATAGTTGGTGGGTGGTAGAAAGTTTTTTTTACGGAAGCCAAATTGTTGAGGAATAATAATTTGTTCATTAAAGGCCAGTAATCTATTAAGAATAATTTTTTCGGCAATCATGGCCATAGTCGGCAAAAGAGAAATCGGTCTATAATTGGATGGGAGATTTTTCCTTTTACCCTTCTTGTGGAGAGGAATGATAACTGCCCTTTTTCACACTTTTGGAAAATGGCTTGTTTTCAATATACTGTTGATGATTGCAGACAGGAAGCAAATTGCTCTAATAGGGAGCTGTTTCATAATTTTGTTGTTGTTGTTATTATCGTGACCGGGACATTTTTTGTATTTGAGTTGTTTAATAATTTCTTCAATTTCTGAAGCAGGTGTTTCAATGAAAGGCTGATTATTAATGTTGTTAGTCAGGAAATTAGTAACTGTGCTTAAGATTTGCTGGTCATTTTGTAGGTTACTGAAGTTGTTTGGTTGAAATAGTTTTTCAAGACTGCCAATAATTCTGCTTTTTCGAAATTTGTGAGTGCTACTTTGGCGCCATCTATGAGTGGGGGGACACACTCCTTATTTTTTCTCCTTTTATTAGCTGCGCTCCAGAAGGATCCAGCCTCCACATTGAGATTAGTAAGGTATGTATTCCATGAGTAAGGCTATTTTATTTTTGATTATTCGCTTTAAGGCATTATTTTGATTTTTAATCACTGGAGATCTGGTTCCATTATTAATTTGCCTTAATTTATTTCGTTTTTTAATTAAATCAATTATAATGTCAGGAAAGTATTCTATTTGATGATTCATTTGGTGAATTTACTGTGATTGAGAGCAGTGTTTATAATAGAGGTAAAATTATTAACATTTTCTTCAAGTTGGGATGGGTCATCATTTAATTGAAAGGCTTTATCTGGAATTAAACAGTTAATTTCATTTCTAAACTTACTCCAATTGTGGTAGATTTTTTGCAAATCACTTTCTTGCTGATTATTTTTGCTGAAGAAAATTAGCACTGGGTAGTGATCGGATGGGAGCTCCTCGATTGTTGATAATTTCATGGGAGGTTGGGTACTCCTGGAGAGCATTAGATCTATATTATTTGCATGTGTAGGGCAGTGGCGTAGTGAGCATAATTGGGGTACAATACCTTTTTCGTCACCTTCTCGAAATTAAAAAGAGTAATATAATATAAATATAGGAAAAAATGTATTAAATTATAAAAGCTATAACTGTACACATTACATTATAATAAATAGAACATACTTGCAATAAGAATACAATGCAAAAGTAATAAGGGAATGCTTTACCTTCTATAAAATAATTGGAAATATATTAATTTAAAGTCTCAGGTTTAGCTTTAATTTTGAAACAAAAATCAGTTTTATCTAGAAAAAATACTTATTTTGGATTCGTAAAAGTGTCAAAGAAATAATCGGACTTACATGATTTAGAATTTTTTAATTAAAGAAATATTATTTATCTTATCTACTAATACACTTATTTTAAAAAACATAAAAAAATTTTAAACATGAAATAACTTAATCTATATTATAGATATAAGTAGATGTAATTAGTTACAATCATATTATAATACATATATTACACTATGTACATTTTTCTTGCTTTTGCTGATGCGAAATGATCGATTACTTCATCGAAGTTGATCATTTCAAATTTT
The DNA here is from genome assembly GCA_030067965.1 of Latrodectus elegans. Classification (NCBI taxonomy): domain Eukaryota; kingdom Metazoa; phylum Arthropoda; class Arachnida; order Araneae; family Theridiidae; genus Latrodectus; species Latrodectus elegans. The sequence goes on from CM057810.1 coordinate 263,517, forward strand.
TCTTTTTCTATGCTTAAAAATGTTAAATCATTTAGACGGTTTTGACTCATAGTTGATCGTAAATACGTCAGAATTAATTTTAATTTACTGAACGAACGTTCACAGCTTGCTATTGATGTAGAAATAGTTAAGAGTATTTGAAGGCTGATTCTCATATTTGGGAAAACATCTTCTCCGTAAGATATTAGGAAGGTTAGAAATTCTAATGGAGTTTTAAGTTTAATTTCCTTTCTACTCCAGAGTAACATCTTGCAGTCGCAAATCTCTGTATAGAGTTCTGTTCCATTGAAATCTGTATTATAAAATTCACCCAAACTTTTAAAATTTTTTTCAAGTTCATTATCAAAATTACCATTATTAAAAAAATTTTCAAAATCAAGTAAAAATCCAAATTTGGGATTAAGATCTCTAAGTCGTATGAATCGCGTGTGCATTTCTCGCTTCAGACGGTCAACAACGCTTTTCATAACACGAAAAATTTCCTTTTCCACTGACAGGCCAACATGTGTAATGATTCTCCAGGCATTTTTCGGCGTCTTCTTACACGGACATTTATATCAATACCCCATTTTTCACAACAGAACTCAGCCTTTTTTATTGACTCCTCGCATATTTGGTCTCGAATTTCTGCAAGTTCTGTCTCTAATGATTCGAGATCATGAAAACCTAATCTAAAATTCATTTTAGGATCTTGTAATCTGAGCTGTACACGATCAATTCTTCTTAAGATTTCATGCCAGAAATGAATTAAAGTTATAAAATTTAAGTTAAGTATATTTTGCAATAAAATTGTAGATTCATTTCTGGTATCATTTGTAGTGGTATATCTTCTGCTAGTTTTTCTAATAGTTCTATTAAGTCCTCCAGCCCATTACCAATAACACTAACAGTTTGTGCTGTAGCACTCCATAGAGTTTCAGATTCACGTTTAACAGTTTTATTTAAAGAGCATTTTAATAATTCCCAGAGTAATGTTCTATTAAGTCCTCCAGCCCATTACCAATAACTCTAACTGCTTGTGCTGTAGCACTCCATCGAGTTTCAGATTCACGTTTAACAGTTTTATTTAAAGTGCATTTTAATAATTCCCAGCGTAATGTTGAACGTGAGAAAAATGTATATATATTTTCAATTATTCCAAAACATGTTATGATGACTGGATCTTGCTTAGCTGCAGTAACTCCAACTAAATTTAATGAATGATTATCGCAATTTACAAATAATGCTTTATTATTTTTCTCAATAATTCTCTGTTGAACTCCAGATATGTGACCGGACATCACTGCGGCATTATCATAACATTGAGATCGACAGTTTATTAAGGAAATCTCATCAGAATTTAATTTTTTTTTAATTGTGTTTTCTGTTGAATGCATCTTTAGAATGTATTTCGATAAATCCTAAAAAAGATTCTTTGATAGAAACTTTTCTGTTATTATAATCAATATCTGCGCACCTGAAAACCTGGGGCATTTGTTCTCGATGAGAGAGATCAGGAGTCGAATCAAATAAAAGTCCGTAATATTTATTTCTCTTGATATCACTTATTATTTGATTTCAAATTGTGGATGCCAAAAGGTGAATAAATTCATTTTGAATATGTGGTGATAGATATAAGATGGTTTTTGGCGTTTCCATGACATTTTTAAGATAAATTGTGAGAAGTGGATCAAACTGCGCTACAAGTTTCAGTAAAGATAACAGATTTCCAATATTTGTATGATCTTCAAGCGTAATATTTTCAACATGACCTCGTAGAGGTAGATTTTGAATTATCAAATATTTCATGCATGCTAATATTCGATGCAATATATTTCGCCAACGTTCCCTTTCGTATTGTATATTTGCTTCAAATATTGTATCGATTCCCGTTTTATTAATTAGTCTTCTTTCTGTTTCTTTCTAAATTGTGAATAATTTTCGATGACTTAGACTTCTTTCATGACTAATCAATTTATCTTTTTCCCTCCATTTTTTAAAACTAGACTGTTACGAAAGATGATTGTGTAGCAGAATTCGATGAGGAAAACAAAATGCAACAAAAACAATATACTGCATTGTGTTTAAGAGAATATAATAACCAAGATCGGTTAATTTCAGTTTCTCTTTCATTTCCGGCTCGTCGAGAAAACCAAGATTTTGGCATTAGACGATTAGCTGATGTTCCAGCTGCATTTAGACTCGACTCGTTCTGAAATAAATGAGATCCACGAATAATCATTTCGGTGCGAAGCTGATTCGATATTATTGGAAAATTATTCGTGAACTTTAAGTAAGCACTGTCGTTAAACTGCATAACGTATGGAATTACAAATAAACTTTCTGTTGCACTTTTGGTACTTTTTATTGTATTTAAAGCGTCTGATGTACTTGGATGCCTATCCTCATGATCTTCAGAATCTTGTATTTGTTGCGATATGTTATTACATAAAAGTTAAGCTGCAGAAGGGGTACAATCTGAATCAGATTTTACTGCTTCATCATTATTTTCTGGCTTATCCTTTTGCGATTCTTTCGCTCAACATGATTGCATCATCATTCTACATTTCCGAACTTCTTTTTCTTGTTCTAGTTTTCTTTTTCGATTTTGAAAACCACTAAGTTTTTTTCCTGACATTGACATAGTCTGAATAAAAATTAAATTATTTAAGATATCACATTTGAACAATACAATAACAGTAAATGAAGTATAAAAAGGATTTATTAGAAATTGCAAATTAATATAGCAATTAAATTCCATTGCTTAAATTATTTTATTAAATACTATTAACAATTTCGCACAATAATAAAATCAAGACGTTAAAAAAAAGATACATAACGAAAGTATCCATATTTATAATTTGGTTGTTGAATTAATAACAAAGATACAGAAACAAAAAATCATTATATCTATTTTCTGAACATGCTCATAAAATATAGATATATTGATTAATTCACTCTACTAATGTATTTGGTTGTTCAAAATTAGGTATCAAAAACCTTGGAATAAAGTCAATTTTTTTTAAGTTTCAGATGAATTAAAGTAAATGATGTTGTAATTTACAATAATATTTGTTCAAATTAACAACAGAATTTAACACAATTTCTCAATGGCAGGAATACTCTGGTTTCGCTCTTCTCGAGGAATCACACAATTTCTGAATGGCAATTTTTTAAAATACAAGCTTAACCGCATCATAATGAGCATATCGTCTTGTTTCTGAAAGTTGCTGAGCAGTAATTGCAACGTTTGTTTGAAGGGTCATCATTTATGCACATGCACACTTTCTAGGGTTCCAAAAAGTCATCTATAATGAAGCAAATGAAACGAATGTAATATTTGATTTTAAGTATTAATCTAGCGAGTAATTTACATCTGATAATATTCAATTTTACTCAGGTATATCTGGTAACATTCAATTTTTTAAAACCTTTTTACAGTTGTTATATTAAAATTCGAAACATGCAATTCTTTCATAGTCAGTGTAAGAAAAATACTTGCTATATTTTGTAAGCATTTAAAGTACACTTTCTACTTAACCCAACAGAACATTTTTCAACTAATTATACTAAATACATTTTTTCTTATTTAATATTCTCTCTCTCTAAGGGACCAACATAAGCTGATATAACTACCATAAAAACAATTATTCATTAATAATTCCTAGTTTATAACTACATCCTATTTCAATGAAGTAAAATATTTTCAATTAGACATCATTTCAAAATCATGCTCTAGATTAAAACCCACAGTATACATTTATGATATTTTATAATTAATAACTGATCAGAACATAAATACTATTTGAAATCATGTTTATCACCAACTTAATTTCTCAGTAAAATTGGACCTATTATAACTTGTTATATTTTTCTCAGAAATAAAATGCCGAGCTGGTAGCAGAATGGTTAACGCTCTTACCTTCGGTTCAACAGTTCGTGGGTTCGAATCTCACCTTGGGCATGGATGTTTGTAGTGGTTCGGAATCCACTTTAAACAATAGGTCCCGGTATGCTTAGCCCTCGTGTGCAAAAAATGTCCGTTGAGCGTCAAACAAAAAAACAAACTCTGAAATATATTTTAAAAATAGAAATTTATAAAAATATCTGTTGAATGTATATTGCTTAAATCCCAAGTATAATGCTTCTATTTCTAAAAAAATAATAAGAAGTAAAAATATCGAGAATTATTAGAAAAATTAAATTTTCCATTATTGTGTCATAAATCTTTCTCTTAAATTAAATATCCACATTATAGTCATACATCAATTTTAATATGTTTTTGAAACGAACACTAGTTTAAAAAGTAGTGTTTTAAATAGCAAATTTTAGCGAATAATATCATCAACAAAATAAAACTTCAGGTTTAAAAAGACATGAGTGTAGATGGAGTGTATTTCCAACATTCATGATCACTTACATACTTTTAAAAAACATATAAAGTTGATATGATATACAGTTGATTATGATTTTATAAAATTGGTTTTCAAGTGGTAATGGTATGCTTTCAATAATATTCCTAAATATAAAATTTTGAGGAGGAAACACAGTCTCTACAATTAATTTTCCTTCCTAATTGAATTTGATATTTCATTAGTTTATATATATATACACTTTAAAATATAATTTCATCAAAATAAGTACAATAAAATGATGTACACTGCACTCTTAAAACTGCAATAAATAATTTAAAATGTGTTTTAAACAATAAAAACCGAAATATGAATAAAAAAGTAAAAATGTAATGCAAGAAAACAATATATAGTTGTATCTTCCCATGAAGCCTGTTTCAACCATTTTTGAGTAAACACTCACATTAGTTAAATGAGCCGTGACCGTTTAGCTAGCCAGTTCCCAAGCCCTGATTTCAAAACAATCAATCTATCAAATTGGAAACTTCGCTTTGCAGTGAAACTAATTGGCTCTTCCAACGAGCTCGGGATAGCCGGTTAAGAAATTAAAATAATTTTTTGAATTGTATATCATTTAGAATATTAACGGAAATCAAAATGATTTTTATCGTAAAAAATTTAAATCACAAAATGTAATATTGATAATTTATGAATGTTTCAATTTGATACCATAAAACTATTTTTTTATTCAAAAACTATAAGGCCTTTGTTAATTACGTCTTCATATGATTTTAATTTATGTAACAAAATTATGCCATAGCATTATCAATGCAAAATGCATATTGTCACAGAAACACTAATACAGTTAATAATTTTAAATTTCTTTCAAAACACACACTTAAATTTAAATAAAATTTATCCAAATATATATATTTAATAAAATCTGAAATTTTCAGTTAAACAATTTATAAATACATTATATTATTATATAGGTAATTTTTTGACAAAGCTAATAGACACTGTGTTCTTTTTTTTCAAGTTTTTCATTAATTCAAATTATTATCAGAAATTAGAGGTACTGTAATATTTTTTTTTTTTTTTTTTTACTTTTATATCGTAATACTTTATTTAGATTGTCTCAATAGGTTATCTTAGAAGTGAAAATTTTTCTCTTTTTTTTATTAAATATATTTTTAATATGCTTAAAAAATTATTTTCCTAAGATAATGAAATATATTTTATCATTATAAAATAGGAATAAATTTCTATTAAAATCAAAATTTAATAATATTATGAATCATTTTGGAAGTACACTGTTCATGCAATAGCTTAAATTTTTCTCTTTCAAATATCATTTAAAGATAGACAATTTTAATTTTTAAAATTTTACAATACAGAATGAGAAATATGCACGATTTCTTGACAATTTTCTTGAGGGATTTTTTCAAGTTAAGAGATACTTTTTCATATAAATTAAACTAATTAATTAAAATTCATTCTGTATACTTAAGCATACAAAGAAAAGATAGGAAAACATTTATAGATTCTTAGATTTTACCATCTGAAAAAAAGAATTTTTCGATATAATTGGCTAATGTAAATCCAATAAAAAATTACAAGACAAAAATTATTTCCCCGAATAAATACATTTAAACATTAATAAATTAATTTTACATGAATAGTTTTTTAAGTACTGAATAATTTGATATTTGATTTTCAAAACTCAACAAACATGGTATTAAATATTTATACTGGCTTAATGTATTAAATATTGAAATCTACAAGAAACACATAGTGGACACAAATATAACTTACTGCTAATATATTTTTAAAATCGAAACTACAGATTTTCAAAAGTTTAAAATTTCGTTTCCGACGAAGCGATGTTAGTGAAGAAATGATATACTAACATGTGAACTGTACAAAGGAAAGAAGTTCATGTGTTTTCCTAAAATTTGGAGGTAATTAGTACTCGATCCCCATCGATTCGATTCCAGCACGACAATTCCCTATAGGGGGTGTTAACACAGGGCTAGGGTTAATACACAAGTTAATACTTCATACTTCAACACTATTTTGAGGGAAATTTCTCCCTTTCGTTGAATTCAGTCAGCTGCAAGACACATTGTTTTGGCCAAAGGGGACAACTAATAGGAAACACGCTTTCAGTAAGAATTTTCTCACGAGTATAAAGCGATACTAGACAAAAAGGCTACAATAAAGCTTGAGATGAAAATACACGTGTTTTTATTTTTATTCTTAGACGATGGATAGTAATTTCACAGAGTCTCAATAAAAACTGAAACTGATCTTTCTATATCGCTTCTTGATAACTTGAGTCAAATTCTTCAAATTTTCATTAATAATATATCAGTTTCATGCAATTTTCTTTTTTGCAAGTAAGGTTTCACTATGTTATTTTAGTCAAAATAAGAATAAATTTCCACATTTTGTATTACAAAAGGAAATCAAAAATATTAACGTGAAATATACTCGTGAAATAAAATAACCTAATCTCTTATGAGAAATTAAATATTAAGTCAAATAATATTTCAGATCACTAAAATTTCATAAATAATTTTGACGTTTTGAATTTTTGAATAATTCTCACATCCAGTGAGGTCAAGGGTCAGTGGATATTCATTGAACTATTTTTTATTTTGAGTACAAGAAATTTATTTGCTTTGTTAACATTATATTTACCACTTTCACTAGCATAAAACTTGACTTAGCTTGTATAACAATTAGGACTCATAAAGGAAACTGTGTATCTTGGAGTATTTACGAAATTGAATAAGGTAATGTGCTTACTTTTTGTAATCTTCCTGAGTTAGTAGATCCAAAATTTACCATATAACATTGACACAAATAATATGACTAATAATTTTATTCTAAATTTAAAAATAAAATTGAACAAATGAATTTTCTAGAAATTTCATATAAAAAAATTAATGTATATTTTTGTTATTTACACATTTACAAGATTTGTTGCACAAAACAACAGCATCACAAATATTGAGCAAACTCTCTTTGGTAATAAAATTCTTAAACACATCATCTTCTAAAATTCTAGAAAAATTCTCAACTTCTTTTTTAGCCTTCTTGAAGGCTTAGCGTTATCAGGATAGATGATTTTACAGTTTCCCCTTCTACTCAAAAATCTGCGAAATGCAAGTAAAAATGAATCTATCGACATATTTGAAACTAGTTCCAGATGTAAGGCTTGGATTACTACACATGTGAATAATGTGATGTATGATTTTTGAGTATCCTTTGAATTCTATACGTAAACTAGTCCAGCAAAATCAACACCACAAACAGAAAATGGGGGTGATTCAAGGATCCTGTCTTCAGGTAAGGGTGCTGTCATCTGGTTTGCAGGTTTGGCTGAATACTTTTGGTAAATGAAAAAACTTTTTAGCGCAAAGGTAAAATTTTTTTTAATTGAATTTGCAGATTTTGTAATCGTAGGTTGTGATTTTTTGTTTTTATTAGCTGGATTATCAGAGCAGCCTGTGTATGAAGCGGTATGTGAATTGCCACAATTACAAAATTTTGGGGAATCTATTTTTTTATGGGGGCAATCTTTAGTTGTGTGTTTTTCACCACTCTTCACGCAGTTCGGTTTTAGATGACAAATTGCAGAGTTACGCCCATACCCTTGGCAATTATAGCTCTGCGTAGGTCTATTATTAATTTATGTGTGTTTCGACTCTGATAATTAAATTCATTATTTCCTTGACATCATGAATTTTGGAGGCAACTTCATTAGAATTTAGGGTGATTAAGAAGCAGGGAATGGATTCTTTGACCCTGTGTTTTCTCATGACTGCTACTGCGGCTACATCAAAGCCTTTGTTAGTCAGCTCTTTCTTTATTAGTTCAGGGGTGGTGGTGCGTGGCAAGCCTTTAATAACAACCTTAATGGGTTTTTCAAGACGGTTTATAATTACTAAGCTTTCGATTTGATTGTCCAATAAATATTTTGTTATTTTACTACGCATTTCCGAGGAGGCTGGAAATACTTTGAGAAATTTTCCTTGTAGTTTTGCTGTAATATTTTCGTCGCAATTTATTTTAAGATCGTTTAAGAGTTCAGTGAAATTACTTTTAAGTTTGATCAGAATAGGGGTATGGAGTTTCTTGGAGAAGCGGTAGTTTGCTGACTACTGTCAACATTGTCGCGAGTTTCAGTTTGCAAATTACTTAAAAGAGAGAATTTATTACTTAGTATTTAGTTAGTTTGTGAATTGGAAGTGGTTATTTTAACATTTTCCGTTTTTCTGTGTCTAATAAAATCATCCTCATCACTATTGTTAGTTACAGCTCTCTTATTTTTTAGTTGGGGTATTATACATATTTACATCATTACTAGTAGTTGGTAATTGCGAGGAGCTATACATAACAATGTTTACATTTGACCATGTGTTATTTACAGTACCATTATCATTACACACATTGTTACCAATAGATACAGTATTAGTCGTATTATTAATATTTTGCAAATGATTATTTACGCTATAATTATTTACATTTATCATAGTTTACATTACCGACAATAACAGAGTTAGAATCATTGCACTCATTAATAGCAATGGCATTATCTATATTACAATCAGTTTTGTTAATGTTGTCTGATAAATAATCATCAGAGTCATAAGATTTTACAAGTTTAGATTTGTTATTTTGTAATTTAGGACTATCTTTAACATCATTTGCATTTAACAACGACAATTTATTTTCCCTTTTTGATAATTTGATTATGTTTCTTTTAGTTTTAAGATTTTTAGATTTAATACTAGTTTTAAGAACTTTATGAATTGACTACTCTTAAAATTCATACTCATAGACGTTACACTATTACTCTGGGGTCAAGTTGGGAAAGTGTATGCGTGATTAGCCAACTTTTCTCTTTTTCATGGCTGTAAGTAAATACCGTATGCATGCCCTATTTGCTTGGTAAATGAATTCTATTCCTGTTCGCAACCAGGAAACAAAAAGGCAGTTACCCTTTTATTTTTATCCTTTTCTAATTTACGAAAATTATCTGTTCATGTTCTCTGTTCTGAAAATCATAAGTGTTTAAGTTCCGAAAATTATAAGTGATATTATGCTGAGTTCAATAGTGGCATTTTATGCATTTCGTGAAAAGTATTTTCGCAACTCAGTATTTTCTTTTTAAATTGATTTCGTCATAATTTTTATTTTCGACATGAAATAATTTTTAGGACATGAACAACACCAATGCCTTATACTACATATTTTGCATTTTTACTATTTGCTCGTATTAAATTTACTTTTCCATAAAAATATAATAAGTTTACTAACAAAAGTAGCTAAATAAAGAACATAATTTTCTAAACTTCCATTTGCGTATGCTTTAGACCAAAATGTATAAAACATTATAAAATAAAATTATTTGATTTAAGTTTATAAAAGAAATAAAATATTTAAACACGTATGTACATATATAAATATAAATTGTAATCACATATCCTTTTTGTTATTAAATTAATATATTAAAAAAGATGTAAAGTGAACTGTAATGCAAATTTTATTCTATGTAAGAGATAGAATAAAAGCTAATTCACGCTCTAAAGATAAAATGTGAAGAAATTTTTCTTCAAAGATGTGCATTTAGTAGTTCAAGAAACGAGATAAGAATACGCTTGAGTATGTGTATTTTTATCACAATGATGCGATAGAATTTACATCACTACAAATACACCCCTTCATCGAAATTTCTCAGCTTTTTTCTCGACAAATTCATGTTTTCATTTCTTATTTAATTTATTAGGAAGATTAAAAATGTTATACTTTACACTAGATTATGAAAAACATTTTCCGCTGAACAGCAGTGGCTGATAGTTTATTAAAAAATTTTTAACACTAATTTTTTAAAAGATAATCACAGCCTATATTAACACATTACACAATTTACAATTAAATAGTGCTATCAATAGCAGTAGGAAACAGAATTTGCTCTGAAATTCTTCAGAACAATATTATCTAAAAAAATTATAAAATCTATTTCTTTAAGTTTTATGAAGAATAATTTGAAATACATAAAATAATATAACATATATAACTACATTATAATAGCTACACAATCATTCAATAATTATATATATATATATATATATATATATATATATATATATATATATATATATATATATATATATATATATATATATATATATATATATATATATATATATATATATATATATATATATATATATAATATTCTACACTTAAAGATAGGAAATTTATATTTACAATATGTAAAAATCTGGAAAAAAATATCAATATATTCTGTACACGAGAAGCTTTTAAAGTTTTCTGTATACAAAACATTTTTGAGATTTTTTCGTTTTAAAATTATTTTAACTTTATTTTGCCACATTGTTTTTTATTTTTCCCTTCGATTGTAGATGGAGGATATCTGATTTTCATAGATCACGTATATCTGGGATCAATTATCTCTGCAAAAAGGAATCATGATTCTACAAAAAGGAATCTTACCATAACTAACAAATTCTACTATTATAAATATAGCGAATTTTCCTATGATAGACACGGAAGAACCAAACGGTATTTTTTATTATTCATTATAAATGTTTTTGATTATATTAAACATAATTATTATATTATTTTATAGATATCGTAGCATTAGGATTTAGAATAGTATGATAGTACAATCACTCTAAGAATATTAACTTTGATTTGTTTTTCTGAATTTGAATTAAATGGTAGTTTCTTTTATTTGTTCTCTGGCCAACTAAACATCACATTAAAGTAGTTATGTAAAATCTAATTTAAATTGAATTTTAGAAAAATGTTTAATTTAATTTTTTTTAGAAAAAAATTCTTGCTCTTAAAAATTTTTTATATATTTAATACTTTATTAATAATTATATTCTTAAAATACAAATAATTTACATTTTCATATAATTATCAAAATGTACTGCATTAAAACATCAGCAAACGCATAATATTAAAATCTCTCTGGCTAATGAGGCAATTTAAAATAACAACTTTGAACAGAAAATAAATATATTTTGCCAAAATTAAGTTTTATATGTATATTTCATGAACTGCTTTAAATTGAAGGAAGCTGAATGGACATGAATTCAAGATAATAGTGACAATAAATAGAAGACTAAATTTGCGGTATTTATGGAGTATTAGGGACGCATAAGATAGTATAGTGTAGAAATCGATATAATAATATTTGACTAATCAAAGTAAAATTTTATTTAATTGCATTGATGCAAATATTGATCCTTTGAAAGAGATATCGTTCATGATATAAAACTATATAGGATACTTATTTTTTGAAATATAGTTTGTAAAATAATTTAATGGAAATAAGATTTTATGTGAAGGAAGTTCAATGTATGTTTACATTTAAAAATGATTTCTCTGCAAGAGTGCCGATTCTATTTTTATTTTCATATGAATCTTATTAAATTAGTCAGTTTAAATAAAAATAGAGATATGTTTTAAATTTACTTGTAAACAACTCGCATTTTAGTCATTCAAAAAATTTAGTCTAGAGTTTTTAACTCAATCATTAAATATCTTCGCCGTAATGTTATTCTGACTGGTGATGTATCGGGAAAGGCGAAAAGGAGTTTCTAAATAAAAGCAATATCAATAAGTATTGTAAATATATTTTTTAAAAAAAATAATACTGTGACAATTTTGAATAGTTAATAGTTATGTTAATAGTTATATTAATCGATTTTGAATAATTGATAGTAATTTGATAATTGTTAATAATTTTGAATAATTTGTTATATCTGATATCCTTCATATATTTGTTTCACTTTCAAACAGTAAGGCATCAATGGCAATTTTAAAAAAGAAGTTATTGAGGGGAGAGAAATTTTCTTGTGCTGAATGTTGTAACGCTTTATTTAATTGCATTCTGGCATGACCAACTATATAGAAAAATTCAAATCAAGTTTAATATCGTTTTATAACCACATGATTCTAAGCATGATAATAATCAATAGATTTGTGCAGAATGTATGGTACAAATGAAAGGGATTAGAAAGTTTCTGGAACATGTGTTTATTTAAATATAATTAATGTTCCACATCAAAACATATAACAAAGGAGACACATTCCATACAATTACGCAGATAGCTACAGAAATACAACAAAAAATTTACGCATAATCGAAAAAGTGAGAATATATTATTGGGAAAATTTTCGAGTTGCGACTCAAGTTAAACAGGGAAAATAGTTGTAATTAGAGCCACTACAGTTTTAAATTAATTATGAAAGTAATAAATATTTCAAGATAAAACAGTGTTCTAACTTTACTTTACCTTGAGACTGCATTGAGGGACCATAGGATTGAGCCCCTACGTTGGTCCAACTTCTTGGAAGCTTGTGATTCACGGCATGTTGGAGTAGGGTGGGCTACATTACTGCAAGCCTTGCGGGTTACCCTTGACTGCAGCGTGGAAAGTGTGGCGGATCCGTGTCGGGGACGGCCCAGGCGGTTAAACTGGAAGAAACCAATTAAATTTGGGAGCTGACCCGAACAAAGTTTAAATTCTTTTCTCTGTACGGTGACACTTGTTTATGTTATAAATAAAAGCGTATATCATGTCTAAAAGTCCGAAAAAATCACAAAAAAGCGCACTTTTCAGTGCGACCTCTTAAAATTATGTCGGCGGTATAAAGTCGACAATAGTATCGTTGAGGCACTAGTCGAGCACTTGGCAGCAGCAAGGGGTGAAGCAGCACCCAAGAAGATCATTTGCGAGAAACCAGTGAGGGTTTCTACTGAGTGCCAAACTGAGCCAGAGCGAGTCTCTAATTAAGAGAAAAGCATACAGGCTCAAAGCGATTGGACGAAAGTTTTTCGAAAGAGAAGCAAGTCCAAGAAAGCAGGCGTAAAAACAAAGGCCGATAATAAAACAGGGGAGACTCCTGTAGCAAAACCCCCAGCAAAAACCAGCAGCACCGGAAAGGGTCCGATCAGGTCCTACACGGATGCTGCTGAAAGCAAGGGGAAAAAGAGGGCACCAACGAATGCCCTTTTAGTGTACCCAAAGCCGGGGTGCGTGTTGACCTCGGATGAGGTTAAAACGGAACTGAAAAAAGCGATAGACCCTAGAAAATTGGGTGTCGCAGTTCAATATCTGAAACCCCTTAACAATAATGGCGTCGCCATTGAACTAAAAAGCGTTGAAGATCGCAACAAAATGCGCGATAAGATAAAAGAATTTTTAAAAGAAAAGTTTGAAGCTAGAGAGCCGGCACGGCGACTCCCTAGTATTATGATTTTCAACCTCCCGGGAGCGGACGGTTAGGAAGAGATCCTTAAGGGCCTGAGAGAGCAAAACGAGATCCCTGAAGGCCACATGAAGGTGGTCTTCAAAATGAAAGGAAAGGGGTCGGATAAACACTGGGTGCTGGAAACGGCGTCCGAGGTGTTTAAAGCCTTCATTAAGAAGGGAAAAATCAGCTGCGGCTGGCAAAAGCACAAGGTCAAGGAATTCCTTGAACCCACAAGTGCTTCAGGTTTAGCCACCTGCAATCTAAGTGCCCAGAAAAGATAAAGAACCTTTACTGTGTGTGCAGGAGAACACTCCTTCAAGGAGTGTGATAAAAAAGCAACCCGCTGTGCCAACTGCGTAAGGGCAAACAAACAGCTTAAACTAAAGCTGGGTTGTGGACACAAAGCGGTTTATCTTCGCTGCCCACAATGCAAGAGAGAATGTGAGCGTATCCGTTCCCGTACCAACTATGGTTGATACGTCCAACAGCACTGAGTATGGCATTTTGCAGATTAATCTCGCAAGATCGAGGGCGGCAACTCTGGAGATACTAAAGGAGTCGGAAATGGGTTGTTCTGAAATCCTTCTCCTGCAAGAGCTGTATTTGGTGGACGGTGAGATCACAGTCCTTCCACAGACATGCTCGGTGGCTCACATCACCGACGGAATGGCTGAGGTTGTTGTCACTAACACCAAACTCAGTGTCTGGACTAGAAATGCGGATACTCATATCGTAGCGGTAGAGATCAAAGATTTGCGTCAATCGCTACTGGTGGTATCAGTCTATATTCCTCCAAGAGTAGGCAATGGCGGCTTCTTAGAGACCCTCGAAAAGGTCATACGGTTCCACACGGGGGTTCTCATAGGAGGAGACTTTAACACCAGGCATCAAATGTGGGATCCTGAGAGTCTGTCTAGGGTGGGGACGAAGCGAGGGGAAGTCCTTGTGGAATTTCTCATCCGAAACGACCTCACTTTATTAAATGATTCAACCTCCAGGCCGACCTTTGAAACTGTGAATGGTAGGAGCTGGATTGACCTGTCGGTGACGACGTGCGCTCTACAGTCGTCCTTCTCGTCGTGGAAAGTGGTTGAGAATTGCTTAAGCGATCACAACTACATCTCCTTCAGGCTAGCACCTAAGCTAATTGAGAGCAAAAATACCGGTAAATTGAGACAAGGGAAGTATCGCCTTCAGAGAATGGGTGCAGACTTCAATAAAAAAGCACCCGATCTCAATGATAAGATCACTAAAGCTAAAGAAGGCAAAGACCTAGACGAGGTAGTGTTAAACATTACCCAGGTGCTACAGGGGATCTGCGATAGAAGGCTTCGGCCTCGCACTAGCACGACCGCTAGAAAGCAGGTTCCATGGTGGGACGACAAGCTTACAACGCTACGGAGAAAAATGCGAGCGTTGAGAAGGCGGTTTCAGAAATGTTCCGACTCCGATGAGCGCAAGGCCAGAAAAACGCTGCATAATGCGACCCAGTATAAATGACTTATACTTACGAAAAAAAGAGTCGAACTGGGACAAATTCTATCAAAAACAAATGAGATCCAATGTGTGGTCTCTGCCATACAAAATAGCGGTTGGTAACGCTGTCAGAACCACACCAATGAGTAGCGTCAAATTGCCTGATGAAATTCTAAGCAATAGCGAGGAGCAAATCGTAAAAACAATAGTAGCTGGTTTGTTCCCTGTGGACGAATTGGACAAAGAGAGTGAAGAGCAAAAAGGCATGAGGAGTATAGCGGACTCGTATTGCAGTGGAGGTGACGATCGAGACTTTACAAAAGTGGAGATAAGGTCGGTAGTCAAATCCATGGCAATGAAAAAGGCACCGGGACCCGACGGAATCCCAGCCGAGGTGCTGCAAACTACCTTCGAGAGAAATCCCGGAATGTTTGTACTCCTTTTCAACAAATGCCTCTTTCTAAAGCATTTCCCAAGATCTTGGAAACATGCCAAGTTGGTCCTATTTTTGAAGCAGGGAAAGAACGCGTCTGAGGCGTGATCTTACAGGCCCATTTGTCTACTGTCTAGTTTAGGCAAAGTACTGGACAAACTCCTAACTTAAAGAATATACCACCATTTGGTGAAGTCACAGGCACTTCACCCTGCCTAACATGGCTTCAGGCCGGGTAGCTCGTGCGACATGGCGCACGTGCGTCTTCATGACACAATTAGGTATTTTCAGGAGACAGGAAAGTACGTCAGCCTAATTTCACTAGATATCCAGGGTGCTTTTGACAGCGTGTGGAGATCTGGTGTTATGTTCCTCCTCGGTCAAACACGATGTACACATAATATATACATGTTGGTAAAGTCCTACTGGAAGATCGAAAGATTATATTCAATGGCTCGGGAGAAAACTTGGTTTTCGAATCCAGAAGAGGAGTGCCGCAGGGGCCATGTAGTGGACCACTATTCTGGAACTTAGTTGCAGACAGCGCATTGCGACTGGACATGCCGAATGATACGAGGCTTATAGCCTTCGCTGACGACATGCTGCTGGTCGCAGCTGGTGACTCAAGAGCAAAGCTTGAGAACAATGCGGACGTCGCCCTTAATGCACTCAGCAAAGGGGAAAAGACTTATAAGTTGGTATTCAATCCCAGAAAAATGGTCGCCCTCACGGTCACGAGAAGGCGGAAACTTAAGAGACCGCCCGTATTCAGGTGGGACGGAACCTCCATAAAGTCTGTGCAGGAGCTAAAATTCCTGGGTATAAAATATGATAGCGTGGTCACCTTCAACTCCCATCTTAAGGAGGTGAGGCAGAATGTTGTGAACGTCACAATGGCACTCCAACGTACGGCAAGGATTCTTTTCGGGCGCGAGCCTGACTTACTCAAACGCCTATATCGGAGTGGAACCGAAAGAATGGCTCTTTGTGGTGTAGGGGCATGGGGACACAGATTGGAATGCAAGATCTTCTGTGGCCACCTACAGAGTGTTCAAAGACCGGCACTCATGGCATTCACAAGATGCTACAGGACTGTTTCCACGGCTGCTGTACAAGTACTAGCGGGTGCCCTACCGCTAGACATCAAAGCAGGCATAGAGTATGCAAAGCTCATGGTATTGGTGGAGCGCAGGCCATATTTCTTCAACGAGATTAATCTGTGGCCAGATGATGTTGAGCAAAGTGTAGACATTCTGAGATGTCACCCAGCGGAGCGTTACAGTGTGCCTTTCAACAGCGAAAAGCCGACTGGTGAGGGTCTGGAGATCTTTACTGATGGATCAGGCATTGATGGTAAAATTGGTTTAGGGTTCACCATTTTGTATTTTGGGCATGAAATTGAAATTTATGGTGCTAGACTCGGTGAGGAGAACTCTGTCTTTCAGGCTGAAATATCGGCGCTGGGACTGAAATTCGACTGGCTCAAAATACACCCGGGCAACAACAATTGTCATTTATACAGTGATTCGTTGTCCTACCTTTACTCCCTGGCTGATCCAAACAACCAAAACATCTTGGTAAATAAGGTAAAAGACTCTTACCGGGAAGCCATTAGAGGAAGAGAGGTGCATTTCCATTATGTGCGCGCACAGGCATGTACTTTCGGCAACGAAAGAGCCGATATGCTGGCTGCGAGTTTACCAGAACCAACGCTGGACCTGTCACGTCCAAGGTCACACCAGATTAAGGTGCTGCATAAGGAAGCACTGCGTGTATGGCAGCTGAGATGGGATAGTGAGGAAGTGGGTCGGCAGACCTAAAGATTCTTCGAAACAGTCTCTGATAAAAGAGTTCTCGGTAATGCTATCGTTGTCCAAATAGCGACTGGAGACGGACGTGTACCGGAATACCTTCATAAATGCGGGTATCCGATTTAGTGAGTTATGTCGCTTTTGCAATGTGGTGGGGGATTGTTTCCACTTCATGCTGTCTTGTACCAGGACCTCGGATGAAAGGAGCAAGCTGGTGTACAAGAGCGAAAGCTTGATTACCATCCTGGACCGGCGCAACTGGTCTATCTTGAAAAGGATAATGTCCATTGCGTCGGATGACTTTCCAATGATGGAATACCAGCGAGTCACCAACGATGGTCCGGTCGAGAGCTGGGACGTAGAGGAATAGTATAGGATTTGACGGTTCGTTAAGGTACGATTACACAAATATTCACCGAGAGTGTGTCCCAATTTAAGTGAGTGGGTGCCGGTGAGTCTTCTCGCCTCATCAAGGTATAGTTCTGTGGCTCGTCTACCGAGGCATGTGGCGGCTGTTGGACGGTAGACTTGAGTTCAAAGCCTTCGAATTACAAGGTATCAAAATTAGTTATAGAAGCCTGAGCTTCTGGCACATAGCCTTGCAAACTTCCTGTCCCTTCTGTCTTGCACATCTGCAAAATTTCAGTAAACGTTCTTTGTGGAGCCGCCATTGCCTCCCATGTGACGTGTGGATCCACTGGGGGGTCTCCCTGGTTGCACAGCACCCCGTAAACCTACCACAGTTCCTTGCTCCAACCATCTTCTCCACAAACGTTGCACTGTGACTGTCAGCTGTGTGCGGGCCATAAGAACCAACCAGCTCTTTTCAATCCAACCACCATGCCCCTCGTAAACTCGTCTGTCTTCTGAAACTGACTCTGTCGACGTTAGTCAAGCATTCTCTGCAAGCATAAACGTCCTTTGCAATACGAATAAATTTTCAGTAATTATTTGCATAAATCGGTAAAGTACGTCAATTCTGAAATTTTACATAATTCTCTGGCCATTCCTTTTGGTGTTACATTTTCAATGTCGGACAACGTAATTAGGTATAAAATTAAATTGAATGCTAATTGATAAATTGAAAGAAATTTTAAAATAGTATTAGTTAATTCATGTAAACTTATATTATGAAACTCTCTCGAATTATATATAAAAATATATATCGATGTTATTTTAAGCAAAGCTTGATGAAATATACTTTTTTTAATTTTCAAAATATTGTGAGGTAATAGGTGCTTCAAATTATTTATATGCATCATTAGATTAAGAATATTTAAATATATTCTTACTAAATATTAATAAATTCTTCATCTTACCAACAAGCCATTGTAATCAAAAGTGTTACTCAAAATTCATAATGTGATACTGCAATTGTGTAAAAATGAAATCATTGGAAACGTTTAAGCCATCAGAAAATATTATAACTTTAAGATTAATATTCCCTATTATTATTTATTTTGAAAATTTGTTTAAGATGAACATAAGCAAGTCTTCATGGATAAATATTCATAACTTTTGTATATTTTATTGGTATACACACAGCAATTGAAAATAAATATACATAAAATACCCTACTGGCCATTAAAATTGCTACAGCCAGAAGGTGACATGCTACAGACGTGAAATTTATACGAAAGGAAAAAAGTGCTGTTATATGCAAATGATTAGCTTTTCAGTGCATTCAGACAAAGCAGGCGCCAGTAGCGACACCAACATTGTGTTTAAATGAGGAAATTGTTCAGCCAGTTCCTCATACACAAATTGCATTTGAACGTTGTTTCCTGGTGAAAAGTTGTTGTGATGCCTCGTGTAAGAAGGAGAAATGTGTACCAGCACGTTTCTGACTTTGATAAAGGTCGAATTGTAGCGTACCGGGATTTCGTGTTTACCTTATCGCAGTATTGCTGCTCGCGTCGGTCGAGATCTAATGATTGTTAGCAGAATATGGAATTGATGGGTCCAAGACGGTAATACGGAATGCCATGCTTGATCTCAACGGCCACCTATCACTAGCAGCCGAGAAGACAGGCATATTATCCGCATGGCCGAAATGGATCGTGCAACCACGTCACGAGACGTGAGTCAAGAAATGGGGTCGTTTGGAAGACAACAAGTGTCTGAACGAACATTTCGACGAAGTTTGCAGCAGCATGGACTCTCAGCTCGGAGACCATGGCTGCGGCTTACCTTGACGCTGCGTCATAGACAAGAGCGCCTTCAATGGTGTGATCAACGAAGAAACTGGGCGCACGAATGGCGAGACGTTATCTTTTCAGATGAATCAAGGTTCTGTGTACAGCATCATGATGGTCGCATCTGTGTTTGGCGGCAACGTGGTGAACGCACACTGGCAGCATGCATTCGCCATCGTCATACTGGCCGATCACCTGGCGTGATGGTATGGGGTGCCATTGGATACACGTCTCGGTCACCTCTTGTTTGCATTGACGGTGCTTTGAACAGTGCACGTTACATTTCTGGTGTGTTACGACCCGTGGCTCTACCCTATATTCGAGCCCTGCGAAACCCTTCGTTTCAGCAGGATTATGCCCGACCGCATGTTGCCAGTATTGTACGGACCTTCCTTGATACGGAACATGTTCGGCTGTTGCCCTGACTAGCACGTTCTCCAGATCTTTCACTAATAGAAAACGTCTGGTCAATGGTTGCCGAGCGACTGGCTCGTCACCAAACGCCAGTCACTACGGTTGATGAACTGTGGCATCGTGTTGAAGCTGCATAGGCATCTGTACCTGTACTTGCAATCCAATCTCTGTTTGACTCAATGCCCAGGCGTATAACTGCTGTTATTAGTGCCAGAGGTGGTTGTTCTGGGTAATAATTTCTCACGATCTATCCAGCCAAATTTTTTGAAAAATTAATCACTTGTTATTTCTAGTATACTATATTTGTCCAATAAATATCATTTTGTTAACTGCATTTCTTCCTTGTGTAGCAATTTTAATAGCCAGTAGTGTATTATATCATAGTTCATATATCTCTTAGCTGATAGCGATCGCTAAAATTCATTGCTACCAAAAATTTTTGCAGTTTTACGTACCTGTTTACTATGAAGAAAATAAGATTTATTATTTTTTCTTCGCATTTCTTTTCGTTTTATTTGTGTATAATTCATAATACAAATACATTATACATTTACTATACTTGGCAATAAAATTTAAAGCAAATGATGCAGATTGGAAGAAGTTTATTTCCATTTTGTGACGAATATAGAGTTATAAAGTAAAAAAAAAATCAACAATAAAGTTATTCAATCTGTCTGATTAATTATGTGTGCATGTTTGTGCCGATTATCTCCTCACATTAAATTAACTTATGTATTGCTTGAAATTGATATTAATATTTAAATGTGTTCTACTATAAAATATATTTACTAGAAGTTTGAGGTATTTATATTATAATTATACATGAGAAACTTTATTTATATAGCCTTCCTCGTCATTCTTTCAAACTTTTAAGCTTAATAATATGTATGTCATTACATAAAAACTTCACAGTACAAGAATATTAACTTTAAGTAATACATTTTGTAATAATGGTTAATATGTGAATTCAATTTGTTCATTTTTGAACTTTATTAAAATATTTTGTAGACAAAACTGTTGTTCGTAATAGAAATTTAGTTTTTTCTTAGGTTTTGTATACATTCGTAGAATGCATGATGTTTTAAATCAATTCAATAACTTTTAGTTAGTTACATTAATAATTAAAAGTTTAGTAATCAAAAACAATAAGGCATAAAAATATCTAAAAATATTCACAACTAACAAAAACATGAAAATTTATATCAAATGCCTTAAAATAAAGTATAATATAATGGAAAAAATGAAGAATTCACTAACTTAAAAAAATAATGAAACATTCTTAAGGAATGCATTTTGAAATCTGAAAAAAGACGTCAAGCATTTTAGCTACTTTAATGTAATGTACGCAGACACATATTGAAATTTCAATAAATTACAGTTTTGATTAATCCTTAATTAAATCATTTTGAATTATTTAACAGAAGCAATATATAATTTCTTGTAGTCATTCTTACATTATAACTTAAATTATGTAAAAAAATTAAACGTTTATTGTGATTAACATTGATGCAGAATTTTTCAAAATTTTTTTCAGTAATTAAAAGCAAATTTTTATTTAATCTAAACAAATGGAAATATAATTTGATGAAAATTTCATGGAAAGTTCATTAAAGTAATCATAAAGTACAACTTTTGAAATTCTAATGAGCTCGCAACTCATAAAAAATAGTTATTTCAACTCAGAATCGTATTTTGTTGTTAGAAATGAAAAATTAAAAAAAAAACATTTAAATTATTCACTTTATTATTTACCTCAAATTTTATTTAAAATATTTTTAAAAAAATGAACTGCTAATAAATGAAATTATAAGCATTCCATCATTTGTGTAAAATATATAAAGTAAATGAGCCGCCAATAAGTAGTAGCTATATTAGATTATTTTTAAGAAACATTGGTTATATTGAGTCCAAATAAAAAATAGTCGTGTTAAAAATTTAAAAAATCCTTCATGAACTTCTTCTTTCAATGTAGTGTGATTAAATAGCAGAAATTTCTCTTTTTAGATTTTCTAAATCCTGTTAATGTACTTCCGCAAATTCTGTTAATGCATTAGAAAGATAATATTCAAGAGAGCCGTGAAATCAGAGGAATTGAAGCGTTGTAGAGAGTAAAAATGCAAATGGCTGCATTAAAGCTATTTTTTCTTCTCCCGAAAGTTTATTAAGATTCTCAAAAATGTACACTAAAAAGAAAAACGAAGAAGAAAATTGTATGAATATGTAATGAAGTTAAACGCTTTTTCAAGATGCGTAATACTTTCACAACAAATTATAGTTCTTATGTTTTAAAAAAAATGTTGGGCATTTATGAGAAATAAAATGGAATTTATTACATAGATTCCTGAAACCTTCCCTCACATTAAGGCAAAACTCTTTTAACACACACCTCAATGCTTATTAACTCAATAAGTAAATAAATAACTATTTATATTTGTATTTTTTTAAATAAAATTTTACTTTGAATGCATATACTATTTTACTAACTTTTATAATTTAATTAAATAAGAGCAATTTAAAATTATTCATGTAATTATGATAGATGATTTTTACAAGTTATGTTAAATAATTAATTTAATCCATAATCAAGAATTAACTTTACAATTTATGTTGTACAAGCTTTTATATGCTTTTCTTAAATGCATTTCATTTATCAGCATTTATTAAATATAAAAAAAACTTGTTAAACGACTGAAATATCTATATTACAAATCTTATTTAACTGATCAATGTTTATTAAACTAAATATTACAAAAAGACATTTTATAAGGTAAGGAAAAATGTTCTTACCATTTTTGCATTGCCACTGAATGAAGTGTGAATATGGATGTAAATTAGTATGTGACGTGGTTGAGACACTTGTCAGTTGAGAGTAGGAATCTCAGGCGATGTAAAAGCAAGTTCTTTATGCGCAATTGCGAAGAGAGATGAACGTATTGAAGGAGCTCATTGTCGATGTTGTTTGCTTTTTGACTTTAAAGTGGGTCAAAGCGGCTTTAAAATGGTCAAGAGATTTGTCCTTCTAGGATGCTCGATTTACGAATCGTCAAATGTTTCACTATGAGCTGCTAAAAAAAGGCCAAATGGGCATTACGAACCTATACTCGTAGGAATTGGAATATGTGCATCATAAGAAGCTAGCGCTGATTAATCGCAAGGGTGCACTGATTTTGGCCGATAAAGGATGTCAACCAGATCGCCAGGAATATCATACAGTGAGTTATTTGGTAAATTTTATGCCTTCCTCCTTACTAACTTGATCCTTCCTCCCTTCACTGAGTATAAGGTCGAAGCCGCCATCAAGGAAATAGATCCCAACAAGAATCCTGGTTTCAACGATATTTGCATAGATGTCTACACTGAAATTTTCCAAAACAACAAATCTTGTTTCTTGAAAGTACTCAATGCCTGTCTAGAACTTAACATCTTCCCCAAGTTCTGGAAAATAGCCAAAGTTATTCTCATCCCAAAGGAGGGAAAGGATCTGAAATCCAGAGACTCCTATCAACCTATTTTCTTGTTGCCTGTATGGGGCAAGTTTCTGGATAAACTTTTGATGAGACGACTAAGCTACCACTTCTCCAACCCGTTCCTTAGTAGGTTCCATTTCGGTTTCTAGAGGGGGAAAAGCACTAATGAAGCACTTCGAGAAATGGTGAACAGGATCACAAACAGCGCAAAATCTTTACTTGCATGGTCTCATTGGACATTAAAAAGGCTTTTAACAACGTCAGATGGAAGGACATCCTTCGAATCCTCCGAAGATATAATACCCAAGCAAATTTTTACAGATTAGTTTGCCCTTTCTTAAGAATAGAGCCTATCTTGATGAATCAAAAAACAAAACTATAATATCGGCGTTGCTCAAGGATCCAGCCTGAGACCCTTTTATGGCTCCTTATTGCCAATGAACTGCTTATTCAGGACTTTGTAATAGATGTCCACTGTCAGGAATTTGCTGATGACGTGGCAATTCTCCTTCATTCCAAGTAAAGTCAGTCCTACTTTAAGTTCTCTAAAATGGCGATAAAACTATATTGTTCCACACAGGACATCATTATACTATATTTCTTCCACACAGGGACATCACCAGGAGACCTGGTATTACCATCTCCGGTCAAAGAATCTCCTATACCACGGAAGTGAAATATCTAAGAATCCTCCTAGATCCCAAACTGAGCTGGTTTCCGCACTTGAACTGGATCAAGGACAGAATACACAATTTGCAAATCAAACTTGTCCGAATCACTGGGGCCACATGGGGACTTAAACCAGAAATTCTCAAACTGACATATACCCGTGTTGTTGACAGCATAATCCTGTATAGCTGTTAGGTGTGGTATTAGAACATTGTCCGCATCAATGGTAATTTGCAAAAAATATATAGAATTGCTCTACTTAAGATCACCACCTCTGCTTATTCCTTTGCTGGCTGTCCTCCTCTGCATCTGAAAGGCAGATTCTTTCAGATGCTGAGGAGGACAGGACAAGGTTCCCATAAGAAACGATTCAAGCTGTGGAATTATAGTTCGAATATTAGTGTCAGCGACAGAAATTGGTCTTCCAAGAATGCATGGACTCTTACTTTGAGGAATGATCCTCCTTGGACTCATAGACAAGTGGAATGGTCACCTATTCCTAACTATCTTGACAAAATTGCCTACACCAATGGCTCCAAGATTAACAACAGAGTAGGATGTGCCTCCATTATTCTTTGCAACGAAGTTGTGATCTGAAGCACCAAAGTACGACTGAATGATAACGCAAAGGTATTTGAAGCGGAAGCTTCAGCCATAATTCTTAACATGAAATACGTTCTGGAACATAATGTTCCGGTCTGCCACATCCACACAGACTCTAAATCTGTGCTTTTGGCCCTCTCTGCAACAGTCATCAATAGTTTCGTCATCAGCGACATTAGAGAGATTCTCACGAACAACCCCCAGACTTTTACTTTTCACTGGGTAAAAGCATATGTGGGCATCCGTTTCAATGAGGAAGCGGATAAAGCCGCCAAAGACCCAACCACAAATGAGGATATTGGAATCACAGTCTGACTCATCAGGCAACAGCTTATTACCCTTACCAATTAAGACGAACTTCACACATGGCAACATCTCTGGGAGTGCTCACCCAAGACCAGGGACTCTATTCATTCTTTCCTAAAGTATCTAGAAAAAGAATCTCTGCAGACTTTTACTTCAACCAGTTCCTCACCGGTCATGGTTCCTTTGGAACCTATAGAAGACTATTCCATGGACAAGAAGACACCTGCCTACATGATGGAAAGATTCAAGACATCAATCACCTCATATTCGACTGTGAGCACTATGCTGATGTCAGGACACGCTATTTTAAGTTTTGCCAGAGCTGATAGAGCCCCACAACTCCTCATCAACAAAGGCTTCCGGAAGGGGATCCAGGAGATTATACTCCAAGAGATGCACTACCAATTTGCTGACTGGCTCCACCTCTTCTGTTCTCTGAACATATGTAAATTTTCTTATCTGTATTTACTCTGGTATCAAACTGTATTGTAACCTTGTTTGTATTTTATCTTTCATCATACTGTTTTGTAACCTTGTTTGTATTCAATTATTATAAGTCAGACTGCCCCCCTCTTCCAGTCAGAGTGAGTTTTAATGAACGTATCTCTCACCCCATTACTTCGAGCCTTTTTTATAGTGGTTTGGGTCACCCCATCACTTGCTGGGAGTTCTTCAGATCATTTGACCTTTGCGACAACCTGAACCTTAGCTCCGGCCTTGTGCTGCCTCTCTTGACTGGATTATGCAACGACGTTCACTCACCGCATACCTTCGGGTGGGTCGGTGTTTCATTCAGAATTACTCACCTGACCTTACTCCATCAGAATATCACCTCTTCGATTCCTTGAACAATAAACTTTCGTGAAAAACCCTTCATATAAAATTAGAATTGAGCCAAGTACTCACGGACTTCTTTGTGTCCAAGTCCTCCGAGTTTTGACACAAGGAGATTGTACAAATAGAGACATGTTGACAGAAGGTGCTGGAATTTAATTGTGATTACTTTGAGAACCAATAATAGGCTATACTTTATGTGGGTCACGTTTTTTGTCTCATTAAATAAAATAAGAACCTTCTTTTTTATTTTGTACATTTACAGGATGTGTGAAAGATATGGAGTATCTGATGACGCACCTCTACTGATGATATCATCAAGTTCTTGCTACTTCAACAGCGATCCTGGTGTCAATGGTTAGAAAAGAAACTAGAGATGATAAGTGAAGACGGTCATGTTAAGACATACTTTGAGCCTTTACGGTTCCGAAACATAAATGTTGTATTCATAATCCTATTTTGTAATTATAATTGTAAATAATGTTTAATATACTATAGTTAAAATGCAAATTCGTTGTATTATTAGTGTATTAAACTAATCCACATGGGGGCCCCGGCCAATTACTTTTTTTATTTCAAATATATTCCGAAGAGATTTGTTTATCATTCCTGCTGAAATTCTACCGCCGCTAAGTCGCTGACGAGTTGAAGAGGGCCTGTTTCTGATTTTTGTATTTTCCTGAATTCGCTGCTTTGGACTTCTACTTTGAAGAAGGGTGAATCACTCTTATTTTCAAGATGTTTCTAAGTGATATAACTGAAATCACACTTGCACTGAACACTGAAAAAAGAGAAAAAATCAAACTTCTTCACAAGCTGTTGTTTGGCAAAGAAGGAGATAGATTAAATCGTTCTCGAATAAGAAACTTTCATGGTTTTGATTTTAAAAAAGATGATTTAAATTATAAGTCTAAATTAAATGATATTATAGGAACTTTTTCTTGAATCGAACTTATTTTTGCTGATATTTTGAAAATCGATATTAAGGGAACACTACCTGAATTAGCAGAAAGAATTTTATTATTCCTCACTGATTTGGAGTCTCTTCAAGAAAATGTAAAAAATTGTGAAATAACTGGTGATAAAACTGAAGCGATTCCAAATTCTACTCAGTCGAATGTGCAAAGCGATAGGGTTTTTCTTAATAATAAAGGACATAAAGTGTATGATAATCATATTCCTGATGCTAATTCTTTTTATACAAGATTGCCATTTAATTTCAATGATATTTATTTAGTTCTTAAGTATACAGGGGAGAAAATGAAATTGTCAAATTGTGGCTTCAGAAATTTGAAATATTTGCTATTTCATTTAATCTATTAGATATTCAAAAATTTATTTTTCCACAAAGAGCCATTAAGTGGAATTGCGTTGTTATTTGTTAAAAGTGAAAGCAATATTCATTGCTACGCTCAATTGAAAATCGCTTTAATTTCGGAATTTGGTGAATGAATTAATTCAGCAGAAATTCATGACACATTAAATCATGGAAAAATTAAAGGTAAAGAATCAATATTTGGATATTTTAAATTATGAGAGAAATTGCCAGTCGAGCTAAACTAGATGATATGACTAATTCATTATGTAATCAAGAAATTAATAATCCTCCCCAGAATAAAGCAATCTTGTATGGTGCCACTAATTTGACAGAATTTAAAATAAAATTAAAAATTTATAAAGAAATTCAAAAAAGTTAAAACTAATATTCTTGTGGTAGAACAAACAATTAAGAATCAAACTCAAACCAAAATTGGAACTACTCCTATTCGTTGTTTAAACTGTGGAAAAAATGGACATAAATTGATTAATTGTGGAGATAAAAATAAGGGTTTAAAGTGCTTTCGTTGTAATTCCTTTGGACATAAAGCCATGGATAATAAATGTTCCAAAACAATAGATAACCTCAATTCAACAGTTCGTACTCTTAACAATCACATCACTTTTCGACAAAACATGATTAAAATAGTTAAAATATCAGGTATTTTGAAAGATGATCTCATTGATACCGAAAGCCATGCAACTATATTACGCGAAGATCTGTATCGTCAAACTGAATTTTCTGAACTGATTGATTCTCAATTAACACTAAATGGATTTGGTAGTTATAAAGTACAGCCACTTTCTTCATTTCAGGCAAATAATGATATTGATATTTTCTCTACAACAATTTATATTATTTCTCAACATCAAATGAGTTTACCCTTAATTATCGGTACAGATATAATTACTCAAGGAACACTAACAGTCAATAAAGATGGTATTTCTTTACGTAAATCAGAAAGTAATTATTTATTCATGAATTTAATTAGTGTTGTTGACAACACTTCAGACATTCATTTAAATCACATATTTGACAAAAAAATGTAAACAAGAAATATACAATTAAATTAACAACTACAAACCCAATAAGACGCGAAAATACAGCGATGAAAATGTCTATTATTTTAAAAGATGATATCCCAGTTTGCCAACCAGTACGTTGAATGTCCAGAAAAAGGGTTTGTATCCAAACAAATCAATGATTGGTTAAAAGCAGGAATAATTAAACCTTCATGTAGCGAATATGCTAGTCCAATTATTATTTGGTAGAAAAGAAAGATAATTCTATACGTTTATGTATTGATTTTGGTAAATTAAATAAGATAATTATTAAAGATCATTAACCATTACCTCTTAATGATGAAATATTAGATCAGTTACAAAGTGCAAAAGTATTCACTTCTATTGACTTAAAAATGATCTCTCTCATGTGGATATTGATCCTAATTGTACCAAATATACTAGTCTCATTACTCATTGTGGACAATACGAGTTCCTTAAAGCTTCATTTGATTTAACAATCAGTCCAACCACTTTCAATAGATATTTATCATGTGTTTTCAGAGAATTAATAGCAGATAGTACTTTAATTATGCACATGGATGATTTTATCATAAAGTCTAAAACTGAAGAAGAGGGACTTATTAAATTGAAACATGTTTTCAATCTGCTTCAAATTATAGACTAAATATTAATTTTAAGAAATGGCAATTTTTGCAAAGAAAAGTCTAATTTTTAGGCCATGTTATAAAAAACAATACTATTTCAACCTCGCCAACAAAAATAAAAGCAATAATTAACTTCTCTGAACCCAAAGACGTCAAACACTTACAATCATTTCTGGACTTAGCAAGCTACTTTCGAAAATATATTCCTAACTATGCCACTGTTGTGAGACCTCTTAGTGATCTATTAAGAAAGTCTACTTTTGTATTCGGTTCCACCGAAAAGACAGCATTTCTCAAATTAAAGGAATTACTAACAACACATCCTGTTTACCATTTATTTGTTCTAGGTTCGGATTTAGAAGTATACACAAATGCATCTAAACTTGGATTGGTCACAGCTCTCCATCAAAAATCTAATAACGGAAACTTTCATGCGATTTTGTATATGAGCAGAAAAATATCTCCCCAAGAATAAAAATTACACAGTTATGAACTGGGAGTACTCGCTGTTGCAGAATCTCTTAAAAAAAACCCGAGCATATTTACACAGAACTAAATTTAAAATAGTTACAGACTGTATGGTTTTTCAAAAAACAATGGATAAAGCTTAATTAAGCGCAAAAATCGCGCTATGGGCTCTTTTGTTACAAGATTTCGATTATGTAATTTCTCATATGTCAGGTAAACAAATGAAACAAATTGATTATTTAAGTCGTTACGCTGTTATGACTATTTCTTCTGATGATATTACACAGAAGATAATAAATTCGCAATATACCGATGAATTTATCATAAATATGAAAAACGCAATCAAAAAAATCACTTAATTCTGATTTTAAAGTTAAAAACGGCATTTTATACAAATTTGTCCAAGATCAAAAACTTTTAGTCGTCCCACAAGTCATGTGCAATCAATTTATTCAACATGGGCATTCTAAAGGTCATTTTTCAGTACAAAAGACTACAGACATTATTAAAAGAGACTATTATATTCCAAATTTAAATAAGTTAACACAAACTTTCATCGCCAATTGCATCACATGTATCTTGTCATCCAAAAAATCAGGTAAACCTAAAGGATTCCTCTATCTAATCCCAAAAGGTGACACTCCTCTTGATACATATCACATTGACATTTTAGGACACTTGCTATCTACAAACAAAAGTCACAAACACTTATTGTCTGTAGTGGACGCTTTTACAAAATTTAATTGGATATATCCTGTTAAATCTACCTCTGCACAAGATGCATTTGATAAGCTAAAATTACAGCAAACTGTTTTTGGTTATCCTCATCGAATAATATCAGATCATCTTTTACCTCCAAAGAATTCCAATCTTATTGTATTGAAGAAAGTATTGAGCCCCTACCTATTACAACTGGTTGGTTGGTTGGGTTTTATGGCACAAAGTCCAAAATTGGACATGCTGCGCCAAGAGTAACTTTTTGTAGCTTCATTTTATCTTAATTTTTTTTAAAAATTATTATTATTATTTTTTGTTAAACCCAAACGCAAGCAACATTAAAAATTTTAAAAAACAAAAATCTGTGTAAATGTTATTTTAAAATCAAATTCTAAAATATAAAAGAAAAAATCAATTATATATACAATTTTAAAATTTAAAATAAAAATTTAAATAAAATGTATAAAACCTATTGCCCTCAAGAAAGCGAATAGGTTTCTATGGGGTGGATCCCCTATTATGTCAGATAAAATTATAAAATCACTTTTAAAAAAGTGTAAACGTTGTTGGTTAAAATTATGACATGAAATTAAAATATGATAAACATTGAATGGTTCATCATACGTTTCACACTATGGATTTAATTCGCTTAAAAACAAATGTCTGTGTGTGAAACGTGTGTGTCCGATACGAAGGCGAGTCAATCTTACATCTGCACTTCGTAACGGTAAAACAGGTAATGAGATGAGAGATGAAAAAATGGTATGCAACTTGTTGTCAACCTGCAAGTTCCATGATTCCTGCCAAAGACTATATATAAAACTTTTTATATCTTTTCTCACATCTGAGAGAGGGACCGATGGTAAAATAAGGTCTGATGCAGTCTTTGCAGCTGCATCTGCTCTCTCATTTCCTTCAAGACCCATGTGGCTTGGTATCCAACAAAATACAATTTCTTTTCCCTTGCCAGCAAGGGAATCCAATGCTTTGAAAATTCTCGACACAACAGGATGACAGGTAAGACTATTGTTTTTCAAGGCTTCAACAATACTCATGCTGTCAGTATATATACAAAATTTATGACAATCATCTGTATTCACGTGCTGAAGCGCATAGTAGATTGCCGTTGCTTCAGCAGTAAAGATGGAGCAGGATGAATGTAGGCTGTAGCTAAAAGAAGTGTTATTGATAAAAACTCCACAGCCCACATGTCCTGCGGTTTTCGATCCATCCGTGAATACAGGTTTGTAAGATTGGTACTGGCAGCGATGAGAATGGTATAGCTGCTGAAAAACAATAGGTGTTGTGTCGGATTTTCTGAACTGGGCAAAGGTATTTATAAAAGTATTTGTTGGCTCATACCAAGGTGGATAGAGACTTTGATCAATAGACTCTACCCGAACATCACATAGATCTGTGAGCCACAGATGTGTTTTGGCTCGTGTGAGAAAGGCGGGATGCTCAATAGACGAGCATCATATAGTCTTTAAGGGAGGCATTAGGTACCAAGGAACATAAGGGATGGTCAGGGGTCGACATGATCTTAGCATAATAATTGAGAGATTGCTGCATCCGTCTCAGGTCTAACGGTAGTTGATGACATACAGCATATAGACTCTGGACGGGTGATGTGCGGAATGCACCAGAACATATCCTCAAAGCAGAGTGATGAACTGTGTCCAGTCTTCGTAAAACAGAAGATCTAGCCGATCCATAAACAACACATCCGTAGTCAATGCGGGATAAAATCAATGACTGATAAATTCGAAGAAGTGATGTGCGATCTGCACCCCAAGATGTATTTGACAACACCCTGAGGATATTAAGCGATCGCTCACGCTTCTTCCGCAGATGCAGAACATGCGGGAGAAAGGTCAATTTTCGGTCAAAGATTATTCCCAGAAATTTTATTTCATTGACTACTTGTATTGGAGTGTTGTTGATATTAATAACTGGATCATTATGCAGACTAGTCTTTCTACAGAAGTGGACACATTTACTCTTGCTGGGTGATAAGGTATGGCCATTTTCAGCACACCATGCAGCAAGTTTGTTAACTGCTGTTTGCAGTTGTCTCTCAATTAACCGAATATTTGACCCCTGACATGATATTTGCAGGTCGTCAACGTAAAGTGTACCATTTATAGTTGATGGTAAGTGATTCAAGATGATACTAATGAATAATTTAAAAATGGTGACACTTAAAATAGAGCCTTGGGGAACGCCCTCGGCTTGAGTAAAAGTATTGGACAACACAGTTCCAATACGGACTTTAAAAACACGGGAGCTTAAAAAATTTTGTAGGAATATCGGTAGATTACCCCGAAAGCCAAAATCATATAGTGAACGGAGAATTCCATATCGCCAGGTACGGTCGTATGCCTTCTCGATGTCAAAGAAAATGGAGACCAGATGGTTCCTCCGCACAAAAGCATTGCGGATTTGGGTCTCCAAATATGTGATATTATCAAGAGTGGATCTCCCTTTTCGGAAGCCACTCTGATTGATATGTATACATTTATTTTTTTCTAAGACATATACGAGACGGGCGTTGACCATACGTTCGAGAGTCTTACACAAGCAACTCGTCAGAGCTATTGGTCGATAATTTGAAGGAACAGATGGATCCTTACCAGCCTTAAGGGTCGGAATCACTATTGCTTCACACCATAATGATGGGAATTTATTTTCAGTCCAGATCCTATTGAACAAATAAAGTAAATTCAACAGGGAATCTGGACTTAAATGCTGAAGCATAAGATAACTGATTCCGTCAGGTCCTGGACTGGTATTATTAGCCTGCTGTAATGCTCTCTTCAATTCCAACATCCGAAATTCACAGTTGTAAGGCAAAGCTTGTCCATGGTTGAAACGAATTGGTGTTCGCTCAGCACGAATCTTTGTCCTTAAAAAAGAAGGACTATAAGAGTCGTTGCTGGAGACACTAGCAAAAGTTTCACCTAGTACGTTAGCGATGTCCTTAGGAGAAGAGTATACAGCAGCTCCGGATTTCAAAATAGGAATGGAAGATTCTCTATAAATTCCATTGGCTGCTTTCACGCTTCTCCACAACTGCTTACTGGATGTGGAAGAAGTAATTGAGGACACATAGCGAGACCAGGATTCCTTCTGACTTCGACGACGAGTTCTGCGAGCTAATGCTTTTGCTCTCTTAAAGGCTATAAGATTCTCCGTTGTGGGGTATCTTCTGAATAACCCCATAACTTCCTCTGTTTCTTATAGGTTTTGACATTCATTATTCCACCAAGGTTTGCAACGCCTGTGTGGTATAGGGAACTCTTAGGTATTGATGAATCAGCTGCATTAATAATCGTTTCGGTGACTTGACATACGGCATCATCAATCTCAGCGATCGTAACCATTTTCTTATCAATACCTGCCAATTGTGTAAATATCGTCCAATCTGCCCGACTGTACACGTAAGTAGGTAGACGTTGTACTACACTACTACCTCCAGTCTGGGAGATGACGAGAGGAAAATGATCGCTGTTGTACAAATCATTTCCTACAATTAAATTTAACAATGGCAGAAGAGATGGTGAACAAATGGCCAAATCAAGAGAATGAAATGTTCTTGTGGGTACATGGAAATATGTCTTCTCGTCGGTATTAAGCAGACAGAGACTGTTGTCTAAAATAAACCGCTCTATCTGCCGACCGTGAGAATTAGTATCATCACTTCCCCACAAAGAACTATGGCCGTTAAAATCACCTAACAACAGAAATGGTGTTGGCAGCTGATCTATTAAAGCATCGAGTTCCTCTTGGCGGATGACATCGTGTGGTGGTAAATACAAACTACAGACTCAACAAGCATACTGTATGGATTCGTATAGCTACAGCCTGTAGTGTAGTATTCAAAGGTTGGGCAGTGCTGGGATTGTTGTTGGATGTTAGTATGCAAACCCCTCCAGACACTGCACCATCGTTACCACAGTCTTTTCTAAAGCATTTAAACCCACGCATGGAAAAATTACTGCTGGACTTCAGGAATGTTTCCTGAAGTGCAACACATGCGGGGTTGTAGGCTGAAATTATAGACTTGATGTCATCATGATGGGAACGCAAACCATGGCAGTTCCAAGAAACAAAAGAAGTTATTACTTAGTTTGAAAAGCTCCTTTCCCGGAGCTGGAAGGCATGTCATCTGACAATTCCTCGAACGATATATCGTCATCCGAGGGATGTAGAGAGACTGCATCATCCTCCAGGATCATGGCTTTTCGGGTGGATAAGGAATGCCTTTTTAAGCCCTCCTTTGCAGATTTCAGTTTAAGGGCCTTCAAGGCTTTTGTTTTTGCCGAAGGAACTTTTCTTTTAGTTTCAGTTGATTTTGGTCTTTGTGTAGGTGTTTGGGGTAATCTTTCAAGAGGAAGTGAAAATTCATTTGTTTGTGTGCTACTGGATTTATATTCCTTTCTAGCGACGGCTGCATAGCTGACTCCAGTTTTTGGAGTGCGAGAAGTGACTATACGTCTTGCCTCAGGATATGAACATTTGTTATTTATTTTAATCGTGGCGATCTCTTTTTCCAGATGCCATTGCGGACAACTTCGGGAGTAAGAGGGGTGGTCACCATGACAGTTGACACACATCTCCTTTGCAGTGCAGTTTAAACTATCATGGCCTATCGCCGCACAACGAGCGCAGGTGATTTTGCCTCTGCATGCAATCTTCGAGTGTCCAAAGCGCTGGCACTGGAAGCATCTCAGTGGATTTGGAATGTATGGCCGTACAGAAAGATTCATATAGGCAGCTTTAATATGCTGTGGAAGGTCTGGGGTCGCAAAAGTCAGAATGAGATATTTAGTTTCGATATACTTTCCATCCCTTCTGACTGTGATGCGTTCAACACCACAGACCTTCTGATTCAGCAGGTTGTCTAGAATCTCATCCGTAGGCGTATTGAGCAAATCACTGGATGATACGACACCACGAGAAAAATTTAAATTTCCATGAGGCGATACAGTAACTTCTATATTCGCCAGTAACTTCATGTTTTCGATTACCGCAGCTTGTTTTTCAGATGCCACCTCCACTAGAAGGTCACCAGAGCGTAGTTTTTGTATTTTTTTCACTTCTCCAACAAAGTTCGATATTCCCTTATGTATTAGGAAAGGAGACACCAAGGAAAAGGTGCCCTCCTTTCTTTTAACCAAAAAATATTTCGCATTTTTAATATTATGTTGGTGCTCCCGCGGGAGAAAAGATTTTTTATTATCCATAAATTATTTTTTTAAAATTTCGGGATCTGACCGCACCACCCACCACCGAGTCCAACAAGGGGATGCAGACCAGCTGCACCAGTGCCAGCCAGGTCCTATACGCTCACAGTACATCCCTGAGGTGGCCTCCACCCTTAACGAGTCACCCAGTAGATGTACCGATCGCTTGATCCATAAAGCCGATTGATGTGCTGAGGACCACAACACACCTCCCGTTTACCTGAAGCAGAGGCCAAAGTAATGTGTTGGTCTCTGGGGGCCTCAATTACCAGGACCCTCCTTTCCAGGGACACGGGTCTCCACGCACGGCAAACACGTGGGTGATTTAGTCCCCAAGAGTAGCTAATAGCAACAGAGCGGCGAAAGCTACTCAAGGGGAGCCCTCAACCTCTTTCGAGGAAACCACAATGAGGGAGAAAAGGAAGAAAAAGCAGAAGATTAGAGAAAAGAAGAAAATAAAGAAGAGGAAAGATCACTAGGGTACCTCGGGATTGTGACACCCGTGTTTACCTAAAGAAGGTAAACCCCCTGAGGGGCTATTACAACTGGAGTACCTCGCGGAAACGAATGAATTGATTTTGTATGCATCACACCCTAATTGCAGTTTTAACTAAATTATCTATAGAAGAATCCACAAAATGGTGTAAACATGTGTCTAATGTCCGACGCATAATGAACAGTACAACCTCACAAACAACGAAATTCTCACCATTCGAATTAATGCTTGACATGAAAATGCGAAATAAAGATGACATTTACATTAAGCAACTACTGGAAGAAAAACATCTTAAATATGTTGTAAATGATAAAAAAAAAACAATTGAGTAATATTGCTAAAACTAATATTTTACTATATCAAACAAAGTAAATGTTATTATGATAAACGTAGAAAACCTCCCAAAATATATCAAGTTGGTGATTTAGTCACTATCCAAAGAACACAGTTCGGACCTGGTATAAACTTAAGCTGAAATATTTGGACCTTACAAAATTAAATCTGTAAAAGGTAATGACAGATATGATGTAGAAAAAGTTGGTAATCGTGATGGTCCCAATACAACATCTTCCTCTGCAGATTAGGGAAACCCCTTGCACAAAGATGTAAATAATTTTTATTAAACCATTACCTGTGTGTAATATATATTGTGTTTATTGCTGTATTATTCTTATATATATATCGTTATTCTGGAAGAAATTTTCTTTTATATATAACATTTTTCTTCAAGTACTAGAGTATCAATTTAAATATTTTTTCTTGTGTATTACATCAAGATGTTTGTGATATATTTGCATATGACAAAAATAAGCACAATGGAAGGAAAATGCGAGCAAGCGAGAATGAAAAAGACGATTCATCAAACAGCTTACGAGGAACATTGAAGAAGTTAAGACGAATCTTCACAACATTGAACGACGTGACTCCTTTATTTGTTGTTCACTAAGGCGAAAGATGAAACAAAAAAAAATCTGTTTTGTTAGTTATTTCTATTGCTTTCCTCTCTTTCTTTGTATTTTGCAGTTGCGTCGCCAAGAGGACCTGAGCATTTAGAATGGTCGAGTGTGCGTCTTTAACTCCGGTCGCGTATGTGAGAAATGTAAAATCACCTCTAGAAGGCAAACAAAAAATAGTCAGTTGATGTACGTTGACCGTGAAATGCGCGGTCCGAGAATGGCTAAGCTCAATATTGAATAAATTCTCTTTGTTACTTGTTATTGAATTGCAGAATTTCATTTAAACGTCCTGACAATGTAACTCGCGCTTACTGTAAGAAATGTAAAAAACTAGGTGATTCTCAGAGAATACGTAAATTTAAAACCGATCAAAAGAACGAGGGGAATAATTTATCTGTCACTCAAAACAATTCCGATTCAAGTGCGTCGTTGGCGCCTACGAACTACTTTAAAGATGCTTATATTTATGGTAATAAAGTGGTTGCACTGATTTATACAGAAAGCAGCTGTTGCATGTTAAAAGAAAATATCGCAACAAAAATAAATCTGAATATGACCCCAGATAGCAGTAATTTATTCGGTGTTGGAAATCAAAATAATTCAGTAACTAAGGCTCTTGGAAAAGCTGTAGTAAATATTCGTGTAGATGATGTAGTTGGAAAATTTATTCCTCTATTAATTGTCGAAGATATTTCCCAACCATGTGATTTAATTTTAGGTATAACATGGTTAGATTTACCATACATTGCTTTTAAGTGTATTGGGGGATTATTTAAAATTTGGATACGCAAATGATGATGTTTTTTCAGAAATCCAAGCAGATATCAAGAAAAATACAGTTAAATTGAAAACATTAAATGAAACAGAAATCGAAAGTAAATCAATTAATTTTATAAGAGCGAAATTTGTAGAAGCCGAAAATTAGTCAAAAGTATTGGACAAAATTTCGATTCTATTCTTGAAAGTAATTAACGGTGAGATAGTTGTACCAAATATAAAGAAGAATTTAACTAATAAATAAAGTTGTAAATAATGAATAACTAATGAATAAAGAAGAATTTAACTTAAAAATTAGGAAAGGTCAGTGCTTAGGTAGAGGAATGGAAGTGAGGAAAGCTTAACCCTATCTAATAATGTTAAAAGCGATAGTTAAAAAGTTTAAATTATAACAATTAACAAATCTTATATTTTAATGAATGATATTAATTTCAACAAATCCTTAGCAAGTGATAAAAAAATTGGAACTTTTGAATTTATTAAAAAAATATCGTAACTGTTTTACATTAAACATAAGCGAGTTAGGCTGCACGAATTTATGACCAGTGGACATTAAAAAAAATAGAGGGCAGTAAGCCCATTTTTCAAAAACCGTATAAAACCAATTCTGAAGGGAAGAAACAAATAAAAGAAATTGTATCCGAATGGAAGAGGTATGGAATAGTTTCAGATACAAGATCTCCTTATTCTAGTCCTGTATTATTAGTTAAGAAAAAAACATGGGAACAACGATTGGTTATAAATTACAGAAAATTAAACTCTCATACGGTCAAGGATAAATTTTCATTACCTAAAACTTATGACATTTTAAAATGTCTAGCAGGAAGCTAATTTTTTACTACTTTAGATTTAGCTAATGGTT
Source organism: Latrodectus elegans (assembly GCA_030067965.1). Classification (NCBI taxonomy): domain Eukaryota; kingdom Metazoa; phylum Arthropoda; class Arachnida; order Araneae; family Theridiidae; genus Latrodectus; species Latrodectus elegans. The sequence continues at coordinate 301,868 of CM057810.1, forward strand.
ATTTACAGTTACCACTGACTGAAGAAGCCAAATTGAAAACTGCTTTCATAACTCCAGACAATACAGGTCAATTTGAGCGAATGATCTTTGGATTGGCGAATGCTCCAGCAGAATTCTAAAGACTCATGAATCTCGTTTTGGGCCCATTGTTCAACAAAACACTACTGTGCTATTTAGACGATATATTGATTCCAGCTAAAACATGGACCAAAATGATACAAAAGCTTACTGAAGTATTTGTGTGAATGCTTAGTAAAAGTCAATTTAACTTCAAAATTACCTTAATGTGTGTGTGTGTGTGTGTGTGTGTGTGTGTGTGTGTGTGTGTGTGTGTGTGTGTGTGTGTGTGTGTGTGTGTGTGTGTGTGTGAGAGAGAGAGAGAGAGAGAGAGAGAGAGAGAGAGAGAGAGAGAGAGAGAGAGAGAGAGAGAGAGAGAGAGAGAGAGAGAATTCGGAAAATTAGAATTTCTTGGTTTCATACTTAGTAAAGATAGTTTGAAACCTGGACAACGTAAAGTAGCGTATATTGAAAAATTTCCTGTTCCAAAATATATGCACGACATACAAAGATTTTTAGGACTTACTAGTTTCTTTAGAAGATTCGTTCTAAGTATTCTTTCAAGGCAGCACCATTGTCTGAACTTGCGAAAAAAGATGCTAGGTTTATTTGGGAAAAAAGAGCAAAGTGAGGCTTTCGAGGAACTTAAAAATAATCTTATTAAAGCTACGATTCTAGCTCATTATGATCCTCAAAGGGAAACTGAGGTACATTGTGATGCAAGTTCAATTGAATTGGCCGGAATATTGTTTCAAAAAGATAATAAACCATCCTCCAATTAATTTTAATGAGTTAGAAAACTACGGAAACTGAACAAAAATACCATTCGAGTAAATTAGAATTGATGTCAATTGTGTGGACATTAAAAAGATTAAGGCAGTTTCTGAAAGGAATAAAGTTCATAATCGTTACAGTATGTCAAGTACTCGTGTATCTAAACGCTAAAATGTCATCAAATTCTCAGATGACAAGGTGGTTTAACCTCATGCAAGAATACGATTTTGAGATCCGTCATAGATCAGGTGAATGAATGAAACACGTAGCTGCACTAAGAAGAGTAGCTGTTGAAGAGCCAGAAGATACTTAGCACAGTACTATTAAGCGAAAATTTGAAGTTTGCTTGACCTTGAGTGAAGAGGAGCAAATATTGATGATACAGCAGGCTGATCCAGAAATAGGAAAATCAATAGAAATTTTCTGAAAAAAAGATGAGGATAGAACAAAAGAAGAAAAACATAAGAAATTACATCTTTAAGAGAAACAGATTATTTAGATGCATAAACAAAATGGGAAAAAAAGTTTCTCTATGTTATTTCAAAGAATATGAGAAAAAGTACAGTAAATAAATTCCATTATCATTATGGGACTTTTTCTGTTGACAGAACAATAAATAAGATAAAAGAATTGTATTGGTTTCCTCATATGAAACGTAATGTACGAAGGCACACTTTGAAATGTTTTGAATGATTAATGAACAAATGTTCGTCAGGAAAACATCCTGGTTTAGTAAATCCAATTAAAGTTGGTCGTAAACATTTTGCAATTATATATATGGATCCTTTAGGACCTTTTGTTAAGAGTTCTATAGGTAATCAAGTACTTCTGGTCATGATAAATAATTTCACAAGATTGGTCCAATGGACTCCAGTAAAGAGTACGTCAATATCACATGTGCTGAAGGCTCTGAAAAAGTTTGTAAACATTTATTGTCTACCATAGAAAATAACAGATTGAGGAACTTGTTTCACTTCGCATCAATGTCAACAATATTGTGCTGAAAATGGTATACATCATACACTCAATTATACGAAGCGACCATGTGCAAATGGAATGGTTAAAAAAGTTAACAGAACAATATTGTCTACCATAACAACTGGTATGGAAGATCTGAATCATAAAGGTTGGGAATGTTAAAATACATGAAATTGAGAGAAACTTGAACAATTTTGTAAACAAGTCAACGAACAAATCACCATTTGAATTGATCCATGGTTATTCTCCGCGATTCAACGATGAAATTTTGAGAAAGTTAGCTGATGAAGAAGCTCAGAGTTGGCATGATCCATCTATAGTGCAGGAAGAATCTCAAAGATAAATAGAAGAAAGTCAACAAAAAATTATGATAGAGATGTAGAGCAATGGTGTTTGAACGAGGAGAGATTGTCATAATGAAAAGAGCCCCGAAATCTTCAGGCCGACCTACGAAGACATAATTTAAGTACCGACATGAAGTTGTTACCTCTTACTGTTACCGAGGTATTGCTGAATGATGTCTACCGTGTGACTCAGGGGGAACAAAAAGAAAGAACACTTCTACGTAACAACAGCTCACATTAGTCAACTAAAACCACGAATAAATGAACCAGACTCGGATGAAGATAGTATATCGATAGTGCCAATAGTGATGATGATGACTATTCTCTGAACATCCTACACGCAATCCACATAGATCCACTCGCAAGGACTAAAGCTGTATAAGGGATCCTAAATTGTGAGATCTTTCCAATTTTATTTAAAGAAAAAATTGCAATTAAAAGACAATGAACTTATCATAAACTATGGGGACTCTAAAAATAAATAAGTTTAAAGATTATTTACTATATACTGAAATATACATAAAACAATATAAAAAAAATGTCTGTTAAATTTATTCTATGAATAATTTAATACTCCTAGGTTAATTTATTTTCCAGTAAACTTTTATTGTAAGTAGTTTTATTAGAATTGTATCAAAAATTACTTGTGGAAAAAATTTATTATATATTTTTATAGCTTTTTTTTGTAGTCTAATAAAATAGTTTTTTTTAATGGGGAAGATGTGTATTATTAATAAGTATAATTACAGCATTTGTGTGTTTATGTGGATGGAAAATTATTTCGGAAATAAGATGTTAAATATTTCTTGGCCGCATATTGCGGAAATTATAGTAAATATGTACAAAGTTCTGAAATTTTCTTAAAGTTTGAATTAAGTAATATGCTTGAGTTATTTAATATCTTGAAAACAAATTTGAACAAATAATCGTGATCACCTGGACTATTAAAATTGCTCTCCGTATTAACATGTGTTGATCACCGATCACACGTATTAACATTTGATGCTAATATTTTACGTGTATATTTAATACTGAATTTGTTGTCAGAAAATACATCACTTAGAAAATATGCTAAGTTATCTGCAAAGTTGTATAGTAAATTATTGTTCTGTAAATTATCTTTTAATTATTCATCATTCATTTATTTACGCGCAATGGTAAGAGCACTCTTTTTTAGGTAATGTCACTTGATGCTGCTTTATCAAATGTCCAGTAGATTGGAAATTGAAAAATCTTGACATCTTTTTATTGAAGTACCTTAAATTAATATTTTTTGAGAAAATTAAAAAAATAATAATAATAAATGTTTGTTTATATTGTGAAAAACAGTAAATTTACAAGAATATATATATGTAAATGATACAGCTCTTTATATATATATATATATATATATATATATATATATATATATATATATATATATATATATATATATATATATATATTAGAGTTATAATGAACTATAATACTTTGAATATTTATGATTAAATTCAGTATTAATTTTATTATTTTTTGGAGTAAATTGAGGATAAATCATTATTTGAAGGCTAGTTTTTCTCATTCCAGTTTAGAGATTTTATTATTGGGAAATATTTTATAAAACGTCTCTGTACAAAACATTATATTACATACTAGAGATTTAAAACTAAGAAAGCTAAAATATAGTTCCACATTATAAAAATTTAATGTAGGAATAATACATTATTTTTGATAAATAATAACAATTAGCACATAAAGCATGTTAAATTATATGATTAGTATTTTCAAAACTTTTTTAGATAAATGATGGATATTAAATATAATTTTTCTTACTCATTAAAATTTTAAAAAATGAAATTTTTGCGTAACTCATGTTTGTTTGGCGAGAAATGTCTTAAAATAGTCACAAAATATTATATCTTTAAAAAATAAATAAATTTAGTTTATTCCTCTATGTTTTCTATTCACATAACTTCTTTTTGCTTGAGACCAAAGCATAAAAACTGGAAATTCAAACTCTTCAAATGTTATATCCCTCATATTTTCCATTTTATTTATATTTCCTTATTATTACAATAAGAATCACATGAATAATAAAAGGGAAGATAAATGAAAAAATATTGCTTTGAAATGTTTGTAGATTTACAAAATATATTTTATATTAATTTAATGTAAAATAATACATTGATAAGAAAATTGTTGCTAAACATTGAGGAACAAAAATCTGTCCTTTGCTATTTGGACAAAATTTACTCAGTCAGTAGTTTTGACGGAGATCATACAAAGAAAAAGTTAACTTATTCATGAATGACTATGATTTACTAAAAAGTTTCACTCAGATTTTAATTTCTTTTTATGTTCTGCACCCACAATAAAAATATATATATATATATTTTCATACGATTCCGCAACGACTGAATTTTTGAACAATATCGTTATAAAAATGAATCATTAATATAATCTCATTTTTTGTCATATAATATTCATTTCTTCACCAACTTTATCCAAATAATACATTGGATAAGTAAATTTAAATAAACTGATTCTATGGTTAAATTTAAATGAGCGGAAATTATTTTAACAGATATAATAAGTTTGAGCTAATGTTTGAACATCATTGATTTAAGGGTTAAGTAAACTCCCCACAAAGATTAAGAAAAATAATGCAAAGAAAAATCTTTTACAACATAATCGAATAGTGAGAGTTGTATAAATATTTCCGAAGAAGATCTTTTTGAAGACCTTTGTAAATATATTTAATTTTCGACAATATTTTGATTTAGAGATTTAAAAGAAGGAAAATGTAGATTTGTATTATTAATTATTTCGACCCAATTTGATGTAAGTTGCGCCAATTTTTTTTTTTTCAAATTAAACTATTCATATTATAAATGACAATATTAAATTCCATACATTAGATATAAGTGAATATAGAAATGAAAATAAATGGTACTGTACTATGTCTATAATAGTCTGTCCTAGTGAAAAGATTATAATAGGGGAAATCTTAGAAAGTTGGCTAATATTTCATTACACTATTTATAAAATTCATTTAAAAAGTTTCCCCAGTTGTGAATAAACATTTCCTTACATTTACAATTATATTTCTCTAACTTTTAAGAATATATAAGCTGTTATTAAATTATCTAATAATATCATTCTCTATAATATTGATTTCAATAAAATACTGGTTAATATTTTATAAATTATTATTATAATTAATATATTATAAATTATGTTAAAAATTATAAATAATTTATAAATTCTTTGTTTGCTATACAAGACATATTCTAATTTAATATTAATAATCATCAAAACTAAAACTATAATCAACTAAATGCTTATATCATGGTGGGAGTATTTTATAGATATAGAAAACTAAATTACATAATGGTATAAATATTTAAATATTAATTATTTTACATGTGACTATATGTTTCCCTATTCATGATTGTTACATATAACCATATCCATAATAAAACTAATTCAATAAGAACTGGATTTTGAAGAATACTGTAAATTTTCCAATGATATGTGTTTTAAGTATAATTAAAGTGTAAAATCAAATGAATTTATAATAATCAATGATAAATTTATTTGTTAAAATTTTCATTTATAATATATATATATATATATATATATATATATATATATATATATATATATATATATATATATATATCATTAAAGGTTTGATTGGAATGCAATATTTTGAGATTAGCAACAGATTTTAATCTTTTAATCTCTTTATAAGCCACATTTATCACTCGGAAAATATTTTAAAGCAATTTGTAATATATTATGTAATAAATCAGGTTTTTTTTTCTTTCTCTAGTAAGTAATACTCACATATTACATATTGTACATATTTTATCAAATTTTGTGTTCATCTTTTATATTCCAACTTTTAAAAGAAAAATTAGCAAACCTAAAAGAGTGTCTTAATAACCGTAAAACAATGTATTATATTCAATAATCACTGATCGTGAAAGAAAATTTTATCTTATTAAGAAATTTTTGTATTAGTTGATAAATAATGCATAAATTAATAAATCAATGTATATTAACATGTTTTTTTAATATCTCAAACGAATATATATATATATATATATATATATATATATATATATATATATATATATATATATATATATATATATATATATATATATAAGTGATAACCTATAATAAAATTAATATTTTACTATAAGATTAACATATTTTTTTTATAAGACTGAGTAGTTTTCGAAGTTTACAGAAATTTATGTGTTTTATATTTATTATGTGAATTAGACAATAAATGAGCTTATTGAATAAGTAGGTTTATTTTATTGTGTAAATTAGTATTTTTATTCTTAACAGGATAAATAAAGAATAATGATGAGATGAAAATGACTTTTCTTATTTAAATATCTTTATTTGTTTTCTCAGATTAAGGTTTTTTTTAAGGAAAGTATTTGACTGTGATAAATTGCTTTCCTTATTGCCTGGTCTCACTGCCTCTAATTATTTCATCTAAGATCTGAGTTTTAAATTTCTTTTTAAAAGCCGAAGAAGTTTTTAATATAAGCTTTTTTATCGCCTATTTATGAATGAATTCATGCATTTCACATAATATTAAAATCAGAAAAAGCAAAAAAAAAAAAAAAGTATGTTTACATTTCTTTAGAAAATACTGCTATTTTTGTATTAAATTTATAGAAGATCCTGTTACGATTTATGTATAAATTTATGAAAATGAAATGTCCAAGGAAAATTTAATAAATTAAAATTATAAATTAATAGAATAATTAAATTAATAATTAAAATTTAATAAAATAAATTAACCTTAGCATTTAACAATAGTTTTTTTTTTAATTAGAGCAATATTTTGAGTATTTAATTTTTTCCATTTCAACTTAATTTGGATGATATTTTTCTATACATTTCATACACATCGTATTTTCAAAATTGACAAGTTTTTTGTAAATCTTTGATTATAAATTAATTTTATGGTTTTCTCTTATTTATGACAATCAACTATTTGCATTAATTAGCATATTCAACAAAGCTATAGTTAATTTTTAAAAAATGCAAGAAAATTATTACTTTTATGAAAGAATTCTTTTGTAATAATGAAATAAACTACTTGTGCCGAGGTTGCGTTAATTAAATACAAAAGAATTGTAAATAATGAGTTTATTTTGCAGCCTGGTTTCGCAGAGCGGTTTTTTGCGTCAGAGTACAGCATTAGACTTACAAGAAAAATGGTTACCGTAAATGGCGTGATTACAGAATGCGCCAAGGAGGATGCTTCTTAGCCAAGGGTATACATAATAAATACAGAACATCACGCCCGACGTTGAAATATGCATACATTTCAAAGAAAAATATAAAGTTATTTCACTCATTGAAATATAAACACAAAAGTAAAACAATAATTAACACTAATAATGAATACAATTAACATATAGATTTAACATATTTATTTCCAGCCAGCAGAATGTTAGGATGTTTCTGATTCAATTTTAAATTTGAATGCGCAAGTCTGCCACCTACTCTAATCAATCCATCGGATGGATTTATGAAGGAATTAAGAAATTTCAACTTACTTGATGGCATGGGCAATCCCTTTTTTAAAGCAGGTATTTCTGGAAAAAAATACCTTACTTGAACCATTTTCAAAAGTAGATTTTCTGCGTTTTTATATTCCTCTTGTTCAAGGAATCCCCTTTTCCTTTCAGAAAACTTACAATTTCGGAAGTACCTTAAAATAAATGCTAGAATTCTGCTTAATTTATGAAAATTATTAGTGATATTGAGTAAATCATTTAAAAATTTAGAGACTGATTGAAATTAATGTTATTTTGGAAGAAGGCTTCAGTTCATCTATAAAAAGTTTGTCTTTTAAGATACTAGAAATTTGTACAGTCTGAAAGGTAGGTAAATTTAATTTCGAAATGACTGGTCCTTTAAACCACAATTTACTGGCTGCAAGAGCTTTAACATCGAGTCCTCTGGAAAGTAAGTCAGCAGGATTATGCTCTGATGGAATGAGCTGCAATTGAAAGTTTTTTTTAGAGTTGTTGAATTTGAGACACCTGGTTGCTAACGAATGTCTTGAGTAAATGTGAAGGAAAGTTTATCCATGCGAGGGCTATAGTTGAGTCCGAATATAGTGTGACAGAGTTTATTTGCAGTCTTTTTGCAGCAATGACTTTCTGTATGAGTTTTGAGAGAAGAAGGCAGGAGCAAAGTTCCAGTCTTGGAATAGTCATGGATTTTGTCGGGGCCTCCATGGATTTACTGCACAAAAGTTTGCTTGTTGTTTCATCGGAATTGGATATAGTTTGTATGTAAATCATAGCACCATATGCCTTTGAAGACGTGTCTGCAAATCCAGGTAACATTACGAGTTTTGTACTAACTTGCAAAAAATACCTAAGAACATGAATGATTCTAAATCTGTCAGAGTTTTTAAGAAGTTTTCTCATTGTTTGTGGACACATCTTATGGTAGAATTTCATTCCAGTACAGTTTGAGTAACCACAGTTGCTGCATGAATATTTTTGGTTTTGCAATGTTCGGTCCTGGGAGTACAAGGGGATCATATATGCAAGCAATTTGTGAAAACACATCCCGTTTAGTATAATTGCAATCTGTGCTAGTGCAAACCTTAAACAAAAAGGAATCACTTAAGCGGTTCCAAAGCATCCCTAGAGTTTTGACCATTATTTCCTCAGAATTTCGATCACTTGTGAATTCCTTAATGTTAGTTGATGAAGCCCTGTTGGAATACCGTTTGTGCAAAGACATATTTCCTCGTTGGAGCAGCTGGGATAATTCTGATTTGAGTTTTTCAAACTCGCCAAGTTCCGAAGCACCGGAGAGATGCGGTTTCATAAAATCTTGAAGTACGGTCTTCGAAGCTAAAGGAAAGTAACTTTCCTCATCTAGAACGAGTTTTTGCAAAATCTTTGTTACCAAGTATGGAGCGGATTCGGTTTCATATGTAACCATTCGTAACTTAAAAACTTTAGTGGGTGGGGTTTTACTATTCTTCCAAAGAATTTTTTGAAGTTTAGTTTGCGAAGGATTAACCTCAATCATTCAAAATATTTGTTTGATATCTGTAGTAAATGCATAAGCATGTTTTCTAAATCTTATTAGAATTTGAGAAGAGATCTTCCTGTGGCACTCTTCCCTTGCTTAACAGGTCGTTTAACCCACTAACCGTCTGGGGTTCTGTGAAGAAAGTGCATCATTTTTGCTTCGCGGTCGCAACATAGTTTTGGCTTTCACTGCAAGGAAAGGTTTTCCCCCTTCAGCACTTGTCAAGAATACAAAAGCCTCTAGTTCTTGATGAGACGTATTTCCGTTGTACCTCGGACCACCTCATAATAGTCACAATCTAATGACTTCCATCGGGGAAGCCCATCAATCGCTGTCACCTGTAGAAACTCCCATGTGCTCCCAGTTTACTTTATGAATATTCTGCTTGAAAATTTCTTCAAGTCCTTATTATAATTTTTATTGCCTTATTATAATTATTATTTTTATAGTCCTTATTATAATTATTTAAATATGAATTTTAATTTAATTGTTTTGTAAATTATTATCAGAAAATTTCATTTATTTCTAAGCAGTTTTTGTATTTAAAAAAATCTTAAATAATTAAAAATATATAAGATAGCCATTATATACAATGTGATTATCGTATTATAATTTTAAATGTCATTATATATACATAATTATTTCAATAATTTTTATTAAAAATGAGAAAAATGTTATTAATTTCCCATATAGTTAAAAATGTATTGATTTTAAATAGCTGTAATAATTAGTTAATTTTCTATTTATTTGTAATTAGTAATCACTGCAAATTCTTTTCAAAATTAATATTATATTTTTAAAATCATCAAATAATTTTCAAAATTGTGAAAGGAAACGCTTCTGCTGCTTAATACATACAGACTAAAGAATTTATATATAGTATATTTTTAATAATTTAAAAAATAAAAATCTAATTTAATTACCTAACAATAGATTTTATAGTATATAGTAAGCTACTGACGTCAGATGAAATTTTGGTAAAAATTTTGAAAAACAATTTTCATATTAAACTCTTTGTACCCAAGGATTTCCGTCTCTAATTATGTAAAAAATATCACTCCATACAAGAACCTGTGTTATTATTATATATCTTTTAGCATTTCTTAAATTGTTTTACACAAATACTAATATTAATGGGTCTCTCGTATGAATATTTGTTTCAAAAGGAGAAAAATGGTAAAAGTATAAAAACAGGGACTTCTTATTGCAATTGTTTACAATAGTATTCTAATAATTGACTATTTAATATTGATCTTGTTAATATCACATTTTTTCAAATATTCAAATTAGCCTTACATTAAATATTTTTGCCTTTACAGAATTACAGAGGGTATTAACACATTTTTAGAATGATTTCGCGGGTTTTAATTAATGTTTAAAATGTAAAGATTATTTTTTTAAATGTTCAATCTGATATCGTTTTTCCGGACTATAATTTTGCATCGTGATTTTTATGATAGAAGAACTTTTCGCAATATTTCCAGGGGTATTGTTTTCCATTCCTCTTCCACGACTTTCCAGAGTCCATCTATTGTGGTGGGTTTACGTTTATAAAGAGCCTTTTTTAACAGACCAAAGGCACAATAGTCCATAGGTGAAACGTCAGGAAACTTCGCAGGGATACGTTGAAAATGTATACATGCAATACCTGTATTAGTCATCATTTTTTCAAGGAATGCAGTGGTAGTTTTCGAAGTATGACTTATAGCTTTGTTTTGATGAAGTTTCTCTCATTGAAAGTCATTAGGATAAAGAACTGGAATTTCTTTTATAAATATTGGGCGTAAAACCATCTCCTGATAGTACGTTCAGTTGATTTTAGCATTTCTTTCCACTCTTCTTATTTTTAATTTCCCATTGTAGGAGAAACCTGCGACAATCATAAACCCCTTACTGAAATTTTTTTTATATTGACGGAAATGGGTTTGTACATTACTTTCTCCTCATTTTCTATAGTAAATTGTCCTTATTTTTGTTACAGTCATTTAGGTAAAACCATGTTTCCTCAAGGGTCACAATGGTTTTCCAGCAGATAATATTTCTCATTTTAAATAATTAGCTGTTGCCAAAATTGTTTGTTCTAAAACATTTAATTTTTTTAAATTCGTTATCGAAATCTATCTAAAAAAGTGTTAACACCCTCTGTATAACTACATTGGCATGCAAATCATTATAAGCTATAAATTTAAAGAAAGATTTTTTTTTAAGTATTTTATTACAATAATGATTTAACTTCATTCTTCTTTTGATGGTTAGTAGCTAAATAAAAATATTTAGCTACTTTTGATTTGATAATCAAATATTTTTAACTAATTTTGATTAAAGAAGTAAATATTCACAAAATTTATTTCTGTAAACATAAATTCACTAACCAGAAATAAATAATTTTTCTAGTTCGAATGTATTAATTTTATATAAAGTTTGACCTGTTAAAAATACATATCATAATTTATTAATTTATCACAAAAATAAAATTTATATCTTTTGTTAGAAACATTTTATTGAAGGTCAAATTATTTAGCTTTATCATTCAAATTAAGTCATTGAACTTTATTTTCGAAAAATGTATACATTCTTACAAATACATTCTTACATACTAAAGGAATAAAAAAGTCATAACATAGTGCTTATTTGAAATATTTTGTTTCAAGAAAGTGAAAGTATAATCTTTAGTACAAAACTGTTAGATATTGAAGTATCTGAGAAAAAAAGCTTAACGCTTAAAATGTAATCACTAAACTAGTAAATGAAAATACTTCTTTTCCATAATAAAGGAAATTTCATATTTTCCGGAATTGGTAAGTAGCTTTTGAAAGATTTACTCTTTTCTACTAATAACTAAAAATCAAAACTTAGCATTAAGAACAACTTCAATAACTAAAGGTGCACAAAAGCTCGAATAATTTTTTATATATTTTAATAAATACTTATACAATATTTACATAAAAAGAATAGGCTGAAAGCCTCTAAAAATCTAAATTCAATAGAGTGAAACATCATAGGATATTAATCCTTTGAAAAAAACCTATACGCACACATTACAATGGAACAAATTCTAAAAACTAAAACATTCTTTTTTCAACTATCACAAAATAAATATAAAATCTAACATGCGCTTATAGCGCCATCGTTTGACAATAAAAGTTAAACAAATATTTCGCCACACACTCCCCACCTGAACTCTGACAGGAGTTCATCTATTCAAATAAATTCATAAACAAAAAATTCACACTTCTAAGAAGCAAAATTTCTGTCAATCAGATTTTTCAAAAATGCAGTAAAAAAAAAAAAAAAAAAAAAAAAAAAGGAAGGTAAGTACCTGAATTAAATTACATCAATATCAACAATACTTTTCAATATCTAGAGTATACAAGAAACGTAAAAAATTTTATCTAAAAACCAAACAGGAAGGCATTTAACAAATTAAAAATTAAAAAGAATTATTATCAAAATAAATACAAATATGAAAAAAGTAAGTTATTAAACAAATTCCAATTATTCAATTGAATATTTAAATGAAATAAAAAAAAGATATATGAAATGTTAGAGTTTAGTATAGTTCAAGAGGATATAAATGTTGTGCAGTTCGTTTCAAAGTCCCATTTCCGGTTTTTAATTCGTAGGATCGGACTTTACCGTCACGTCCAGGAACGGCTTTAATAATTCTTCCTAGTTTCCATAACAGTTTGTTTTTGTTATCTCCTTGAACAACATCACCTAATTTTAGTACGGGTTTAAAAATCAGGAATTTTTAAAGAATGGACAGTTTTAAGGTCTAACAAATATTGCTGTTTCCATTTACTGCACAACTGTTTTAACAGCAATTCCTGATAGCGCTTTCTTTTTAAGAGAGCCTTGTTGTTTCGCTATTGATAATTTCAGCGAAAGTTAGAGGGTACTTATGATCACTTTGTACAAAGTTCAAGAAATGCATTGGAGTCAAGGGTTGTGGCTCATCATTATCATTATAAACGTAGCTCAAAGGTCGTGAATTAAGAAGTTTCTACTTCGACGAGTTGAGTAGAGTAGACATTTCCTCGAAGGTTAAGAACGCTTTTCCCATAACTTTCCTCAAACAGTTTTTGACGGATCTCACGAGTTTTTCATAAAAGCCTCACCACCATGCGGTTCGTTTAATGATAAACTTCCACAGAGTTTTCTCTTTGGCAATAAAATTCTTAAACACACCATCTTCTAAAATTCTTTTTTAGCCTTCTTGAAGATTTTAGCGTTATCAGAATAGATGATTTTACAGTTTCTCCTTCTACTCAAAAATCTGCGAAATGCAAGTAAAAATGAATCTGTCGACATATTTGAAACTAGTTCCAGATGTAAGGCTCGGGTTACTGCACACATGAGTAATGCAATATATGATTTTTGAGTATCCTTTGAATTCTATACGTAAACTGGTCCAGCAAAATCAACACCACAAACAGAAAATGGGGGTGATTCAAGGATCCTGTCTTCAGGTAAGGGTGCTGTCATCTGGTTTGCAGGTTTGGCTGAATATTTTTGGCAAATGAAACAACTTTTTATCGTCTTTTTGACTAACTGGCGTCCTTTCGGCACCCAGAAATTAGATCTAACCTTAGCCAAAGTTACAGCAGTCCCTCCATGCATTATCTTCTCGTGTTGTTTACGTACAACTAAATAAGTCAATCTAGAATTTTTAGGTAGGTTTATTGGATGTTTATTATCTAGGGTAATATCAGAAAATTCTAATCTTCCCACCCAATCTCACGATTCCCTTTTCATCAATATATGGGAAAAAATTGTGCAGAAGGGAATTCTTGTCAATCGATCTACCTTCTTCCAAGGATTTATATTCTTCGGCAAAAAAGTTTTTTGTTCAGACCGAATCCAGAAATTTTCAGCATCTAGTAGTTCTTTTGTTTTTAGAGTTCCCTCAACACTGCTACATTTTCTCAATCTTGAAATGAAGCGTTTTATCCAAGTGGTACCCTCAACAGTTTCTCTAAATCACTAGATTTTGAAACGTCAAAGAGGCTATCGTTATTTTCGATAGTGAATTCAAGCTGATATACATCAACAGATATTTTTCGATATTCAAGTTTGGCTTCGTCAATTGTATCTGTAAGATCTAATTTCGGTCAAAGATCAGGAGAGAGCTGAAGCCACTTTGGACTTTGGGTTCAAATGGGTTCATCAGTTAAAATAGAGAAATTTCGATCCCCGAGATACGAGATCTGCATGATTGTCTACGCCAGGACAATAATATCAATTTTGAGGTGGTTAATTTTTGAATTTCCCCAACACGATTCTTCACAAAGGGTTTGAAGGATTCGGGTTGTTTTCTTATTCAAAAGTAAACGATTGTCGAGTCTGCCCAAAAAAGTACGGTACTTTTAACTTTATTGATTTTAAAATATTGTTACTTAACTTTGCTGACAATAATGCTCCCATCAACTCCAATCTAGGCAAAGTGAGAGTTTTTAGTGGAGCTACCCTGTTTTTAGAAGCAACGAAGGCAGTTTTAATTTCATTATTGCTTGTTGTGAAACGTAAGTAGGCAACTGCACAATATGCTTTCGCGCTTGCGTCTGAGAAACAGTGAGGTTCGATATTTTGGACATCCAATTTGAGAATTTGAAAAAGTAATGACTAGGGATAGACAATTTGGCCATTTGAGGAATCTCCTCACACCAGCTTTTTCATTGGGAAGTCAAATCTACTGGTAGTGGTTCATCCCAATTTATACGCGATGACCAGATTAGTTGAATCAAGCACTTTATTCTAACAGTGAAGGGTCCCAAAATTCCTAAAGGGTCGAAAATCCAACCTAACACCTGTAGGATAAATCTTTTCGTTTCTATAGGTCTACACAAAAATGACAATAAACTTCGAACATCAAAATACAAAACATCATTGGAATTATCCCAAGCCATACCTAACACCTTAAATGGGAGATTTTCTTTATCAAAGGAATCGGGATCTTCATCTGATATAACACCTTCCTTTATCCACAATTCATTTAATTCTTCCGAGTTAGTACGATACTTAAGTAAATGCATACTAGCTTCTTTGAAAATTTTGATCGATTCTAGAGTTCTAATTAAAGTTTCTCTAATTGTCGGCTGACTTCCGATTGCATCATGTACACAAATGTTCTCATATAAAACAGTTGCAGGATAGACCGATCTATATTTTTTCAGGTGGTGTCTAATAGTCGCTGCTAAGAGAAACGGGCTACTGTTTATCCCAAATAACACTCGAGTAAATCTATATATATTAGGGGGGTTGTTTTCATCAAAAGGAAAATCGGAGATTAGAAATCTAGTTACATCTCGGTCCTTTCCTTCTATGACAATTTGCAAAAAGGCCTGTCTGATGTCTGCAATAAATGTAACAGGGTTATATCTAAACCTTAATAGGATGCTGAATATCTCAGGGTATAAATTAGGTCCAACATAAAGACAGTCATTTAGAGAAGTCTAGCCTGGGGGATGCGATGACGCATCAAAGACTATACATAATTTGCTCGTGGTTCGATCCTCACGTATTACTTCTCTATGTGACAAGTAAAATGTAACGTTTTGCACACCTAAAACATCTGTTACAGGTTCAATGATACTTTGATTTAAATAATCCTGTATTACATTTTGTTATTCAAGAAATAGGTCTGGATTTCTTATAAAACATTTTTTAAGACGATCGAACCTTTGTTTTGCGATTTCCCAATTATCATTCAAATCTAAAGTGTCACATTTCCAAGGCTATCCAACTTTGTAGCGAGAGTTTTTGTATGTTATATTGGATTCGAAATGCTTAATTACTTCATTTTCGGTTGAATCTAAATTTTATTTGTCACTAATTAGTCCTGAATTCTCTAGACTCCAAAATTTTGTTATTTGTTTAGAAATCAAATCTTCCCTTACAACAACATTGAATGATAGAGGGACTTCATTGTGACTTTCCTTTCCTTGTAAACACCAACCAAAAATAGTTTCAACTGCGACAAGATTTTTATTTAAACGCTTAATGTGTCTCATAACTTTATCATAATAATAGTCTGCTCCGATTAAAATTCCAATTGATTGCTCACTATCGAGCGAATCTGCGAGTATCAAATTCTTAAGTTGACGAATTTGTCTAATTACTTCTAATTTAGGAGTCGGAATGTTTGAGCTTGATATTTGATCAGTTACCAATAATTCAACTTCTATTCCAGAATCAGGAGAACTTCTATGTTCCAAGCTCAATTTAACCACGTCATAATTTCTTTGAAGAAGGGTGGTGTTAGTAGTATAAAAAAGAGAGGGGAACAGGATCCCATGGGGATCAGGGATCTACGGGATCTGATTGATAAGGGGATCATTTGAGAAACGCCCCTTCCGGAAGTGTGTACGGATCCCTCAATTATTCGATATTTGAGTAACAGTACGAGGGTCATTTATGGTGTTGTTATCTGCCAATCAAACGGGGCGTGCTTTTGTGACGTCACGTAGTTATTTTTTAGAGTTGAGTTGAGTTGTTAGGTTCCTACTATTTTTAAAAATTATTTTCATTGTTGCTAGAGAGTAAACGGCGTCAATAGCTTACCTACCTCATAGTAATTTATGCAAGTTGAGTTGAGTTGCTGGGTTTCTGCTGCTTTTAAAAATTATTTTTTTTTGTGAGCAGGTAAACGGCGTCAATGGCTTGCCTACCTCGTAATAACTCATTTGCGTTGAGTTGAGTTGTATTTAAAGTTTTAATTATATTTTATTTCCATGCTTCTTAAATTTTATGTTCATGGCGTCATCTATAAACCAAATAAGGAACTTCATTTTCTCTTTTAAAAAAAATTATATTTAAAACTGTTGAGGCTGGGGTCCGAATTCACTATCTCCAAAAAGAATTCCTGAGGAATTGATTTGCGTACGCTAACGAACACACCACGGACTCTTGTTAAAGCGAGTAAATCTTATATAGACATTTCTTTTACAACTAAGTAAAATTAATATAAACCAGTTTTCTAACCAGAGAAAACTGCTTACTGACGTAGTTTGACTTCATAATATGAGAATAAACATGTTTCAATGTGATGAGCCATGTTCACACAAGCAGAAACAAACCTGTGTACTGAAATATGCACACGCTTGGTGGATGAATACAGTTTCTGGACCAATCCCAATGCTGCATTACTGTTGATTTGGAAAATAATTCTAGTTCCTGTCTAAGTGTTTCATTTCGGCTGTTTTACAAGCTTTCGAAAGGCTCCATATATTCAACGGGATTTCAAGTTGCACTCCTTTGATTTTTACAATCATTTCTTCACCAAACAACAAACGTGCTTTAAATGAATCAGCAGAGGCGGTGTTAGTTTTAATTTGCATGTATTTATATTCAAATTTTAAATGCTTTTGGGATTCTTATTATGAAATATAATTAGAATTCAAAATTTCATTTTGTTTTGTAGATTTCTCTCAATGCTTCTGACTTAGATGTAGATAAAAACAGCAAAAAAGTCAAGAGAGAAGAATCTAAAATAAGTTTTATTTTTTATATTAAACGAAAGATTATTATTTTATAGTTACTCCGTGTTCAATATTTCTGAGATATGGTTTATACAGGTGAGAAGTTTATAATTTTTGTTTATTATTCTAGACCACGAGAATATTTTGTGAAAATGAGGTTCCAGATGATGTATTTCCTATAGGAGATTCCGTTTATGTGTTTCCCAGTACTTTCCATGGAGTTGTCACAGAACACATTTAAAAGTATCAGAAATATGGAATAAAATATTATCCAACTTCAGAACGAATTACTCTTCGACCATGGTGGATTGAACAAATTATGGATAGAAAAACTGTGCCTCAAAATGAGAACCATCTACGAAGTATTTTCCTTCCTGAATCAGAAATTCAGATTACAAGTAAGGACTTTAAAGTGTTTACATTCACTCGTGTGAAATAATGATGGAACTCAAAATCCCTTACAATTTCTGCAGAGCAATATAATAATATGCTGCGAAATTATAACAGTATTGAAAATGCTGTTCTAGTTCACATGTTCCGCACAGTGAATTTCTTAGATGCTTATCGTTGTGTTTTTGACAGTGTTATTGAAAAAACTTTGCCGAGTTCCTTTGATGTCAGCCTCGGAACCCAACATTTGTTACAAACCCTTGAAAATGCCGTGCGTGACATTTTTAAAGAGAAAGGTTTAAAAGAACCATGCATTTTGGCTGAAGAACTATGGGCTAACAGTGTAGAAACTTTTAATTCGCATGCATTTTCCTTAGAAATTTTAGAAATTGCTGATTCTTTTTATCACACTCTCAGGGAAAATGAGCCATTTTTAGCCTTGAAACCTTTTATGTATGTGACAGTTTATTTCCTGAGAAATTTACGTCTATTCAACATTACTCGAAATGTAAGAAATATTTTGTGTCCAGATGATACATTTGAATATTTCGAAACTAATCAATGAATAATGTAATTTGATAAAAAATATGTAATGTAATTAAATATTTTTTGTATACAAATTTATTATGAAAATATGTTAAGTAAAATATCATGGCTTAGAATTTAAATGTGTGTGTTTATCATTCTTTCTTTTAGATAATATGAAAATGTATTAAATTGTATGTAAAAATATTAAATGTAAACATATAACAAATGTATAATCTCATGTAAACATAGTGTTTTAAATATGGGTATAAATGCAAGTACTTTCAACATTTAATATTCATTCTTGATTGTTAACACAAATGCAATGAACACTACTTTGGCTCGGTTGTATAAAGATCCTGAAGTTCCAGGGAGTTTTAGAGGTATTAATAGTTTACATAGAGCTTTAAAGGGAAGAATAAAAACAAACCGTATCAAAGAGTGGTTACAAAGAAAGGATTCCTTTACTCTACATAAGCCTTTGAGGCATAAATTTCAAAGAAAAAAAGTTATTGTTGAATGTTTAAACGAACAATTTCAAGTGGATTTAGCTGATTTGCAAGCTCTCGAAAATTTTAAAGATGGTTATAAATATTTACTCATTTGCATAGATATTTTATCCAAATATGAGTGGGACATTCCTTTAAAAGATAAAACAGGTCGAAGTATGAAATGAGCCTTGGAAATGATATTTAGTGAAAAAACTCTGGAAATTTTGCAATTTGATGATGGGGTCGAGTTCAGAAACAAAGTGGTTCAGAAATATTTAAAAGACAGAAACATACATTTCTTTTCAACTCATAACCAAACAAAAGCTAGCGTAGTAGAGCGGTTTTATCGAACACTGAAAACCAAAATGTGGAAATACTTCACAGAAATGAATACAAAAAGATATATTGACGTAATAGGTAAATTAATGTAAAGTTATAATAATACATGGCATTGTAGTATAAAAATGGAACTTATTGCAGTGAATCATGATAATGAAAGTTTGGCAAACATTGTATGGAAATCAGAAAAAATATAATACACGGAGTGTTATAAAAATTGTTTGAATAAATAAATGAAAATTGCAATTTGAAAAGGGATATGAACAAAATTGAACACGAGAAATTTTCACAGTTCATAAAATCATACCAAGAAACCTTTTAGTTTATAAATTAAAAGATTTATCAGGTGAAATTATTGAAGGCACATTTTATTCCCAGGAGCTACAAAAATTCACCGATTCGGGTTTATCCAGTAGAAAAAGTGATAAAAGAAAGGAAAATGCATGGTGCAACCGAATACTTTGTAAAATTCTTAGGTTATCCGGAAAAATTCAATGCTTGGGTGAAACATGGCAGAATGGTAAAAATAGAAAGCACAATATTTTAAGCAATCATTTTAAATCATGTCAATTGATGTGACACTACCTTCTGATAGCTCTTTGAAATATTTTCCTAATAATAAAATTTCTAATTTTATAACACAGTTGCCAACTCCAATAAATTAAACGGAGAATGGGAAGTAGGCTTATCGGAAATCATTTATCCTCATACATTGTTCAATGTGAATGATAACAGAAATTCATTTATATTTGGTGTACCAAATGGAAATATTACTCGAAATGTAAAGGAAACTATACCACCTGGAAGTTATGAGAGCATTACTGATATTTTGAAAGAATGAATGATGTTTTATTGCATGACAAAATATATTTAGGTTTTAATCCACGAAGAAAGTAAAAATAACTGTAAAATATGGATTTTCACTTTTAATGATGGTCTGAAACAACTTTTATGATTTGAAAACGAAACGATCACGGGAACTGCACACAGTAATTTGTATCAGATCCACAAGCTGCATTTCCATTCTTTTATGTTTTTACAGATATTGTAACACCACAAATCGTTGGTGATGTACAAGCACAACTTCTGCGAATTGTCAGGGTAGAAGGAAAAGACGGAGAAATAATAAGTCTTCATTTTGACAGGCCTCAATACTTACCCCTGATTTGTCAATCATTTCAAACCATCAACGTTGAACTTAGATTAAATTCAAGAGATTTTGTACCATTTGAACGAGGAAAAATTATAATTGTATTACATTATCGAATGAGGCAAATACTATAAATAGTCTTAAACGACAAATTATGGATCATTTGATTATTATCCGTCAAGATGAGTGTACCATATGTTTGTTGCACGAAAAAATTCGAAGAGCAATATGCTGGACAGTCAGGTTCTGGTTTACCACATTATCGAGGTATTTCTTTCCAAAAAGGACATGGTCTCGGGGGAATATTTCGCCGATTATTTAGAACTGATTTCCCTTTTATATTAAAAAGTGGCAAAATGATTGGTAAGGAAGCTCTTTTCACTGGATCCCATGTTGCATCTGATATTTTATCTGATCAATATTTCAAAGAAGCTGTAAAATCAAGAGCCAAAGAGAATGGGAAGAACTTAGCCCAAAAAGCTCACGATAAAGTACAGTCCATGGTGGGAAGAAAAAAGTATAAAAGAAAACGTAAGAAGCAAAAGCGAATCATTTCATCCAAAGTAAAGAAAGTGACGGGACGTGATATTTTCGACTCATAATGGCTTTTCTTTTAAAAGGCTCACCAGAAGGTGTGAAATCAGATCTGGAACTTTTTCATTTACCAAGTACTCAAACTGTTATTCAATGGGTGGAATGGGTGGACAATTGATGGAGGCCACGTCGAATTTTGTGTTAGTGGCTCAGGTGAAGAATATTTAGATCTCAGCCAAACTCAACTTTATATATATATATGTGTTAAAGCAAAAATTATAAAAAAAATAACTTACCCATTGGAAAAGAGGATGACATTGGACCTGTGAACATGTTTCAGCATTCTCTGTTTTCACAAGTAGATGTTACTTAAATGATCGCATTGTATCTGATTCTAATAACACATACCCTTATCGAGCCTATATTGAAACATTACTAAATCACGGATATGATAGTAAAACATCCCAGGTTACAGCTGATTTGTTTTACAAGGACATGGATGATGGATTCAACAAAAGAGTAGCTTTTTTAAAGACAGTGCTACTGTGGATATGATTGGTGGTATTCACAGTGATATATTTCATCAAGAAAGACTTTTATTGAATTTAGTGGATTTAAAAGTAAAACTTATTCGAAGCAAACCAGAATTTTATTTGATAGGTAGTGAAGGATTTAAAGTAGTTTTGGAATATATTTCTCTATTTATACGAAAATAGAGAAATATCTATTCGTCGAAGTCCTGGCGTCCCATTAGGACATGCTAAAGCTTTACAATCAAAAATGGCAAAATACCCCATCAATCGAGTATTAAATAAAGTATACTCTGTTCCAAAAGGAAACATGTCTTTTGTTCAAGATAATGTATTCACAGGACAAATGCCTAAAAGAGTTATTATATGATGCATTGATAATGAAGCCTTTCATGGGTCTTTGAAGAAATCTCCGTGCGATATTCAACATTTTAACATGAATTTCATTGGAATATAAATACATGGCCAGCCCATGCCTCATAATCCTCTACAACCAGATTTTGAAAAAAGTAATTTTAAACGAGCCTACCAAAGTCTCTCCTTAGGTACAGAAAAACTAGGACAAGACCGAGGTTTATTTATATCAAGAGATGAATATAAGATGGGTAACACTTTATACGCATTTGATTTATCTCCCAATTTGTTTAACGGAGAACATCTGAATCTTACCAAACATATTAATTTATGTTTGGAGGTAAAATTTAGAAAGGGATTACAACAAACTTTAAAAATTATTGTTTTTGCTGAATTTGAAAATTTGATTGAAATTAATAAATCCAGAAATATTTTGTTTCACTTTGGAAATTAAAAAATGAATAATCATCAAATATTTAATGCCCTAACCCATGATAAGATTACCGCACCGATATTTCAAGGAGTATTTCCATCGGATTTCATTCCATACCTTTCTGAAAGATCAGCTGCTATCGTAAATCAAGATGACTCGTCTCAACCAGGATCTCATTGGATAGCTCTGTTTGTGGATGAAGATAAGAACTTGGAATTTTTTGATTCATATGGACAGTCACCTTATTTTTATGGAAAACATTTTGCAGATTATGTATCTCAATACTTAAATGGTTCATGGAATTCTGTTACATTCCAAAGTATTACTTCTAATGTATTTGGAGCATATTGTATTTACTTTATATTCAAACGTTGTCAAGGAATTTCTTTGCATTCCATTGTATGCATAGAAATGCCACTAAATAAATACATACTTTGGAATGTAACAGAATTCAATGAAACATTTAAGTACTGAGATTCATAATCCGTAAAAATCTTTGTACAAAAATTATATGTAAATGAAAGCAATGATTTTCAAATGTTTCAGTTTGTCTAGAAAAAGTATGCTATAAAAATGATTTTTAAAATGTAAAATAAAATTTATTGAAATAAAAAATGTTTTATGTATTCATTTTAATATATTCACGCCATAATATAAATAAATAACTTCCAAATATTTTTTTAAAATTTTTTCTTTTTTACTTTTAAATTTTACAAAAATAATTATTAAACAGAAAACTTGAATTCTGTTACTAATAAAAATAATTATTAGTTCGAAATAACTTCTGGTGGAAAATAAAAAACATAGAAAAACAATAAATTTCAACGTGAAAATAAATATTTATATTTGGCATCAATATAACTTTTCTCCATAGCTTTACAGATAATAAAAAGCTTCTTAAGAAGATGATTCTGTCATTTATTATAGAGATTTTAAAGATGAAGCATCCTTTTACTATGATAGTAGCTGGACCTACGGGTAGTGGTAAAACACATTTTGTAAAGAAATTAATCGAACATAGAATGATTCAATCTTTTCCAAAAACTTTACTTTGGTGTTTCGGAGCATATCAAAAACTTTACGAAGAAATGGTAGGCATAGAGTTTTATAAAGGTATAGCTCCTAATTTAAACCAGTATTCCAATGCTTTGATTGTCATCGACGATCTCATGAGTGAATTGGGAAATGATTCCAAGCTGACAAAATTATTCAAAAAAGGCTCTCATCACAGAAATGTTAGTGTTGTTTTTCTTGTGCAAAACATTTTTCATAAAAAAATGAGAGAAATTTCTTTAAATACACATTATCTGGTATTATTTGAAAACCCTAAAGACCGGTTCCAAGTATCACACTTGGGAAAACAGATGTACCCTACGAAAACCAAATTTTTTCAGTAAAGCTAGGAGGATGCAACATCAAAACTTTTCAGCTATTTACTTGTTGATTTGAAAACAGACACTGACGAATGTCTGCGAATGCCTACAGGAATGTTTGCCGGGGATAAATTCTGGATTTATCAGCCACGATGATATTTTTTTTATCATTCACAGATCTATAAATAGAGAGTTTGCGTTGATTCTTTTCATAATTTCTCAAGATGTCAGTATGTGCAGAGCAAACGCTAGAGCTCTTGAAATTAATTTCTAAAAGTAAAAGCGCAAAGCCTATTTTAAAAAGGTGTTCAAATAGTGTTATTAAAACATTGTGTGAGTGCGCAATTAACGTGTTACAGGGTAACATACCATTAACAAAGAATAAAAAAAATCGCTTATCTTCTTACAAGCAAAGTTTACGAAAACTTTCAGAAAGAAAACTCCCCTTTATAAAAAAAAAAGAAAGCTGTTTGTTCAACGTGGTGACGGATTTCTGTCAATATTATTACCTGCATCTATCTCGTTTATTAGTAGTCTTATCCATGGAGCACAGTAAGAAATTTATGTTAGTGCCCGAAGATCGTTATCAAGCTCTTGATTATCTATCAGATCTTGATAAACAAATGAAAGCCATTCTTCATCAAAAAACATTTAACTGGTAGTGAGAAAGCAGTATTATATTTACAAATTTTACAAAAATATACAAATATTTCAGTCGAAAAATCTTTACCATCAGAAGGTAATCACGTAATCCAGGAAGAGTCCTCAGTAGAAGAAAAACCTGTGACAGAATTGAAATTTCCAGTTAAGAAAGAATTGAATGATTTAGAAGAAAAGGTGATTATAGCTGCCCCGATGCGTTATAAGAAAATTGTAAAAGAAGTTTTTCAATTTCTCAAACAGCAAAATTCCTTAAAATGAAATCCTATCATATATAACAATATAAAATCATATATAACAATAGTATCATTCCAGGGAGTAACATTGTTACTCTCATTAACGACTTTTTAAGAAACAAGAAGAAGGCTCCTGCGGGAAGAAGTGTATTTTTAAACATTTTAAAAGAATCAAGTTTTGCAGAACATTTAGATGTAAATAAAAAATCGTATAAAAATTACCATAAATTTGTAAAATCTATTATGTAGGCTCAAAAATATCCTTGGATTAAATTTTGAACAAAGAGTATATTTGTCAGTGTTTTATTAATTTTTTTGCTTCAAAGCCAAAATATATAATTTTTAATATAGCATCTCAGTTTATTATAGCATCTCAGTTATTTATTCCTTCAATTATTGACTGAAATTTTTCTCTTTCATTCGCGAAGCTTAAAGGTATTGAAGTACATAGGCTTAAATGCATGTTCATCGTGCAAGAATATATTAAATTCTGTATCGTAACGTCACACTACGTCAAAAATAATGTGAAGTTTTTGTTACAGCTTTTAAACAGACTTCTACATATGTTTTATGGGAAAGGAGTCGCTTCATAATTTATTTGAGCCAGTATGAGTTCATGGGCTATTTGTTACAGTACCCAAATAAATACCGCTCGAAATCATTTTGTAAATTGGGGGTTCATCGCTCAACTATGGCAAAGGAAGAGTAAAACGTGCGAGTTTAATAGTGTAATAACACAAAACGTGTTCAAAGTTTGTAAACGTTATACCTTGAGTAAAACTCAGCGTATGAGAAGTAAGATCGTGATTGAATTATTTTATAACGATTTAAACATTTGTACTACTTTGTAGCGTCGTGTGATGTGAGTTAATTTATAAATTAATTCATTCTAAATTTTGTGCGAAAAATCCATAGGAGTGAAATGGATGATAGAAGCCCGAGAAGTCCGTCATGTACTTAGTTAATAAGTTCTTAGCTAGAATTCCTCTTGTAAGATTTATACAATAATTACAAATGCATTAAATACTTTAAGTCATTGAGGAACATATTGTGTGCTTTAGTTTTAAGTTTTGCGTTTCTTATTTTGTTGTGTAATAGTGTGACATAATTTGGTGATGAAATTGATAATTATTGAAATAAAATGTATAAATTAATCTTACAAATTACTATGTTTAAAAATAAAGCATGTAAAAGTTTGATAAAACGATAAATGTGTATGTTAAATAATTTCGAGAGTTTATAATATTTCATGTGAATGTACTCTATAATATGCTGGTGAAATCGTAAATCAACGCTAGATTTAACAGTTAAGAACAACCTGACCTGATTTTAAAGGGAAATTAAAATATCTTTTCATATTTTTGCTAACAATTTAAGTTTTAATTAAAATATTTTTTAGAGTAGAAAAGGATTTGAGTTATATTTAGATACGCTTATAACCCTGTATGAAATATGTTTATTCAGATTTAATGTATGAAATTTCTTTTAATGTCTAAAAATCTATGATTAAATATAAACTAGTATTTTTAATAAAAGAAATGTTCATTCTTTATAATATAATCTAAACATAGTTTGATAGCAATCATTGGTCATATTCTAACGACGTGACTGATGCTATGCAAGATTTGGCACTGGTTGTGGAAGAATTTTTGACGGAAGGCTTTTTTGATGACAATGAGATTGCGATACCGGGTCCGTCTCATTTGGTTGTGAGAAACGGAAAATTATTTTATGTAAGAAATCAAAATCAACGTGGAAAAGGAAATAATGTAAGTTACTTAATTAAATAAAAACTTTTAACTCATAAATAATTTAAAATCTTGAAATAAAAATAAGTTTTTTTAAAATTGTCATTTCATGTTTCGACTAAAAATTTGCTTGGGAAATTTGCGATATAACATTCAGTCTCAAAACAAATTTAACAAGACATATTAAAACAATTCACAATAAATCCAAAATTAAAACTGGTGTGAGATGACAAAGTTTTCTACCGCACTGATAAATTTAATAATCATATAAAAGCTTGTAGAAATCCAGAGAAAAAATGATTAAAAAATCTATTCATAAAAGGAAAGCCGTTTTAGATCTTGAGAATAGAAGAAAAAAAAATACGTTGTGATAAAAAAAAGAGGAAATCAGAATCCATATGCAGTCACAAAAGTTGTAAAAACTCAGAAGACATACCCTAATTAATTAAATAGTAAGGATTTAAACATATTTCTTTCTAACAGTAAAATTACGATGAAAAACATAATTAAAAATTTCTTTCGTGAAAGTAAAGGTGTAAAATGGTATGGTGTTATACATATTCGTTTTAGACGCGCATTGATAGATTCAAAAGATGATATTTGCTCTTCTTACTTCAGGTCAAACTGTGTCAAAACATTAAATGATATTGAAATAAATGATCAAATTAATGATGCTTATGAAAAATTAAAACTGCATTTGAATCATTTGAAGATAAAGGAAGCGGATGGTTTATAGACAATATTATAGATTTTGAAGTTAAAATGGGTCACTACGAACCTCTAAGAGCCTCTAGTTATATTTCCTTACCATCTTTTATAGACAGGAAAAAGGCTGTAATAAATACTGAAAATAATGAGCAAAAGTGCTTCCTCTGATCAATGTTAGCTTCACTATTAAACATAACAATCCCCAAAGAGTAAGTCATTATAAAGAACATGAAAATGCTTTATATACTAGTATGTTAACCTATCCAGTGAAAATCCATCAAATTGATAAATTTGAAAAAGAAAATTTCTTATCAGTAAATATATTTGGATGTGAAGGAAAAGAAATATTTCCTCTTAGAATCACAAAACAAAGAATACAAAATCATATCAATTTATTGTATTTAAGTAATGATCATGGATCACATTATTGCCTGATAAAAAATATGAGCCGCTTGTTATCCACTCTAACTAAACATAATGGAAAAATGTATTATAGCGATTATTGTCTTTGTAGATTCCAGAGTGAATTAAACTTAAAAGAACATATTTACTGTCAAGTACATGCTCCTCAAAAGGTTACTTATCCTAGTGAAAATGAAAAGTGGCAACAGTTTGATGAGCAATACTACCAGTTACCAATACCATATATAATTTATGTAGACTTTGAGTGACTTGTTGTAAAACAATATTCGTGTAAAAGAACATCTGATGAGATGTCCTTTTACACGAATATTGTATCAAAGAACATCTATACAGAGAATATTGCATGACATATTCCTTGTGGCTATTGCTATATAGATATTGGGCCCGATGGAAAATGCATTCGAGAACCTGTTGTATATCGAGGTGAAGAAGCAGTCGACAAATTTCTGTTTGATCTTTTAAGGAAGGAAGAAAAAATAAATAATATTATAATGTCTCCCAAACCTATGGTACTTTCAGATCAAGATCAAAGAGATTTTGAGAGAGCTGTGAGTTGTCACAGGTGCTCAAAACTTTTAGGAAATGATCGTGTTCGAGACCATTGTCACGTAACTGGAGTCTATAGAGGAGCCAGTCACAATTCTTGCAATCTAAATTTCAAAATAACGACTAAAATTCCAGTTGTTATGCACAATTTAAGAAAGTATGACAGTCATTTGATCATGGAGAGCTTAGGAAAACTGAAATGGAAGAAGATTTCTTGTATTGCGAATAACATGCAAAAATGTATCACTTTTTCTCTAGGCAATTTACAGCTCATAGACTCTTTCCAATTTTTAAATACATCATTGGAAAAATTAGCAGAGAATTTAGGGCGAGAAAATTTCCTTATCATCAAAGAACATAATAAACCTGATCATGTTGATCTGCTCTTACGTAAAGGTATCTACCCATATACTTATATGGATAATATAGAAAAGTTCAAAGAAAGATTCCTTCCATCAAAATGTCATTTTTATAATGATTTAACAGAACAGGAAATTTTTGATGAAGAGTATGCTCAATCAGAGAATGTTTGGAAAGAACTAAATATAAAGAATCTTGGTGAATATCATGATATATATGTAAAGACGGATATACTCATTTTATCTGATATCTTAGAAAATTTTAGGAAAATGAGTTTACAAAATTACAAAATTCATCCTGCACATGTATTTATAACTGCTGGATTAGCTTGGCAAGAATGCTTGAAAATGATAAATGTTAAATTGGAATTGATAACAGATCCGAATATGTATTTGTTTTTTGAAAAATCAATGAGAGGGGGATAGGTGTAATAACAAAAATGTTTAGTGAAGCGAATCATAAATATTTCTCAGACTTTAATCGAGCTAAACCTATAAATCATATAAATTATTTGGATGCTAGCAATGTTTATGGTACGGGAATGGAACAATGTTTGCCTGTCAGAGGATTCCCTTGGTTAAATATAGAAGAAATTGAAGTTAGATATCAATAGTTTGAAAGATAATGATAAGTATGGCTACATGTTAGAGGTTTCACTAGAATATGGAAAAGAATTGCACAACGAACACAATGACTATCCTTTGGCGCCTGAAAATATTTTAATAAAACCAAATTCTATATCTCAATAAAGAAAAAATATTGCAAAAATTTTTCAGCTTAAAGTGAAGGACACATTAAAATTAACTCCATATTTACACGACAAGCACCATTATGTTCTACATTATAGAAATTTGCAATTGTACTTGCAGCTTGGAATGGTTCTCAAAAAAATTCATTGAGTTGTGCAATTTGAGTAAAATGACTGGTTAAAACCATATATTCACTGTAATACTGAAATGAGAAAATCAGATCAATACAAATTCGAAAAAGATTTTTATAAACTACTAAATAACAGTGTATACGGAAAAACACTAGAAAATTTGCGCAACAGAACAAATGTGGAACTTGTTCAGACACAAAACAGAATGAGAAAATTGCTTGCATCACCATCATTTCATTCATTCACAATTTTTAATAAAAACTTAATGGGTGTAAGACGA
This sequence comes from Latrodectus elegans, assembly GCA_030067965.1. Taxonomy (NCBI): domain Eukaryota; kingdom Metazoa; phylum Arthropoda; class Arachnida; order Araneae; family Theridiidae; genus Latrodectus; species Latrodectus elegans. Next base: position 331,529 of record CM057810.1, read on the forward strand.
TACATAAAAAATTAAAACTAAATAGACCCATTTATACAGGGTCAACTATCTTAGATTTAAGTAAATATCTGATGCATGATTTTCACTACAATCATATAAGTAAAACATACAAAAATAAGGCCACATTACTGTTTACAGATACTGACTCACTGTGCCACGAAATTGAAGACCATGATATTTACCAAGACATGAAAAGAGACAGTCATTTGTATGATACATCTGAATTTCCAAAAAATAATATTGCATTTAGTAAAAAATAAAAATAATTGTAGGGAAAATGAAAGATGAACTTGCTGGAATTCCTGCTAAGGAATTCATAGGCTTACGCTTTAAAATGTACAGTTTGTTAACACCATACTTTAATAAGAAAACAGCAAAGGGTGTACCACACAAAACCCACAATAAATAGTAAATTGTCACACGAAAATTATAAGCAATGTTTAAAAGACGGTATACAGTTGCGAAGAATCTCTAAAAGAATTGTTAGTGTAAATCACGATGCGTTTACATCATGTCAAAACAAAATTGCTTTAAGTCCATATAATGATAAACGATACATTCTTGAAGATGGAATGCACACACTAGCTCATAGACATTGCAAAACTTCTGAAATGAATGATATTTTTCTGGAATAATTAATTTAATTATAAATAAAATAAGGGTGGGAGGTGGGATAAAACACTTTGAAGGAAGCGCCCGGCATCCATTTCAACTATTCAATTTTTCCTGTTGATGAATGGCTCTGCCACGCGAGTTTCGGTGTTGGAACCTCAGCTAATGTCCTTCACATATTTAACTATGAAAATACGTTAATGAAAGCAGTAAAAAATAGTATACAATTGATTCATTATGCCCTTTATTTAGTCTTAAATTATTACAATAGAACATTAAACATAATAATTTAATAGACTCTAAGTTATTATTTTCAGTAAAAAATAGCATACAATTGTTTCATTATGCCCTTTATTTAGTCTTAAATCATTATTTACAATAGAACATTAAACATAATAATTTAATAGACTCTAAGTTATTATTTTAAAAAATTATTTTGTTTCATTTCCGAAACATCATTTTCCAATGAAATATTGCATTTACAATGCAATATTACTATTATTTGTGTTTCAAAATTAAACTTTTTAAATTATTTTTCGTGTTTTTATTCAATTTAGATGTTTTCGTGAAAAAGTTCGATGAAAAATATTAATTTGTTATACAGAATCTATAACACAAATAAAAATAATTTTGCATGTTTCTCAAAAAAACAATACATTTTTACTTATAGTCATAGATAAGATAAAATAAAATAGTTTCTTTTAGAAAGAACCTTTTTTTCATATTAAGAATGAATGTTCAGATAACAGAAATTTATATGCCTTAAAATAATTAAAATATACTCTTTCAGGAAAATTCCATTTGATAACAACACCCTAAATGACATTCGTACTCTTACTCGAATATCGAAAAATTGAGGGATCCGTACACACTTACGGAAGGGGCGTGGCTCAAGTGATCTCCTTATTAGTCAGATCCCGCAGATCCCTGATCCCCATGGGCCAGTACTCTCTTTTTTATACTACTGGTGTTCTCAAAGGTGTAAACAGTTAACTTTTCTTTCCTAATTACTTCGAGATTTAATTTGTTAGCTAATTCGCGGGTGACAAAACTTTTCATGGATCCTGTATCAAGAAGGAGTCTGGTAAACATTTTTCTTTTTCCGCTTTAATTTTTATCGTGCAGGTCTGTAAAAATATTACATTGTCAACATGCGAAACTGCGGAAATAATTTTTCCATTTTGCGGTTCAACTTGTATTTCAGTTTTCGAAATAGAAGAAACTTCACATTTATCAGTTTCCGAACTTTGGACTGCCGCATTTGATTTAAAACAAATCCCCTCAAATTGCTTTCCCCCACAAATTCTGCAAGCCTTTGTTTGTCGATAAAGGCAAGATGCAATTTTATGTTTCAAAAACGTGCACAAAAAACATCTATTGCTTTGTTTTAAAATGTCTCTTTTTTCATTTGCTGTAAACTTTCCACAGTTTTCTGATAAATGTTCTTGAGCACAAAAAATGCACTTTCGGTTTTAGCTATAATTAGTAATGTAGCTATAAATTCGTGTGTGCTGACCGACGGTTTTTGTTTTGAATATTTGTTAGTCTTTTCTTTTAACATTAGAATTCCACGTATACTTTGAATCATATTTGTTATACGTGTTCTTGGATTCCGGAAGTTGTGGTTTTGATTTGTGAGAAAGTGACAAACAGGAGATTTTTTCACGGGATTCTATCTCAGTCTGTAAGAATTTAAGAAAAGTGTCTAAACTAAAGGTTGGACTATCTCCGTTAGTACGATGGAACTACAAAGTAATATCGTTGGGAATGATTTTCATGAAAACCTGAATTAACATGTTAGAATAAGATTCTGATATCGCATCCAGAGAGGAGAGACTTCTAATTTGAACATTTATTGTGTCATATAATTTTCTTAATTTTGTTATATCACTCGAGCTTTGCACAGGGTTTAAATTCAAGAGGTTTGACATGTGTGTATTTATTATCAAATGGGTTTTGCCAAATCTGTTGGTAAGAATTTCTACAGCCAAATTATAATTGGATTCTGAAATCGAGAATCCATCGATAGAACTTAAAGCATTTCCTCCCAAATAGGATTTTAAATAGTTAAACTTTTCTATCTTAGAAAGCGTTGAATTTTTGTGAATTGAAATTTTAAATGAATTCCAAAAACTACTCCATTCATTATAATCTCCATAAAATTTTTGTATTGATGTTTTAGGTAATTTAACATTATTTTCAAATTCCTTTTCTTTTTTACTTCCTATTTCTAAACGTGAGTCGTTAGAAGTATTTAAGTTCACAATTTGAGTTTCAATGCTCTGGAAATAACGTTTCATTTTTGATTTCGTTATTATTATTTTATCACTGTATTCTATGGAAATTTTAATATCTGATTCTAATTTAGCATCATCATCTTAATCAAATTTTTAATTTTATCATCTAAATCCCTAATTTCAATTTCTTTTGAGTTTAACAGTTCCAAACAATCGTTTAATTCGTCATGATTTTTATCTTCAATAAATTTGTCAACGTTCTTAAAAATATTTGTGATGGAACTGCAAAGTGTAGCTCTTTTCTTTTTTTGCTTAAAGCTTTGGAATCCATCATAAACAAAAGTATTAAAAAACTTACCTTTTGCAGTCTTCAGTCTTCACATACAAATGCTATCCGATGTTCCTTGAACTAAATCAATTAAGGTTCTAACAATTACTAACGATTACTAAACAAATGTTTATTCTATACTAGTCTAGCTATCAAAAGTGGGTTACTTCCCGGCCCACACACCAATTTAAGATTTACTCTTTTCTACTAACAACTAAAAATCAGAACTACGCATTGAGAACAACTTAAGTAACTAAAGGTGCTAAAGCCCGACTAATTTTCTATATATTTTAATGAATACTTATACAATATTTACATAAAAAGAATTGGCTAAAAGCCTCTAAAAATCTAAATTCAATAGAATAAAACATCATAGGATATTAATCCCTTCAAAAAATCCTATACGCACATAGTACAATCGAACAAATTCTAAAAACTAAAACATTCTTTTTTCAACTATCACAAAATGAATATAAAATCTAACATGCGCTTATAGCGCCATCGGTTGACAATAAAAGCTAACAAAGAATTATTTTGCCACACTTTATTTTAATGATTTTTAATTATACTTACAAAATATTAGCTTAAAATATCCTTAATTTTGCAAAAAGAAAAAATATTGAAATAATTTGAAACCTCACAATAAAGACCTTAAATAATTTAACATGTTTTCCACTGTTTTCTTTATACGAAAAATTGTTTGTGATTGCTAAATTCAAACATTTTTTAAATATTTAAATTTGATCACTATAGAGAGAGAGAGAGAAAGAGAGAGTTTTTATGGTGAAATTATATTATATTGTCTCTGAAACAGATATGCATTTCTTAAACCAATAAATAAAGGGAATACTTCTCATAATTTTTCTGCAATTAGCAGTTCTTGATGTATTTTAATACCATTTGCATGCCTTATAACAAAATGTGAATTGAGTGAAAGTTTTAATCAAAATTACAATTTTTTTTTGCTGAAAATAATAGCTTCCTTGTAAAGTTATAGAGCTTAATCGTAACAAAATAATATAATTTTATGTGTAATAAAGAGAAACATAAGTCCCATTCTAAAATTCAAACATCGTTATGTAAGAAGATTTATTCCTTCATATTTTGTAATTACCTTGATCTTGGTATTTTAGCCAATGTTTGAAATATGTGTACTGAAAATTTGAGTACTGTGAAGCAAACAACAATATGAAAAAATTCAAAAAATGTTTAGTCAAATTCCCGAGTAAACAGTTAATTAATGCACATCCAGTTAATTTTAAATTGTTTACAAGTAGAATGAAGATAGCAAAAAGATCGATTGGTGTTTATTATTATATCAATTTGACATCAGGATTGACAAATGCTTAACTGGGGGAACTTAGAAATTTTTTCAAATTCCGTTGGGAACCGCGATAAATGTAAATTTAAATTAAGTGTAACACTGGTGTAGAGGATGCACATTTCCTATCGAATTATCTTGGAAACATCTGTTTCATGGTGTATTCCAGGTGAGCGTGTCAATCAATCGCTTTCAGTTGGCCATAACAAATTATTGAAATGCCGTATTGTCACTTCCTTATTCTTGTTTATATATACACACACAAACTTATATATGAGTGCTGTTTCACTCTCAGAAGTTATTCTAGTAGCTAACTGTATATGTGAAAATATTACCGGCTCACGAATATATGTCTGAATCAAGCAGTGTAGAAGAATTTTATTTTTATTATGAAGATAACTCTTCGGACACCGACTGTGAATTCGATGATCTTTCTGGAGATCGCAATTGGCACCCAGTCGACAGTGTTAAGCAGTTCCGATTTTTTGACATTCTTTCATAAATTATGTAATCATTTAAAATGAGATAATTAGAAAAGTTTTTCAATTTATAAAGTAAAATTAGGTACATAGTGAAATTAAATAATACCTGAGAGACTACAAAGATTATTTATTCGCAGAACAAAATATATAATCTAATTTCAATAAAATGTAACTCTAAAAAATGAAAGAACTTTTTTTAGTTGAATTTTATTAAAATTATATTATACATATGGTACAAAAATCATTGCAGAATTGTTTAAAATACTTAATTCATTAAAAAGTTTAGAAGTTTACAACTAAGCAAATAGCATATATATATATATATATTATACAAAGAAAAAACTAAGAAATATTAATAATTTAGAAACTTGATTAAAAAAAGTGAAAATTAGTATTATATACTTTGCTTATAAATTTTGATTGTTAGATAGCCTTTAATAACTAAAACTAAATGCGAATAAATGTAGAAAAGTAAAACGTAAATAGCTGTTCCTTCCTTGAAACACTTTCGAGTTTCGCTCGCATTAGTTAAATCAACCGTAACTGTTCAGTAAATGAGTTCCCCAGCTACGATTTCATTGTAATCGTCAATTTTGGGGATTGAATTTGAAGCATTGCAGTGAAGCCAGTTGCCTCTACCAAGGGACACAGAATTGTTTTCCCGAATTATCAAATCTACTTCCCATAGCGGGTCCTTATTTTCATTCGACAAAAAAGTTGTAACTTTTTTTTTGACGTTTACAGATGTATCATTCAAACCGGCAATTGGAATATTTGTTTTTTCTTTTTTCAAACCCAAAAAATCTGCAGTGGTGTAGGAAAGGAAACATGACTCACTAGCACAGTCTAGGATCCCTCTCAAGGGTTTGAATTCCCCCCAAACTTCTCTGACATGTATTATTGCAGTTTTTATTAGGCAGTCCGCAAATTCGTATATGATTGCATGAGATTTGTCTCACGAGGCAACCTGAGCATCTCGCGAGAATCACATCAGACTATATGACGTCATGGATGACTTAGTTACGTCAGGAAAGGGGTGGAGCGCGAGACGATTCTAGATATCGAGCAGATTTGAAATATCTGGCAACTCTCCGCGAGACATCCGTTCACTGCAAAATTCTTATAACCACGTTGAAAATAAAATGGAAATTCTTACTAATTATTGATTTTGATTTGAAGAAGAAAAACTTATTATAAATCTTTACGGAGGTAATTATATATATTTTTAAATATTGTTATTTTTAATTTAAAAGTTTTCGTTCCTTAATTGTTCACGAATTATATTTAATTTATGTAGAGAATGGATGCCTCTGGGACCCAAAAGATAAACTTTATTTTGAAAAAACACAAGAGAGGTGTCATTATTAAAGGAATTTTTCGTATTTTTGCAGAAACCTTTCAAAAGACTAGAACAGGTAATGTAAAATTTATATTTTCTACTATATAAAATGTCTTATTTCTCATGCAATTAAACAAATTCTCCTTAAATCTATAGTAATAATAAAAGTATCTCTTTATTTTTAGTAATGTATTTTGTGCATATATTTTCAATGGTTTTCAGTTTTATAATCCATTACCAATTTATTAAACAAACATTATTATGTCAAAATTATATATTTCTTAATTAGTTTTGTACTCGTTACTGAAATCAAAATTTATGTTAAAGAAAGAACGAAATAATATTTAAACAGTTATCTGTATTTTAAAAATTTGTTTTGCTATAATCTTCAAATATATCTTATATAATTATTATAATGATTATTCAATGTACAAACATTTATAAATAAATAAAGTATGACAGAGGTTATCTTAGAAAATTAAAATAAAATGTGTAATCATTTTTATCAATCATAATTCTAACATTTTATCTTATATTGTCCATAATTTGCTATACTAGTTAATATGAAATACAATGTGGCAGCAATGCTTATTAATAAACATACTTGTATAATTTAAAAAAACAATATCCTACTTACTATTTTTTTAAAAAAAATAATACCTTGTAACATTTGATAAATCCCAACTTTGAAACCTTTTGTCATTGTGTCTATGGCAAATGAAATAGTATGCAATTAAAGAAATTTTTTAAGCCCTTTGTGAAAGTATTCTTATTTTTAATTTATGTAATTAAAGTAAAATTTATTTAATTATAATTTCTTATTAATATATTCTGATTAAATATTAATATATTTAATTGATTAAAAATATATAATACTAACTACTAAATAAAATGTTCTACATATATATATATATATATATATATATATATTAAATAATTCTCATCTAAATATTTTATAATTCAAAATATTCGATTGATATAACAAGTAATTAAAATATTCTATTTAATGTAGGCAAATAAGTACAATTTCTACAAGAAAATTTCTCTCTGCTTTTTTTCATGTTTATATTTGCTTATCATTTCTAAACAATAAAAAACCAATTTTGAAGGATAATTATTAGTAAATCATATAGTTTAATATATATTAAAAGCAAATTTTAATCTTAATGATATATAGAATACCAGCAATTAACTAAATTATTTATATTCTCTTATTATTAATTTAAAACAATTTGAGCATATATGTACAATTCGAACTGATACTCATATGAAAACAACTCCTTACTAAATGCAATATTGTTATGTGCTGTATACTTATTAGACTTGAGATTCCCTTGAAATGCACATTTTAATTTAACGAGTCCTTAAAATCATTTAATATTTGAAATAAGTGGTTTTCTTTCAAGTGTCGAAAAAAAAAATCAAGCATAACTTGAAAGTTTATTTTATTTCATAAATAATAACAACTATTTATAGAAAATATTTTAGGTAGTAACTCAGTTTTCTGATATTCAGATGTAATTTAGTGTAAATATATACAGAATGCTAATATATACTAATGCAGAAATATTAGGAAATTATCTGAGCACTTTATTTTGTAGTAATGAAAAATCTACCATACTTGTATATTACGATATATATATATATATATATATGTATATATATATATATATATATATATATATATATATATATATATATATATATAATATTGAATCAACAAGATCCTGTCAACAAACTACTCTACTATCTTACAGAGGAGTCCTTCATTCAAAATTAAACTATTTGTGAAAAAAATGACATTTTAGGGCATTGTTTAAGAATTTGAACTTTTTCATACATGTTATAACTGTATTATTATTAATTGTTCTCAATAATCCATTTTCTTATTTTTTAAAGTTAATTTTTTGTTGTGTAAAAAAAGATAACTATAATACCTACAATTTCAATGTTTTTTTACACTACAATTGTAGCAATAGTGATGATTTACCTCTTACAAATGTGATTTCAGTACTTATATTTTCAAAGCATAAAGTAAATATGTTGATTAAATTATATAATACGAATGTGATAAAATTAAATTAGTTACAAACAGATAATTTTTATATCTTAGTTAAAAAGATATTGATATTTAATTTGGATCATTTCAATAAATAATAATAAATTTTTTTGGAATTCCCAATTCTTTCGATAAAGAAATGTGACGTTTATCAAAACTAATTTAATGTCATTATTCCTAACTGTACTTTTTTTTCTGAAATTATTCATATGTAGATTCTTATGATGTATACATTGTCATAATGAGAACTGATAAACTTTTAATCTATTTTCTTATATATAAAGTTTTTTTTATAGTTTGATCAAAATAGACAACATTAAAAATAAAATAAATTTTTATTTTATTTGAAGCAGTTTTATACAAAGTGTCAGTTACAAGCAATTCTGTACAGAAACACAAATTTCTTAAAAACACATCATTCAATCTAAACCTGAAAAAAAAGAAAAAATTGTATAAAATATGAGCATACAAGTAGTAAAAATCTATCAATATTTTTTTAAAATATTTTTCAGTTCATATGATTAAAAAAAATTAATAAATTTACGGTGCACATTTACCCGTGAAAATAGAAAAGCAATGAAGAAACCTTCAGGATCGGGATGCAGAAATATATCAATCAAAATGGGGTCATTATTCGGCACTGCTTTATATAAAAGATATTGAGTCGGATGAGAGCATATGCACTCTAAATGAAGAAGTAAAAATAATTGCACACTCAAGAAAATAATTTTCTTTCATTAACATGGGTGCCAGCATACTTTACACGTTGAAACAGAAATATAAGAAGAAAAAAATAAACTAATTTTTAAAAGTATTTTTTAAATAAATACCCCTATATTATTTTTTTAAGCATAAAAATTTTTAATATTCAAAACCCCACAAGTTAGAAAAAATTTTAAAATATTTTCAGTGTTTAATCCTGAAATTATTAATTTAATGATAAGACTAGAAAGTTTCGAAGGAATGGAAATCATTCACGATAGTTAAGAAACGCTATATTTTTAAGTTGATAAACATTATGTTTGTTTAATTTATTTTTCACTCTAATTTCCAAAGATTAGTTTTTAATCACACAAATTACCGCTTGACTATAAATTAGTTTTTAATGGATTCCGAGCAACCACATATATTTGTGAAGTACTCATAATCCAGTAGTCAACTTGGTAAATCTCATTTTAAATGTGAACAAGAATTCAATATTTTATTTTAAGCAGATAATTTCTAAATAATCTTTTAGAAAACATAAATTAAAAAAAATATTTTAATAAATAACTACTAAAATTTTAGAATTCAACATTATTACTTCTAGGCACTATAAATTGTTAGTTATGAAAGTTTGTCAAAAATATTAGATAGGCGGCATCCATGCACTTAAATTGTTAAAGCATAAATCATTTGCATAGATTGTTTTTTGTGTATATTATAAGATATTTATTTCAACTATTCTTTAATAATGTAAGACATAGGCCATAATATTGTATTCATTTACAGATAGATAGCCTTCAATAAGCCAGAGTAGGAAGTAGAACCAATTGAAGACACTATAGAAAATAAAAATTAGCAGTACTTCCAAGCACTAACAAATGCAAATAACATTTTGCAAAAATTATTGACAAATGAGAACTCTGATGATGTAGGTCAGTTTATGAGTCATGATGCAGCAGCAGTATGTAAACTGCCAAACATCTATCGTCAGAAATGTATGCTTTGCATACAAAATATTATTTATGAAGAAATTTCAAATTAGGAAAATAATAAATAAATTTTTATATACAAAGCTGAATTTTTCTATTTAATTTTTTAATTAATGCATTAAGACTAGAACAATTATAACAATGTTAATTCAACTTACTAGCATATCTGTACTGCCAATCAATTCTTCCATCCTCCGTTAAAAAGAGTGACATAACGTTTCCCGTACCTCTTTAGCATATATGGAATGGTTTCTGCCACTTAAACTTGATAGGTTAGGTATACCAATATCAGATCTAGAGATAGTAAGAAATTATAAGATTTTGTAAGCACTTTTTTTCAAGAGAGGTGTGTGTGTATATAAAAATAGGGTACTATGTTACCCCATTGACAATGTCCAATTACTCAACAGAATAATATTGTAACGAAATATTTGTTAACTTTTATTCTCAACAGATGGCGCTATAAGCGCATGTTAGATTTTGTTTATTTTGTGATTGTTGAGAAAAGAATGTTTTTGTTATTTAGAATTTGTTCCATTGTAATACGTGCGTATAGGTTTGTTTGAAGGGATTAATATCCTATGATGTTTTATTCCATTGAATTTAGATTGATAGAGGCTTTCAGCCTATTCCTTTTATGTAAATATTGTATAAACATTTATTAAAATATATAGAAAATTATTCGAGCTTTTGCACCTTTAGTTATTGAAGTTGTTCTCAATGCTTAGTTTCGATTTTTAGTTCTTAGTAGAAAAGAGTAAATTCTTTCAGTATAAGCTCCGGAAATAATTTATAAATGATAAATTATAGATGAAATTGCTATTCTTATAAATTTTTCTAAAGCAAATAGGTTTAAAATAACTAAATTGATTAATAACTAACAAATTAATTTCTTGCTCCAACTGAATGCAGGCAGGAGATGTTACCGCCAGAAACTTATGTAAGCAGCAAGATGCCATTGCTAGATTCCTCACAATTGCTAGTTGTAAATGAATATTTGTTTTGAACTATCGGAATCTAGCAGATAAAATTCCAAATGCACACCACACATCCCCGTTCCAGAGAAAGTTAACAATAAAATTAAACTTCTATGGAGAATATTTTATAAATCAGCTTTAGGGTGGACAATTTATTTTAAAAAGCAAATATTCATAAAAGTAATGAAAGTGTGGAATATTTATGAAGGAGTGTGTGATAATCTAATTTCTTTTTATAAACGAAACAAGAACTTTTAGATTTACATCTTGCTAATGAATGATATCCAGTTAAGCAACTTTTAAAAGCCTGTTATTTAATTTAATCTTATCTTTCTGATTATCTTTCATATCTTTAAATATGTTACAGTGACACAGAGCATGTGTTTGTGTTTTACAAGCAATACACAATTTAGGAGATTTGTCAGAGTTAACAAAAAAAGATTTCGATTTCTCGACATTAAATTTAGATGAAATATTTGTTTGAATATTATTTAAACTTTAACATCTCCTTTCAAGAATTCCAGGAAATCATCGAATTCAGGTACATTGTTATCTTTTAATGTTAATTCAAATTGTATGCGATATTTTCTATCTAATTTATCAAGTACAATGATTAATAAAATAACATCAGATAATTTATCTCATGCGAAACCTAAAATTTATGATGATCTAAGATTTTTCAAAATAGTATCTAGAATACTGCGTAAAACTTTAGCTGATTCTTGTTTTAAGGGATATAGATTTAAAATGTTTTTGATATGACAATTAACAATTATTTTGTTTTCATATCGTTGTTCTAAAGCTTTAAAGAGAGATGAAAAGTTATCGTCAAGAGTTTCTATCATTTTAACTTCTCCCTTAAGGGGACTCCTTCCGCGCCATATTGAAAACGTGCTCTAATTTTAAGTCTATGGAAAAATTTAAAAACATATTTCTCAAGTTCTATTATAACTGGACCTTCACTGTTTACAGTTTTTTATAATACACAAAAATAATAATTTATTCTATTTTGAAATTTATTTTTAAAATTAATTTAACTATTTTTAAATTGGCTCAGTAATTTGATAACATGCATAAAATATTAACAACTTAAAAAAGATATAGAATCTAGAAATTTTAAAAACTGACTTAAGTTGTAAATATATTTATAAATGAGAGCAAATTTTTATTTTTACTTTATTTATGACAGAATGTTTTTACTTGTATGTATAAAACTTAAAATGTTTTGGAAAAATTTTGGAAAAACGCCCACATGGCGGATGAATACATGGTTGTTTGAATACTCAATCCAATCAATGACATGCTTTACTCAGCAAGCTCCTCCTCACACGCTAAAATTTGAATTTTAGATTTCCGTAGTTCTAGGAGATAATTTGTGAGTTACCTTCACTCATCCCCAGCAAATGATGCGGGTGTTCCTGTAAAAATATGCTTCTAAATTGGTGCGTGAAAGGACATTTCTTTCCCCTTTACTATATAGGCAAGACTCTGAGGATTTCCTATCGTATATAGTAAAGGGGGAAAATGTCCCTTCTCTGAGGTTATATATATATATATATATATATATATATATATATATATATATGGATTTTAAACAGCTAAATCTATTGAAAAAGTTAAATTTATACATTTCTCATGTAGCGAGCTTTTTAAAATTTATATTTTTGATGTAATTTTTCAAGAAGTATAACTTAATATATTGCAATCTATATAGATATTGCAATACATATCTATAGACATTGCAAAGTTCATCAATTCCATATTTTTAAACTTTGTTTTATAAAAACTTTCTAAAATTTGTTGTTTCTTTGACTTTATGTTTGATTCTAAGTTTATTGCTTACTGAGTTTGGATGCAGAATTAACTTGAACATTTCAACAAAGCCTACGGAATATTTATTTATCTTTGAAAAATATCAAATATATACATATATATATATATATATATATATATATATATATATATATATATATATATATATATATATATGTGTGTGTGTGTGTGTGTGTGTGTGTTTGTGTGTGTGTGTGTGTTTGTGTGTGTTTGTGTCTGTTTGTGTGTGTGTGTCTGTTTGTGTTTGTGTGTATGTATATATATGTGTATGCGTATATGTATATATATACATATATGTATGTATACATATTTCTTTTGATTTTAAGGTTATTTTTGATAAGTTTTGGTTTCTTAGTAAGTAAAAACATACCTTTTTAAATCGGAATACGTATCGGTATCAATGATGTTTGCGACAGTAAGAAATATGTTCATTGGCCTCACACAATTCAGAATCTTAGGAAGAATATCCCTCTTACTAGTAATTATGAAACTTGTTGTGGGAAATTATGATACACTCTTGAACAAATGTGTTATAGAACATTCTCAAACAATCCTAAATGTCACTTTTATTAATTCGAATATGACATCAATGCATTAAAATTAAATCTTTCAAAATAAGTTTTAGCATTTAGAAAACGCATGTTGTCAGTCATTGCTTGCAGTTTCAGTATTCTAAAAGCTAAAAATTTGACATGCATTATATATTATAAATTTTTGTAAAATTGTATCCCCCTTTTTTAATTCTCTCTCTCTCTATAGGAATATATCACATTTCCTACGAATTTTATACTACTGATATTGAAGGGTTCAGCGGATATTATGTATAGGATCGATATGACAATCAGGAAAGACATGACATCGATATGGCAATCAAAAAGAAAAAGCTTTAAATGAAACTTTTGGAAAGTCAAGTATTTTTTGAAATATCCATATACAATTATAACCTTTCTCAAGATTTATACTAAAAGTTTATTGTTTGATGTCACAAGCAATGTTGTAGAAGAATTTAATTCAATAATTGCCAAATTTATTGGGGGAAAGCGGATTAATTATTGTTTTCGTCATTCATACCAAGGAAGATGTACCGCTGCTGCTGTTTGCCACAACATAAGAACTCCGCCTTGAAGCTGCATAGAGAGCTATACAAGAGTAGTCTTAGAAAGATTTTGACTTCCACAAAGCGTAAAAGGTCATTGAAAAAGCAGTTGATATCAGAAAGCAAGAAAAGAAACAAGTTAAGCAAATTTCGTTTTGGAAATGAAACAAGATCAAGAACTCTGTTTCCAAATGAAATGACAAAATGTTATGGGGAAAAAATCCGAAAAGCCTGATATATCAAATAAATCATGTATTGTAAAAAAGGAATTATTTCTGAAAGATCTGAAGATCAATGAAATATAGCTAAAATAGTTGGAAACATCAACAAAAGGTCAACGAGATTGCCCTCAATAGCTGTTTGAAAGGCGAAAGCGTATAACTGACTCCGATTTTGGAAGTATTTGCTGCAAATTGCCTCATACAAGCTGTGAAAATATTGTTAAAACTCTGCTATATTATCATTTTGACAATGAAGCGATGAGGTATGGCAGAAATGATAAAGATGATGCAATTTTGTGTTTTAAAAATTTAGAGATTGTAATAAAAAATGTGACTTATTTGTATGTATATGTATGTATATATATATATATATATATATATATATATATATATATATATATATATATATATATATATATATATATATATATAGCCAGAGAAGAACCATTTTTAGGTGCAAGCCCTGATGGTTTAATTGACAACGATGGTATCCTTGAAATTTAGTGTCCATTTTCTTGCAAACATTATACCCCAGAGGAAGCAGTTTCAAATATGAAATTTAAATTTTGGAATTTAACAAAAGAAAAAAAAATTGGTAACATTAAAAAAAGACAAAAATATTTTTACCAAGTCCAAGGGCAGTTACATTTAGCGAAAAAAACATATTGCTTGTTTGTCCTGTGGACACCGAAAGGGCACAAAATAAAAAAAATAATTCAAGAACGATTTATTCTGGAAAGAAGAAATGGAGGATAAACTAAGAAACTTTTATCATGATTGCTTACTGCCAGAAATAATTGATCCCAGACATACGCGATCAATGAAAATCAGAGATCCTCCATCTATAATCGACGTGAAAAATAAAAAAACAATACGGCAAAATAAAGTTAAAATAATTTTAAAATGAAAAAAAATCTCAAAAATGTTTTGTATACAGAAAACTTCTTAAAATATTGATATTTTTTCCATGTATGTACATATTATAATTATAAAGTTATATATGATATTATTTTATGTATTTCAAATTTTCAATAATCTTTAAAACAAATAGGATAAAAAATTTATGCTTTCACTAGATTATTACATACTGGTCCACATTTATTCTTCATAAAGCTTAAAGAAATAGATTTTATAATTTTTTTTTTTTTAGATAATATGGTTCTGAAGAATTTCAGAGCAATTTCTGTTTCCTACTGCTGTTTATAGAAATATTTAATTGTAAATGTGTAATGTGTTAAAATAGGCTATAAGTATCACGTAAAAAAATTAATGTTGAAAAAAGATTAATAAACTATCAGCAACTGCTGTTTAGCGGAAAATGTTTTTCATAATCAAGTGTAAAGTATAACATTTTTAATCTTCCCAATAAATTAAATAAGATACGAAAAGTTCAATTTGCCGTCGAAAAAGCCAAGAAATTTCGATGAAGCGGTGTATTTGTAGTGAGATAAATTCTATCACATCATTGTGATAAAAATACATGTACCCAAGTGTATTCTTATCTCATTTCTTGAACTACTATTTGCACATCTTTCAGGAAAAGTTTATTCCCATTTTATCTTTAGAGCATGAATTAGATTTTACTATATCTCTTACATAGAATTAATATTACATTAGAGTTCATTTTACATCTTTTTGAATATATTAATTTACTAACAAAAAGAACAAGTGATTACAATTTATATTAATATATTTACGTACGTATTTAAATATTTTATTTCTTTGTGAAACTTAAATCAAATAATTTTATTTTTATAATCTTTTATACATTTC